>VWZE01008565.1:0-50509 GCA_013396675.1 Eubucco bourcierii
ACATTGATCCCGCTGCTAACCTCCCCTGTCTCCCAGCGCGGCGGAGGGCAGCGTGAACCCCAGCGCCAGCCCCGCTCGATCCCAGCCCTCTGCAGTCTTAAAGCACCACAAAGTCTCCTCAGTGGAAAAAACCAAGACCAATAGAAGGAGGCAGCGGAATATCCTGCCTCTCAATAGTTGGCTGAACTGCGTCCGTTTGGCATCAGCTGAGTTGTATATGACTAATGTGTTGACAAGTAGTGTGGGGGAACTGGAGGAGGAGACCCTTCTGGAAGGTCACAGCCCAGACAGGCGAGTGCATCAAGTAATTTACTAGGATTCTGAGTGAAACTGAAAGAAAAATAGGTACACATCTACATTTCCCAGTGCTTACACACCTCCAGAGACTGTTTGCCTTTTCATGTGTTTCCTTTCCTGTGGTAACAATTTTTTTCCTCCTATAGTGGAAGAGTAAATTACAGTCTAACTAAAGCAATTTCTGCACCAGGTCTTTCTTTCCCTCTATGATGTGAAGGTTGGCATTTAGAAAAAAAAATATAAACTGAAAACAACTAAAAAGAAAAAAAAATCAATACTGTGAAATACTTAACAGCATTAGGGCAACTCTGAATTTAAGCTGTAAAATGAAAAGCAGGTACAACAAAGCAGTAAGGAATTTCAACCTGCAGAATCCCCAGTGTGTTACCAAGCAGGATCACTTCATATTCAAAGGTCTTCACAGGACAGGATCTTCTTTTTTTTTTCCCCAATTGCTTTATAGCACCAGACATTGCCATGCTGCCAACACTCAGTTGTGTGCACTGCACTGAAACCTGAGAAAGGACATCCCTCAAAAAAAGTCATTGGGATGAACATGTGCAGAAAGATCAGCAGTAGAGGTGGGCAGGGAAGAATATCAATCTGTAAGGTGTTTCTATAGCCATGAGGAATGGACCAAAATGTACTCCCATAGCACTGTACAAGGCCTCTCATTCTAATTTTTGAGAAAACCAAAGTTGCAGCTGAAGCACAGCGAAAGCCATCATGCCAGTGCTTAGTTCTCTGCATCCCATTTTGGTTGGGATATCAGCCAGGAAAGAATGAAGCCCTAAAGTGAAAGTAGGAGAAATTAGACCAATACTGGGCAAGGACTAGCTACTGATGGCTGGCCCTTAAGAAAAAGATGTGGGTAACCAGGGAAGCTGCGCAATGGAAAATAGCATCTGATGCCACTAAAGAAAAATTAAAGAGACTAATACACATCTTGAGAGGAGAGAAAATAAATAAAAGGAAGAGTGTGCTTTTATTGGGAGTTAAGTTCTGCCAAAAATTACAATACTTTAATCTCTCTGCTTGAAAGAAAGCTAGTGACTAGCAGAACATGTAAGTATTCATCTGAGAGCATTTGGGGAACATTCATGACAGATTTGTTCAGGCAACTCACTCAAAATTGTTGCTTCCCATTTTGAAGCCCAAAATATGCTTGAGGCTTAAGAGACAAAATTCTATACCACACTGATATAAGAATACAGGAGATTTATTCTACCTCTTTAACTCATCTACTTAACTCCAGCACCTTTCAACAAATTTCAGTTTAATTTAAAAGCAGTCTCAAGAAAGTTTCTGTACATACCAGTTTATTTAGAAAAGTAATAGCAATGGAAGACTGAAAGATTAAGTCTGTACTTTGTTCTTCTGTGGCACTGAAAGGCAAAAGAATAACTTTCAGCGGGTGCATAACCTTTTTTTAGCATCATCCAGCCAACCAGACAGCATAATCATAGTCCTGAGCTAGGTTTAAGGAATGGAAAGAAAAGCAGGACACAATTTTGCATGAAAATAAGGTTCCCCGGCTCTGTTGCTCAAGGAATAACTTGACTGAAATCTAATTAAACAATCTGTAAAAATGGAAAAACAAGGACTACATGATAACTTCCACACAGAGTGCATGAAATCAGTCAGAATGCTAATTTTCAAGTGCAAAAAAAATCAAGCATGACTGAGCTTCAACTTCAGTCAAGACTAGTTAAGGTCATCCACCAATGAAAAGCTCTTTTTAATGGAGTTTTGTTTCTTTTATTAAAACACAGAATGCTCTGGATTAAATATCTGGAAATTATTTAATTCTTCCTAAAATAAATTGAATAATTTCCTACAAGGTATCTCAGTTTTCACATAATTGTATGTTCCAGGGTGGGGGGGTGGGGGGGAACCAAGCAACTGGTACTGTAATTAAAAGAAAAAAAATAAGAATCTTAAAACAGGCTTCAAATCAGTTCTTAACCTGGGTTTAGGTCTTTTACTATTTGGCTGTGTCAGGTTGATCATCCTTGTTTTCTGAAGCTGCCACAAACTCTGAGGGAGATCTTTTGAAGGTAGCAGAAGCTACCATCAGCAGCCACTGTATGCATCAGCTGATGATCACCTTAAATGCAGCTCAGATACTCAGCATTTCGGATTACCTGATACTGCAGGAATCACAAGGAGATGACTTCTGTACTACAGCCTCATGGAAACTCCATGAGGCTTGAAAATACATTCAAGCCATCTGATTCCAATAGAGCATCCAGACCATCAGTACGCTTTCTGATACTTCTGGCCACACATGTTCAAGTTGCACCTGAGCAAGCAGCATGAAGTCCATACAGAAATACCACTGGCAGGATCTGTCTGACAACAATCCCCCAGCCACCAGCTTTCAGAAAGAGTTAAGAGGCAAGGTCTGTAAAACCATTTTGCAATGCATGTGTATCATATTGTCATAGCAAGCGAGCAGACACACAAGAAATGACTACAGCAGACCAATGTACCCAATAAAAGAAAGGGTGAAAAATGCCTTTGTGGAAATTAAGTAGACTACAATGATCCAACTGGTAGAATATTCCTCATCTCCATATTGGAAGATGATGTATCTAGTCTATGACTTCTGTAACCAGCCTGACAGGAAAATTCATCTTTTGAAAGAAGAGGGTAAAATTGCCTGTCTATATCTGTATATATTGCCTGTATATATCTGTATATATTGTCAGTATATCTGCATTGATTTGGACTTTTAAAAAAAACAAAGGAATCTTCAAAAGAGAGACTGGACTGGGAGCAACAGCAGTAATTGGTTCTATTGAGACCAGGGATGGTTTCTTAGGCTTTGGGGAAGTCAGTCAAATATCTGCCATTGAAGCATTCAACTATTCAGACAGAGCCTTTCATTGTTGTTCAGGATGCAAACAATCTCATTTGCAATTTCAGCTCAAAAGTGGTTTTAAAAAGTACCTGAGGTAGAATAGAATGGGAAGGAAGCAGAGAGAAAGTGAAGAGAAAGCATGGTGAGAGAGGAAGTTCTCAACAAGCAGAAGGCATGGGGGGAAAATAATTTTAAAATGAACATATGAAACCAGAATCTAAAGGATTAATCAGCCTAGTTGCTAAGGTAGATGACATCTTGGGTCACTCATCCTTCAGTTTCTAGACAATCCTATGCCTGCTCATCATTGACCTCTTCCCCTGACTACTTTTCATGAATATGTTCTTTCAGCTAAGGTATTTGGGAAAAAAGAAAATGCTTATTAGTTTGTGTATTGGGTAAAGAGAACTGCTAGTGACTAAGGAAACTTACAACTGAAGTTAGTTTATGATTTTCATTCTAATAAGATTTAATAATATTTTCACTCCTACTGAGAGGGGAGTTGTAGCCCTAGTTAGTTTAAAAACTAAACTAAGGCAGAAGCATAACATCCTGGGATAATAATGGTAAAGAAACAAAAGCTGGGACATTTAAGCAAGCACCTTTTTTCCCCAGTTTAATGAAAACTTGCTAAAAGGCATCATACAAAGTATTTGTGAGTACTTGGCTGAAATAAATACCAATCTGAAGCACTGGGATCTCAGCCTCATAAAATCAAACATTTTCAATCATCTTTCTGATTCTAATTTAAGTTTAAAGCTGAAGATGACAAATATGAACAACTCTTCCCCAAATTTTCAGGTAAACTAAAGCTTGATCACTGTACCCATAAAGAAGGAAGATAAAGAATGGTAAAGGGACTAAGGGTTAGAAGCAAAGAGGAGCAGAAGTGGGAAAGCTTTTCAGTAGTTTGCATCAGTTTGGAAACAGGAGAATGAAAAGCCTTGTGAGAACAGGTTTTCCTCACAAGGCTTCATGCCTGATTTGATACTGGAAAGATTCAGATAAATGTTGAATGCTTGTCAAAACCAATCGCTAAACCTTCTGATATTCACTGGCTACCAAGCTTAATGCTTATATCTGCAAGCTCACAGTCAGCCATTTTTACTAGAGCAAGCTCCAAAAATTAAATATTTTCCATGAGACACTTAGAATTTAAAAGCAATTTCTAGTTCTATAAGTACCATTATGAAGATATGAGTTGAATGCTCTGTTTATTACTATGAAGCTGGGAATACTCAAGGTGGACAAATAAAATCTAAACATCTGCATGCAATTACTTGTAAAAGCATCTATACTACTGATACCTATCTAGTCCACTCCCAAAACATAAGGGAATAAGTACAGTTTGCTTTCTCTACTCCACCTGAAGCCACTGACTACTCCAAGCTGATAATGTGCAAGAATATTGTTATGTGGCAAAAGAAAACACTCTCTCGCATGACCTATCCTTACAGTATACACACAATCTTGGTATGCTCATGAATTAAAGCAGCAGCTTTCAATACACTGTAGATAGTCTAACAGACACTAGGTTGGAAACTACAAAATGAAGATTTTTTTTTTCTTTTTTTTTTTTTTTTTTTTTTTTTTTCTTCTGTAGTTTCTTCCTGGGTTCCTGTAACATCTGGAATAGGTGAGCAAGTAATCTTACCCCATCAGGTGGCTTTGTGGGCATAGAACCAGGAGGGGATGGGGAGGAGGGGGAGGAAGAACTTTCTTTGGATATTTGGTCAGAAGACTAAAGATCTAAGTGGTTTTCAGATGTCTATCACTTTTCCCAATGCTTTCAAGAACTTGAAGAGGGAATTACTTTTTCCTCTGTCCAGGCGAATGCTTGCACACTTACACACAAAAGTGACGACTTAACTATATGCTACTTACACCCACCTAACCAGTTAATTGAAACTGGCCAGCAGGTTCAAAATCTATTAGAAAGAAGGAGGGGAGATGACGATAAAGACAATTCTTAGAAAACCCCACTAGAATAAGGCATGGAAAAATCCAATCTGTGGGAAGGATGTTGAAACCCTGTGCATGATTCATGTTTTCTTGAGAGAATACCAGATTTTTCTATTTAAAACATCATCAAAACATAGGGCAGTGATTTTGTTGTTGTTGTCTTTAGCATCATAGCCTTTGGGGTGGTTGTTTGTTTTTTTTTGTTTTGGTGGGTTTTTTGCAATGTACTTTGCAAACTACTGGAAAAGGTAAGATTCTTGGCTGTTTAAAAGGACTGACAGTCAACTGAAGGAAAAATATTCCCTCTCAGAGGGGAACAGCCAGAAGAAATCATTTTTTGCATTTTCATGTCTCCATCTAGGCGAGTTTGTTCCTACCACAGCAAAGATTAGTAAGGAGTGTGAAATAGCTAAAGACGAAGGCAAGAAACACAGTACACAACGTATCAGACAACTGTCTCAGGTGAAAATCTGGGCTCACAGAAGGACAGAAAAGCTTCTTTGTGTTAATTGGTTCTCATAAGAGAAAGTATCATAACATGACATACAAGTCTTATGACACTGAAAATACCCATTTTAAAGTCTTCAAATAAAGATGAACTAAACCCCTTTGTGTGTTTGATGTATTATAACGACAAGACATTAAAGACTACCGCATTAAATGATTTTAATGTCAAGATATGATGGAATGAATTACATATACTGAAATCATAGACATAGCTATGCCACACAGCACATATCATAATGTTTTAGCATGAAAAGGCTGAGTCAAGATCAGTATTTCACTTCTAAATCTGATTTTCCATTGTTTTGATTAGGAGCCAGACCTTTTTAATAAGAGACCTAGGACTACTCTGGGTTTGGGTACAGGCATGTATATACAACATAGCTGCTTCTAGGGATGAGGGGAAAAAGGAAATTTGAAGGAGTATCAGAGCTTTGACAAGGGTTATTTAAAAAAAATTGACTAATGGTTTCAAAGCTCTGCAGATGTCTTTTAAATAATTGTTACAGTGTGATCCATTAAGTACCGTAATTATGTAGGAAGAAGGTTATCTCTGGTCCTGAGCCAAATTCTATTACCTGCCCAGGATGCCAGTGGTTTACACAGAACAGCAACCACATATGCAAAAGATCTGAACTGCTGGAAGACAATACCTCCCTGATCAGTCAGCACACAGAAGGCAACAGAAGAGCCAAGCTTGCCCATGCATCAGACAACTCTCAATGTCCTCTGCATTCTCATCTTCCTTGCATGGCTCCCACCTGCTTCCAAGCACTGATGAAGAGGCAATAACTCTGCTTGCAGATTGCTGGGTGCACATGCAAGCATGACTCTTCCCAACCTGGTGCAAAGGAGGGGGCCGGGCAGTAGAACCGCAGAGCAGCAGTGGAGCAAGGAGGCAGGGTTGCCAAGCAACAGCCTACCGCGGGGTTGGGGGGGGGAAGGCGTTAAAACGGGGAAAGGAAACAGATATAAATTACATCTGCCTGTGTGGGGCAACGGTAGCCTTTCCATCTGCGTTGCTTCCTGCTACCATTGAGTTATGGATTTCATGAGATAATTTGGTCACAAGTGTTTCTTGCATCATGAGCTCCAGTCAGCTCCTCAAGGAGGTTGCAACAGGGAGAATCACAAGGAATACTTTCTTTCCCAACTTGTTATTACGGATAACGCAGCAAGAACAGCAGCAGGCAGGTTCTCCAAACCGCTTGCCCCAAGATACAGGAATACAAAGTATTCCAGACCTTCTCCAGTCACACATCTGCATCAGTGATGTTCCTTCTAGTACTCCATCACTTGCCTTAGAGAGAAATATGCACAACCATACAGGAGATTTCATTCCTTCATACCATATAGATTTTTCTATGCAACAAATCCATCTTCTGTATTATTTACATATAAAGTTCTTGTTTCTGTTCTGTGAGGCAATAAATATTGCATGGCATGAAAGGAGGAGACCAAAACAAAAGCCCTAGGCATCAATTAGGAGAAGGGATGGAATTTACAAAAAAACCTAAACAAACAAACACACACAAAAAAAAAACCCACAACCAAAAAACTCCTGACAGCCCATGGATCCACCTAGTGGAAAGATTTTCATGGAGGTTAACCTCAGAGAGCCCAAGTCTCTATCTGCAAAGACAATATACAACTGAACCAGCTCCTCATGGTCATGCATCACATACCAGCCCTCATCAAATCCAGCAACTGGTTTCAGTTTTGAAGCCTTGCAGTGTCTGGCCTCTTTCCAGATGCAACTGGACGTTTTCAACTATAGCCACAAAAATTTAACCTTCTCTTGCCTGTCTGCACCTTATACACAATTACAGTTTGCCAAGAAACCATGTGTGTAGGCATCAATGTGCACATTATTTTGACTCCATAATGCATTTTCTATAACGTATCATTGTTCAAATTTACAAACTAAAGGAAATAGAAAACTATGAAGGTAACTTCATTTGTGTTTACATTTGAATACAAAATCTAATGCAATTTGTTCAGATAAGGTAAATACTTTCTTCATGCCTTTCAGGTCATGAAAGGTCATGAAGTCATCCAGAGAAACATAAAAGGTTATAAAGCAGGTACCTCTTTCTCTCAGTGAGGTATCTAGGCCACCTTTAATAGTCAAAACAGAGGACTAAGCACATTTAATCAATGATTTCTCACATCTTAAAGTGGTTGTCCAGAGTAGAACAGAAATTGCACCACAGAAGTCTCTGTTCCTCACATGGAGAAGGTACAGTGACTTGGACCACAAACACTAAAGCAAGACGAACAACGTCCATAGCAGCCAACTGTTGCCAAGTTTTTAAATAGCAGTAAGCCCACAGGCAGGATTCAAAGGCAGCTAATGATGATCTTGTCTTTTGAGGAGGAAATTCTCATACAAGTGCAGAAAGTACTTGGCTATAATTCTGGTAAACAAGTGGAAAATGATATACTGTTTGGAGATGGAAAATTACTCCAGATACCTCACGGAAGAAGTTTTGTCGTGCAGCACTATGAAGGTCTTTACTGACTAGAGGAGAGCAACGTGTGAGAGAGAAGCAATAGGATATCCTATCCACTGAAGAGTTTCACAGTAAAATGAAAGGCCAAGTTGATGTGAATGATAGCATTATGTTGGACTGGTATCAAAGGAGAAAAAAAAAATCATTAATTGTGATGTCATCACCGGTTCTGGGCTCCTTAGTCCAAGAAGACACAGACATACTGGAATGGCTCTAGTAAAGGATCACAAAGGTGGTTAAGGGATTGGGGAACCTGATACATGAGGAAAGGCTGACAGAGCTGGGACTATTTAGCCTGAGGAAGAGAAGGCTTGGGGGTTTCTCAGCAATGTATAATAATATTTGATGGGATGGCGTAAAGAAGGCACAACCTGACTCTTCTTAGTATCCAATTAACAGACAAAGGGCAACAGACACAAACAGAAAACAGGAACTTCCATTTAAACATATGATTTTATGTATATAAACAAAATTTATTTTTGCAGTGAAAGTGGTCTAACAGTGGTACAGGTTCCCCACAGACTTTGTGGAGCCTCTATCCTTGGAGATACTCAAAATTTGATATCGTGAGCAACCTGCTGTAGCTGTTAACATGGCTTTGTGCAGTGGGGTTGGTCTGTATCTCCAAAGGTCAACCTCACGGATTCTGTGGCAAAAGCACTTTCTGACTTCATTGTCCACAGAGAAACCGATCTGAATTCAAATCAAACTGATGCTGGGGTACTTTGTGTTCACTTTGCTTCGAGGTTGTTTTGCTTTTTGGTTGTTTTTTTCTAATAGCCACCTGTTAAAAGTGGACCTTCACCCCTAACATTTTTAGATAAGAATGGTTCATTTTAAAAGCCTGTATTTACTAACTGTTACCACAGTGGGGTTTTCTCTGAGTTTAAGTGCTTATACAGTGACTGCTACTAAGCAAATAGCATAAATATTATCTTTACATGAGACAAAATGGACAAGTAAAAAGAGTTTGCCTGCCTTACCTGGAAAAGGCTGCAGTTTAGTGGACTGGGAAGTAGGTTGAAAATGTATTTCTCCAGTTCTTGGAAAACTACAGATGAAAGTATCTTCACATCCCACCCCACAACTCAGGATACAGAGGTAACATGCAGGCCACAGTCACGGAGAGGAGGACTTCAGTATTTGATGTGTGGCAGAGAATGTAATAGCGATGCCCATTTTATACATCTGGGTTTATACAGTTATTACATTCTTGCTGATTCGTCCCTTCCTTAAGCACACTATTTCCTCTCTCCCCACCTTATATTCCTTTCACATAGAATTCCTTCCTGCTTCTGCCACTTCTATTCTTTGTATCTGGTTCCTGCCTGCTTCTGCTGTCTCTTTGAAGTTATATGACCAGAACAGAAGGGTGTTTAAGCACTTTTTTAGCTGAACATTAAAGCTAGAAGTCTTAAAAAGATACACCTGTCTTGCATAACATGTCTTGCCTTCTTAATTGGCAATGTTGAGAGAATAGCTTCCTACTGGTCTGGTGTATCTGCTCTTGTCCAAGACCTGGGGTACAAAACCCAAAGTTATGCTTAACGGGTTAAAAATCCATGAACAGATAGAGATTTTCTACCAGAATAAGTTTATTCTAAAAAAAATAACCCAAAGAAAATGCTAGATGCTGAAGTAAGAAAATATTCCTTAGGGGCAAGGTATGCATTGATACTCCATACCATATAGTATAAATCAAGAATTTTCCTTTACTTGAGTCAGCACTGTACTGTTTTTCTGTCTGCTGGTCCTCATTTCAGTCTCTGTTGCAAAAATATTACAAATTTGATTCAGGAAATTTGACTAATTTTCATATTAACTTAAAGGTTGATTTAAAAAAAAAAAAAAGTATCATGTCCCTTTTAGAAAAAGCTGAATTGATTATATTTGATTTTTCTTTTTTTTTTTGCTGTAGAAGATCAGGTTTTCCATATAGTTCCCTGATTTGCATATTCAGATTAGAATAAGAAAACAATTGTCTGAGAATAAGAAAACCATAACTTTTTTTTTTTTTTTTCCATATGAATTTTGGGGTTGCTGACAGTTCAGAACTGAATAAAATGGCAACATTCTAACATTTGTCATTCGGTCGAACTTTAGATTTTTCGAAGAGTTTTAATTCATGTGCAAGGTCTTTATCTAGCACCTTAAGGACAGGTTTTCTAAGTTTTCATTTCTTTAGATTTTCTTCTGAATATATACAGAAGAGAGCCTGGTGATCTCACTCTGAGCCCTAGCAGGTAATTATCACAGACAAATCTCTGCACTTGGAGTTTTCAAAAGTGATCAGCAGCTGTTTCAGGTCATGACTGATGGGAGTTGGCAAAGCTTTGTGGGAAAATGGCAAAATGCCTACGTATATACATCCAGCTGAAGCGTTACATAAATTTTCACATAAATAATAATCAGATTGCCCCCAAACAAGCTTTACAAGGTGGGGGAAGGAAGGAGGTGGTGTGTTAAGAGAGATCTCATTTGTCTTCAATGATTACGAGACGAATTCTCTAGTCAATACTTTCTAATCATGAAACAAAATTTTCCTCCATGCTTTGGAAGCCTGCCTCAATCATTTCTTGTACTCAATATACTTCCAGGAGAGCAATAACTATTTTTAAAACCTATTTCTAAACTCGATGTCTGAAAGATATATTTATGCAAGGATTCACAGGAAACGGCTAGATAGAACCTACCATAAATAACACATACAGATATCACACATAACCTTTTAAACACGGATAGAAAAGCACAGACTAAGACCTCTCAAATACCACATCCACGAGTGTTCTTTCCTATGCAGGGTGAGTTAGCTATTTCTTCTGCTTCAGAAGAACATGTTCTTTTGCCAGATGGAGAGAGATGGGGGAGGAACGGGACAGGACGACACGACGACAGGGAAGGAATAAGTCCTTAGTGCCTCTCCCCCGCGAAGCTTGTTTTGATGTTTAAGAAATATTAAGTTACGGGCTGTCACTTTGCTAGGTAAGCGAGTTTAAACGGTTACAGAGCAAGCGTTGCCCTTCTCCTCACGGCTGCCAACAGCCAGCGCGACGCTCTCCGCACAAAAGGCACCACCGCGACCCGCTGCCCTTCCCGGGGAGGGGAAAGGGACGGAGCCCCCGAGCGCTCACCATGCGAGATGCTGTGGAGCAAGGCGACGGCCAACATCCACATGCCCCCGCCGCTCCCCCGCTCCCCGCTCCGGGCTCGCCCTCGCCCGCCGCGCCCACGGCCGGGCCGGAGCTGCCAGGCAGCNGGGGGCGGGAGGCGGGTGCGCGGCGCCCAGGTGTGTCCTTGGCTCAGGGAGGCGCCCGCAGGTTGCCGGGGGCAGGGCCACAGGTGACAAAATCCTCCGGCGCAAGCACAGGACCATCCCCGGCTGCGGCCAGCCCCGAGCCGCGGCGAGCCGGCTCCTCACACACCTCCCTCCGGCCCGGCGGCAGGCGGGCGGACGGGCGAGCGCATCTTCCCTCTCCTGCAGCTCTGATCACATTGATCCCGCTGCTAACCTCCCCTGTCTCCCAGCCCTCTGCAGTCTTAAAGCACCACAAAGTCTCCACAGTGGGATAGAATGCAAGACCAACAGAAAAAAAAAAAAAAAAATCTTTTCATGCCACCTCATTGTAATACACAGCGGTGTGAGTAATGCTAGCTGTATGTGCATAGACAGTGCGTACTTCACCGTGATCGACGCAGTCTGGATGGCACTCTGGAGGGACCAGAGAGAAAAAAGTAGGGTGTTTGATCAGTCATACAAAACTGTTTTTAAAGGAAGCATCTTGATTATTGACCTTTCTTACTTGCAATATCCTCGCTGTGTTGTAACTCTTTCAGTGAGTGGAATAGCTTGATTTTCCACTTATGCATGAGTCAATGAGAGAGCTCTCCAGAATGTAGTATTTTCTCCTAGACAGGTGACAGCGTTAGTTTGGCTTCAGATACAGATTACAGATCCTAGACCTGTATTCTGCAGACATCTAGTTCATTCTCTGACTGGGAAAAGTGAAACATCTCTAGGAGCTTGCACAGCTGAGGGGCAGATTAAGCTAAAGGGATAAAAGAAATAATTTTCCCTAGAAGGGAACTGTAGTCATACTGGCAGCAAAGTAGAAACAGGCCCTTAATGTGGGCTCAGAGGTAAAAGGTAATGTTAAGGGAATAAAATTCGGCAATAAAGTAACTGTAACAGCAAGATGGAAGATGTAGTATTTGAAACATGAATAAGATGAGAAAGCAGGTGAGAAGTTCCCAAAGTTTTTAAATTATGAAATGTGTTACTGATTCAGATTTTGGAGTGGCAAAAAACCTTTCCTTTCTGAGATATACTCTCCAAGAAGACAGGTCAGTGCCTGTATACCTGGACAGCCAGAGAGTAAGCTCTTGCAGTGATATAAGTGTCTAAAGTAGGAAGCAGGACAAATCTCATGGTTATGGAAAGGGGAAAATGGCCAATTACAGTAATGCTGGCTAAAGAAGCACCGAGTTCTAGACATACGAGGTGTGAAAGAGAGAGATGTCAAAACCAAAGTCCACAGAATGGTTTGGGGTAGCTGTAAGGATGGAAATGAGCATATCTGGTAGGATTTGGATAGCAAGAGGCTGCAGGGTGCCTTGTCTGGGAGGAGACCAAAGAGTGCTCTATGCTGGTGATCCACCCAAGCTCAGACATGGGCAGCTCTGATTCATTGTGTACCAATACTGCAGCATGTCAGAGCAGCTTATGGTTCTGTCTCTTCAGGTAGATCTAAGAAAGTGTAGTAACAGCCAGGGCAAGACACACACACACACACAAAACCCCAAAAAAACCCAAAAACAAACAAACAAACAAACCAACCCCCAAACACCCAAAAACCAGAGATGCAGGATTCACGAGAGGAGACACAAGAGTAAGAATGCCTCAGAGGAGGCTGTGATCAGTGAATAAGCCAGACCAAGGCAGGGACAACCCTAAGGTTGCCCATGCAGCCCATGGAGGAATTCATATCAGAGCAGAGGAGATGATTAAGAAGGAAGGAGCCATGAAAGAAAAGAGTAAGAAACAGAGAGTAAAAAAAGCCCCACACTCCTCTCATTGACCCCAGCCTCCTGCTCTGCCCATCACATCACTGAAAGGACTGAGTGTAGCCTGCAGCAAAACAAGGAGAAGAAAAACTATCAAGGGTGAGGTGTGTCTAGACTGAACTCAAGCCTTGGGATGTAAAGAAAACATGTTTTCCTAATTATTTCATTGGTTCTCTTTTTGCTTCAATATCCATATCAGTAACTAAAAGGTTTTTTTCATTGCCAATAAATTAAGTGGAATTCTCTGAGTTGATTATTCATCTGGCAATATATTAGTAGCCCTTCAAACAAATATAACATCTGCTAAAGAACTGTTGGGAAAAGAAGAAAAGGAAAAGAAAAATCATCAATTTTCAAATTAACATAAATTGGGGGAAAAAATAAATTATTTGTAAGATTCTAAACATGGACTTGGCTTCCTCTTGCTTCTTACATAAATCAAATGAACAAAAATATTAGCAAGCCTTCTACAGAATAATCTCCTCTTTTTTTTTTATTATTATAGGATGGGAAGCAGGAAGCCTGCATCCAGAAACATTTTCCTTGGTATTTTACATATGTTTTCCTCAAAAATAAATAGTGACCAGACGAATACTCTCCTCCTGATTTGAAGTTATTAAGATAGTTTATTAAACCAGCAAAGGAAAAACAAACAGCTAAACAAAAAAAAAAAAAAAAAAAAAAAAAAAAGAGAGAGAGAGACCCAAACCAACTTGTCAGATGGTTTCGTTGTTGGTTCTTATATTAAATACTTCTGTGTCGATTTCCCACTTGTCTGCTAGAACTAGAACGTTCTAGTGCTAATGGTTTCATGCAGACAAGTGCTGAATGTCTAGGAATGTATCCTGATACTAGAAGGTAATGATTCTGCTCAGTTGTTTACTTCATAAGGAGAGGAGCCTTTCAAGTTCTCAGTGGCTTCATGGCCACTATTTTTCTTGGAGAGGCTTCATAGTGGTCCTTGCTGATGCAGAATCTAACCTTGCAATAAGCATTCTTGAAAACCTTATACTGATTAAATATCTGAATAGGCTGAATCCTCTTGCACAGGCAGTGCTTTGAGCTTCCTGATGGTGGATAGACAACAGTTGTACCCCTGTTATGAAGAAATGTGACCCAAACTCTTAACCTTAGCTACTTCTTTTGTCTTCTCAGAAATACATCTCTACTCTTGACAACCTTTCATGCATTTATGCTCCACAGCAACCCCATGGGTTTGAAGTGTGGTGTTATATTAAAGAGGAACAGAAGCACAGAAAATCCAAGGGCTAATCCACTAAGGGATTCAGTTATTGAAATAGTCAATAGTGCAAAAGCCAAATTTTAAGTGGGCTGACATATATCGTAACTCACAATGCTATGTAGTCTCACACTGCTATACCATATCACAATGCTACACCATTATCCTTCTTCATACAGAAGAGTATTGTACTGCAGAGTGATATTCAAGGAGAGGAAGTGGAGAGGTACATTGACAGGTGGGAAACACTTTGAGAGGTGTCCTGACATTCGCTGGGCAGTGGCCCAGAGGCGCTCATTGGCTAAGTGCTGATATCACATCAGTTCTCTCTCAGGAGAAGCAGAAAAGAAGACAAATTACTTCTCCACTTGTTCTACACCCATCAGGAAAAGAGGTTGTTTCAAATTGTTTTCTGATGAATATTTAAGTTGGATCCTACTTACCCTCTCTTTGTGGTAGTTCACTTGCCTAGAAGACTTACACTTTTCTTCTACTTTTTTTTTTTTTTCCAAAATAATAGTTTTTCATACTTTCTTCACATAGTAAGACCAAGGGCAACTTAAAAAAACGTCTTAAAATGCCATGGTAACCTCATTGTCTTTGAGGTAAAAGAGCCTGAGTCCTTCTCCAAAGCAAGCAGGGATGCACAAAAATGTGAATCTCTGACTTTCAAAGGCAGTGCTCTTGGTAGTTGAATATGGGGTGACAAATAGGGGCAAGAGGAAGGACATTTCCTCTACTCCGTTTCTGCACTTCTGGTGGGAAAAGTGCAGTGACCAGCATATGCTGGAGAGCAAGTCAAGGTTTTTATGTCTTCAGTACCCTCAAGACATAAGCATCTTAATACACAGTCTGGAGCAGGAAAAGTCAAGAAGTGGCTGTAGAAATATTTAGACCTGCTGTGATATTCTGCTATTGATTTTTTTTTTTTTTAATTAAAAAAAAAAAAAAAGAGCAAGGTATATGACATCCATAGATTTTTATATAGACTTCCATTCCCTATGATTTGTCTAAACATAATTTTCATTTTCTAATTCATTAAAACCTCCTCGTAGTTTCTTCTCAAGTCCTGCCTTCTGCCTAACACTTTTTTTTTCCCTGAAAGTACCCAAGTCATTATGAATGCAAGTACAACTATATATATCTCTCTAATACTATATATATTGTTATAGAGATAGTTCTAAGAGATAACATTATGAAGGATCTTATGAAAGATCTTATCTTCATGTGAAAGCTATTTTAATACCTTACCAAAAGTAACTAGGGATCACTTTTGCTCCCTGTAATTACCTAAAATTACCTCAACGTTCTCTTCAGGCTGGATGAACAACATGCACTACTGTTAACTCAGGTATTCTTAGTTCTAAATCTATACAGGTTTTAAAAAATGAAATGTAAGGAGCAGGAGGAGGGGAAGAAGGATTAAAATAGAGAAGGAAGGATAGTCCATACTCTGTTATCTCCTCCCAGCATCCACATTCATTACTATATTCTTTAGTTGTCTACTTAAAGTTATTCCCAGAGATCCTTTCTCAGACAGATTTATGCCATAAATCCTATGTTCAAGTCCTCTTCAGAGGAATAGGAACATCTGAAATCTGTAGCCAGCTGGAAGAAAAGCTGATTCAGTAGGTGAACAAAGCTCTTTCTCATCCCTAAACAAGTGTATTTTCAGCAAACATGTTCGCGATCGTGCTCGAGGGAGTTCTCTTTCCCTCTGGGTCTAGTTAAATGTGTCTCAGCGTGTGGACAGCTTATGCCAGGGTCCCTTCTCACATCCAAGCCAGCTGAAGTTCCATGCAGTCTCATGTTGAACCCTGCTCTTGCCCTATATTCAGGGCGGCGGTGAGGAGGTGGGAATTAAAAACAAAAGGGTTGTACATATGATGAAACACAATCCTGTCAACAGCATCTCACTAAACATGCAAAAAAGAACAGGTGTAATTTTACAAAGACCTGAGTTGTAGACCTGAACAACAAGTGGCAGGTGTACACTCTCAATCAAAGATGCTGATATAATTTCTGCCATATCTTCCAGTTGTTTTCCTCATTCTTCATCAGACAGAGGATCAGCAGGCTGGCATTTATCCAAGCCCCAGTCTCACTTAGGATCCAACCAAACTACTCATTCTAAATATCAGGGTTGGATTAAACAAACATCAAAGCTAGGCAGTGTTAAGTAAGCTTAATGTAGCACAGCTTGTGATTTTTTTTTTGATTTTTTTTTTAAATTCACCATCTCAGCTGCCTTAGCTGCACACTAAACATACAGGGTGCAGAGATCACTTCAGACCTGTGAATTTTCATCAAGCAGAGCCTTAGGACAGGTGAGGAACTGCATAGCATTATTCCAATTGAGCTCACTCAGAGCTCTTTTGGGAAGGATTCTATGGGAAGTCTCCATGGACAATACAGGAGTTGAGTGCTGGGAATGTTCTAAGAACTCTCTCCTCAAAACACAAGAACAGTTCATCCTCTTTAATAGTAATGGAAGCAGGTAAAGTAAGAGACCCCACTGACTTAACTGTGAGCTTCTGAGACTGCTCAAAACCAAAAGAGAAGAGTACCAGTGTCAGAAAGCAGACAAATATACATTGTGAACCACAGGGCATGAAGAGATGCAGTCAGAGAAGGAAAACTTTAGTTTGAGTTGAAATTTGACACCAAAAACTATAAGAAGGAGTTCTTGAAGTACCTACAGAAGCAGAAATGGAAGGAAAACATTGGCTCACTGGTAAAGAGGAAGTAAATTGGTCACTAACAACACTAAAAATTTAGAGGTTCTCAACACTTTCTTCACGTCTGTCTTTACCAGGACTGCTGGGACCTGGGTTTTAGGAACAAAAATTCAGGCCAATGCAAGCACAAAGACACTGTGAGTGGAGGAAGAGCTGGTGTGTGAACTATTACTGCACTTGAACCACACAAACTGATGGGACCTGACATTATCCACCCATGAGTGTTAAGAGAACTGGTTATATCATTATGAAGCCACTCTCTACAGTCATTCAAAAGTCATGGGGATTGCGGTATGTCCAAGAATACTGATCTTAACACCACCTACAAAAAGAGCTTAAAAGAGCATACTTGAAATTATAAGACTATCAGTGTTTAACCCCTGGGAAAGTTATGGAATTAATCCTTCTGTGATCTATCACAAGTCAAAAAAAGAGCATGACTGAGAAATGCCAGCACAGATTCACCAAGTGCAGATAATGACTGACAAACCTGATCACCTTCTATGAAATGGTAACCTGTAAAGTTGATGTGGGATAAGCAGCAGACATTGTCTAGCTGGATTTCTCCAAAGCTTTCAATGCAATCCCCACAGTTTCTTTCTAGAAAGAATTATATTTTGCAGTGCAGACAAGTGGTCTGTTCTCTGGGAAGGGAAATGGCTGACAGGTCACACCCAGGAGGTGCTAATCATAGAATCATAGAATGGTAAGGTTGGAAGNCAGCCTTCCTGTAGGCCCCCTTCAGATACTGGAAGGCTACTCTAAGGTCTCCTGGAAGCCTTCTCTTCTCCAGGTTGCAGAGCCCCAACTCTTGTAGCCTGTCCTCACAGCAGAGCTGCTGCAGCCCTCTGATCAGCCCTTCATGGCCCTCCTTTGCACCCACTCCAACACTTCCATGTCCTTCCTGTGCTGGAAGCTCCAGAACTGTACGCAGTACTCCAGATGGGGTCTGATGAGAGCAGAGCAAAGCGAGAGAATCACCTCCCTTGCCGGCTCACTTTCTTTTGGTCAGGTGTCTTCAGAAGTAGTATACTGCTCAGTAGACAGATAGTTCAAACTGATTAGCAAATAGTCAGTGTTCAAAAGCAGAAATGCACACATACACACACGTAAACTACAACGAAAAACAGTGCCACCAGTCAATATCAGATTAATACTCTTTTTAGTTGACTGGCCAAAATATTCCTGGCAGGATGCCAGTCAGAACAGTTGCTAGTTTATAATGGCTATTATCTGACTACATAGTAATATTTTATTGTGCCTGAATGTGTCCAGGCAGGAAAGTCCCTATTGGCATGTCTTTACCATTTCTCACCCCATGAAGGATGTGAGGGACATTGCCTCTCTTTTGATTCTAGTGCTGTAACTGATACTATAATTTCAGCCACAATATGTACCCCACAGAGAAACATTTGAGCACCTGAACCCTACTACAATGTTATTCACTAGCAAAGGAAGAGGATCTAATTACCAAATAAAACCACTTCAATGAGTAGTGTGGGACCAATGCCCTAGGAGAGGTTGGAACTAGCAGCCCTCAGCCACACATTTCATGTCTCTATACTTCATGACTCCAATTGCAGAACTAAAGGAGGAAACTGTTTCATCCATTGCAAAGCAGTGGAGCTCTCCTGATAGAAAGGCTTTGGGGATCTGGGACATGACACAGGCTGGCACTCAGTGTATACTGATCAGGTGATTGCTGGGGCAGGTAAGGCTTGGTAATGAATACCAAGAATGTCCTTGTCTTTCAGTTTTGTATGAACTTCAGAAAACACTTCTTTGGGGAATTTGTAGCCTTTGGATCTGAGAAGCAATGAAGATGAAGAGACCATGATCAACAGATATGTTTTTGGAGAACACGAAACTCCATGTGCAAAATACAGCAATTTCATTAAGGTTCATCCAAGAATGTGGAACCTGCCATCAAGAAGTGGCAACACGTTTTGCCACCTTCCCCTCCAAGTACTAGGTGAAAATCTGAGGTGAAAACAAGACAAAGAGCACATATATGCATGATACAAACATAATACTCATAGAAGGAGTATTAACAGCACATAACAGATAACGGTCATGTCAAAACAGCTCTGGCTCCAGCAACAGGCATAGACACAAAGATACAGATTAAAAGTCTCCTGTTGTGCAGAAGCACAAGTATAAACTTAAGAACTACAGGTTTTAGTCTGACACAGGTACTAAAAACAATTGTTAAGTAATTACATTAAAGAAATTACCTCTAGTTACCTCCAGCTGATGTGGTTTCTTGGCTGCTGTTATTTGTTTCTTTGACCTCCTCAGCAAAGAACTGATGGATGGTCCTTTTCCCCAGCATAATTAGGCAAAATTAGGTCTCCATATCTGCTGTTTTTGCATGACTCAGGTTCCCATTAAGACCCACAGTAGGAATATGGTTTTAAAGCATCATCTAATGCTGAAATTTAGCTCAGCAATAACATTGATGAGGAACAACAACTGTTTCTTTTGTTCTGTTGCCTGATTAGAGCAAAACAGATTATTAACCCTCATGGAATTACTGATTTACCCACACTGCCAGTGTAGTATGTGTTCATTGCTCCAGGTAGAAAACAATATCTTTAAAATGTATTGGTTAATAACTCAACATCAGATTTTGATATTAATGACCCCTTTGAAACTGGTTCTCACCAAATATCACCGTTAGTGGCTGCTTTGCTAACATGTTAATGGGTCATTAACTAAAACCAGCCATTAATTGCTGCAGTTACAGTTTCCATAAGGATTTATTAAGGCAACTTCATGTATTATTAAAAGAAAGTTCGTGGTTCTAATGTTCTGAAACTTTGTCTCCCTCAGGCTTGCACTGATATTGCTTCAAAGGTAGAAGCATTTGCCAAACACGTAATTGTGTCACTCAGTTCAGTCCCATTCTTTAAAATAGTATTTCCTGCTCTTAAAATTCCCATTTCCCATGTTCTCCCTTCTCAAGGGGACAGGGGCTATGTATAAAAGAAAGGTGAATCTGTGAAAGCATTCTTCTTTTTTAAAAGAATAGCTTTTTTTAGTTTTCATAGATATTAAAGCAAAAGGAGATGGATATGCCATACCAAAAGAAAAAAAGGACAGTTTAAAAATGGGTCTGTCATTATGATTAAAACAACTAAGAGAAAAATTCTCTCTCACACAACATGCCACTAAACCATAAAACTTGTTGTCACTACAAGTCACTGGGGCCATGACTGTGTCAGAGTCATCACAGAGTATATACAGATCTCAGGAATCCTACCCCTTGTATTGCCATAATCGAAGACAGTCAAACTCTAGAATGCGAGGCTCAGAATTGCCTTAATGACTTCCTATGGTAATTAATTCCACAGTCTAAATAAAATCTGTGATTGTTACAAGTCAGAGTGTCATACTTACTGTGAAAATCTTGAATTTGTAAATTATATGGACCATAGATGAAACTAAGGCCAATGTGATATGAGGCTTACAGTTCCTTATACTCCTATATTTCCCTTGGTCTTTTTTTTTTTTTTTTTTTTTTTAGTGAAGAGATTTCAGAAAATAAGAGTTTCATGCTTAACAGCTCATCACATCCCTAATGTTCTACCAAGAATGTGAAATATGCCATACTGTTTCCATGTGGTGACATGAGCCCATAAAATCTGACTCAGGTCTGCAATCAGCTCTGTGCTACTCTACTCCATGTCCTTGAGCACGATTGCTACTGAAACGTGCAGAGTTGCAGGAAAGAAATAGGAGGGATTTGGCTGTGCAAGATGAACAGTTGGACTTGATGATCTTAAAGGTCCTTTCCAGTCTGAGTAGTTCTGATTGTATGGAGCACCTCTGCCTCACCTAAGTGCCACTGCAAAAGCTGAGCATTTGTGGCTACAGTTAACTTTCCAAAGAATTTCACTGATTTCTCTATATTGGACAGTGCAGGAGTGCAGGCTGCTGCCATCAAGAAGTATTGAATAATCCTATTCCTGCAATAATATATCTTTAAATAATGTATTGTTGCAAAAAAATTGACAGATTCAGTTCAGGGTCAATTATGTGAATACAAACAAACCAAGGCATTAAACCATAATAATTTACAGTATCACACTATCACCAAGGTTGGAAGAGACCTCAAAGATCATCAAGTCCAACCCATCACCATAGACCTCAAGACTAGACCATGGCACCAAATGCCATGTCCAAACCTGCCGTGAACACCTCCAGGGACGGTGACTCCACCACCTCCCTGGGCAGCCCATTCCAGCAGTCAGTGACTCTCTCAGTGAAAAGAACTTTCTCCTCACCTCCAGCCTAAACTTCCCCTGGTGCAGCTTGAGACTATGTCCTCTTGTTCTGGTGCTGGTTGCCTGAGAGAAGAAAGTAACCCCCTGCTGGCTACAACCATCCTTCAGGTAGCTGTAGACAGCAAGAAGGTCTCCCCTGAGCCTCCTCTTCTCCAGGCTAAACAATCCCAGCTCCCTCAGCCTCTCTTCATAGGGCTGTGCTCGAGGCCTCTCACCAGCCTCGTTGCCCTTCTCTGGACACATTCAAGTACCTCGATGTCCTTCTTAAATTGAGGGGCCCAGAACAATGCATCAGATCCCAAAACTGGTTAAGTCTAAGACTGCTAAAGATTTGAAAGTTGATGCTGAATGGGCTGAATTACTGCTAAAGATTTGAAACTTGGTACTGAATGGTCTGAATTACATTCTGTACTGTTATCGGTGTCATGGTCCTACCCTGGCAGGGGGGTCGGATTCGATGATCTCTTTGGGTTCCTTCCAGCCTCTGACATCCTGTGATCCTGTGATCTGTGGATAAGATGATATAATTTATGAATGCTGAATTTTCTCCAAATGGCCTGGGTTTATTTCATCTTTGCAAGGTAACGTGTAGACATTGATCTACAAGTATTGCAGTGGTTATATCTTTATCTATGTCTCTCATAGGAGAATAAAGAAATATTAGCCTTGTGAAAGATATCTGATGAAAAAACCTTCATGAGTTCCTAGACATCACCTGTGAAATATTCTTGTGGATTAAAAAGTGTGGTGGCATCTCTAAAGCACTGTTTCCCACTGAGATTGCTGTAGCTGAATACTGGTTAATAAAAAGTCTACTTCAAGAGTTGCACTGTTCTTGGGGTTTTTTCATTAGCAACTGCTAGTTCCCTGAATAACTGATTGCCCTCAAAATACACTGTACCTTTGCAAGGCAAGAGTTCATCTACATTGAAGTGGAACTGTGGCGTATACAAGTGGTAAACTTACATGCAACTACTTTTCCACAGGCCAATGTATTTCTAGTGAGAAAAATCAGTCTTCTGCATCCAAATGAATCCTTTAAATTAGGAAGACTCATGTTTCATCATTTGACGTGCCCTCTAACCTCATGAGAGGCACACATTTCTGTCTCAATAGAGGTATCTTGGTTCAAAAGGTTTGAATAAATTCTGAAAACAAGAGCTTAAGGCCACTTTTGACAAAGATAAAATTTACTACCCAATACATTTTGGAATTTAAAAAAAAAAAAATCTGAATGCATCTGAGTATTCAAAATAAAGTCTCACAAAGGATTCAGGAAAATATGCCAAAATTCACAACGTAAAATAGCCCTCAACTGAACACTTCAGTACCACGTTCCAGCAAAGATAGGTCACAGAAGCCCAATTTTCTTATATCAATTTTTTTATAACTCTCTAATAAAACCAAAATCTTTTTAAAACAAACAACACCCCTCCCTCTCCTTTCCATTTCCACTAAGAACACTGAATATGAAGCTATCTTCTCACTTCCAGTCAGCAAACCATCATCCATCTCCATGTCTTGTTCGTCCCTACATGACACGATATATCCTTATTCACTCCTATGGAAGGGAACATATCCTGCAAGGTTTTTGAAAACCATACTCTTCTTATTGTGTTCTCAGATCATCTCTCTGTCAAAATAACTTGATGGTGCAACAAAAATGCCATTTATTTATCAGAAAAGTGATAGTCTAACTTCTTCTGAATTCATAGAATGGTAAGGTTGGAAGGGACCTCAAGGATCATCTAGTTTCAAACCCCTGCCATAGGCAGGGACCCCTCCCACCAGAAGAGATCATTCAAGGCCTCATCCAACCTGGCCTTGAACACCTCCAGGGAGCGAGCAGCCACAACCTCCCTGGGCAAATCGTGCCAGTGCCTCACCACCCTCACTGCAAAGAACTTCCTCCTAACATCCACTTTAAATCTCTCCTCTTCCAGTTTAAACCCATTGCCCCTTGTCCTGTCATTGCAAGACCTTGTCAGTAGTCCCTCCCCAGCCTTCCTGTAGGTCCCCTTCAGATACTGGAAGGCTACTATAAGGTCTCCTTGAAGCCTTCTCTTCTCCAGGCTGAAAAGCCCCAATTCTTTCCTAAACATTCTCTTGTCTTTCCAAAACTTCCTAATGTACTTAGTTTCTTGTACCTACCAATCCTCTGTCTGAAGCAGATTGTGTGTTGTCTGAAACTAAGAATATATTTTTGCTTTAGTTGCCTCTAATAAGCCTGGTACAACATACACCTGCTTCTTACTTACTGATACAATAAACTACTACAAACCTACAGGAGTTCACCTATATATTATTCTTGTAATGATGAAAGAAAATGCAAATGACTGATTAATAGGGAAAACCTACACAATCAGCTTCTTTTACACAACAAAAATGTCTTTGATGCCTTTTGTGTAGGCAAGACCCTACTCACCCCATCCTATACTACTATGTATTTAGAACAATGGTAATTTCAAACAGCAGCAGATGCTGGAGCAGCTAACAGGAATTTGTCAGGAGACCCTTACATTGACTGCAGTGTGTTGTTCATGCACAGTAAGCCAGATTTAGCTCAGTGCTACCAGCCTAATTGTAAGGGGACAATTCTTCACTGCTTTGTACCTTGTATATGTCATCTTCTCCAAAGCAATGTGCATACTGGTCATTTTGTCTCAGTCTGCAAAGAAGCTGAAGGTGGGAGACAAGAGTACAAATCCCAGTTCTTACATATTACAACTTACTCAGTAACTCAAATCAAAAGAGTATAAAGCAAGGTGGAAGACGGGAAAAAGTCACAAGGCTAAGTCAAAGTATACCAATTCATTATACAGAGTTTCACTTCTAGCTGATAAAACAAGAACAGTAAATCACTGCATCCTTACATCTAAGACAAAAACATACCATTAACAAAACCAGTGACCCTTTTCAAACAATGAAGGTGTTAGCAGGGGCATTCTAGTTTTATTCATTATACTAGCACTTAAAAGACTCAGCTGTAATCAGGACCTTGGAGTCTGGGTTGATGAAAAGCTCAACATGAGCCTACAGTGTGCACATGCAGCCCAGACAGCAACCGAGTCCTGAGCTGCATCAAGAGCAGTGTGGCCAGCAGGGCAAGGGAGAGGATTCTGCCCCTTTGCTCTGCTCTCGTCAGACCCCACCTGGAGTACTGTGTGCAGTTCTGGAACCTTCAGCACAGGAAGTGTTGGAGCGGGTCCAGAGGAGGGCCACAAAGGTCTGATCAGAGGGGTGGAGCAGCTCTCCTATGAGGACAGGTTGAGAGAGTTGGGGATCTTCAGCCTGGAGAAGAGAAGGCTTCCAGGAGACCTGATAGTAGCCTTCCAGTGTGTCTACAGGAAGGCTGGGGAGGTATTATTTACAAGGTCTTGCAACGACAGGACAAGGGGCAATAGGTTTAAACTGGCAGAGGGAACATTTAGACTGGATGTTAGGAGGAAGTTCTTTCCAGTGAGGGTAGTGAGGCACTGGCACAGGCTGCCCAGGGAGGTTGTGGATGCTCCCTCCCTGGAGGGGTTCAAAGCTAGGTTGGGCAAGGCCTTGAGTGAGCTGTACTAGTGGGAGGTGTCCCTGCCTATGGCAGGGGGTTGGAACTAGATGATCCTTGAGGTCCCTTCCAACCTTACCATTCTATGATTCCTCTATAGTATCACAGTAACAAATCACCCTTTTCCTGATTTCTTTACAACCTAAGGAAAAAGACCTGTATACATGGCCACATGCAGACAGTTCTATGTTAATTCTGCTTATCCTCTGATCTGTCCAGGTATGAGTTGGTATCTGTGATACTATGAGTTAGCTGCAGTCCAAAAGCCATAAAGCTCCATGAATAGGGCACTGAGCAGATAGGTCTTACCATCCTAGGCTAATTGCTGCACTAACAAGGCCACTCTGACAAACTTTGGGTCTGGGTAAAATTAAGTCTGTCTGTATCAGCAAAGAGGTAAGAGAAACACTATTAATGCTACTAGGACTAACAAAGCTTTTTGTTGAAATGGAGTCTTTGCAGAAAAACTACATCACAAGAAAAACAGAGTTTTCACAGGAAAATATTCACTTATGACAAAATACAGAAGAGTTTTTGGGTTGCAGGGTAAATGCAGGTTGGGGTGTATCAGGGAAAACATAGCTAGCAGATTGAGGGAGGTGATCCTGCCCCTCTGCTCAGACTGGTAGAGACACAACAGAATGCTGTGTTCAGTTCTGGACTCTACAGCACAAGAGATAGAATCATAGAATCATAGAATCATAGAATGGTAAGGTTGGAAGGGACCTCAAGGATCATCTAGTTCCAACCCCCTGCCATAGGCAGGGACACCTCCCACTAGTACAGGTTACTCAAGGCCTCATCCAA
Source organism: Eubucco bourcierii (assembly GCA_013396675.1). NCBI lineage: Eukaryota > Metazoa > Chordata > Aves > Piciformes > Ramphastidae > Eubucco > Eubucco bourcierii. The sequence continues at coordinate 25,828 of VWZE01008565.1, forward strand.
TCTGGCCTTGAACACATCCAGGGAGGGAGCATCCACAACCTCCCTGGGCAACCTGTTCCAGTGCCTCACCACCCTCACTGTAAAGAACTTCCTCCTAACATCTAGTCTAAATCTCCCCTCTGCCAGTTTAAACCCATTGCCCCTTGTCCTGTCATTGCAGGACCTTGTAAATAATCCTTCCCCAGTCTTCCTGTAGGCCCCCTTCAGATACTGGAAGGCTACTATCAGGTCCCCTCGAAGCCTTCTCTTGTCCAGGCTGAAGAGCCCCAACTCCCTCAGCCTGTCCTCATAGGAGAGCTGCTCCAGCCCTCTGATCATCTTTGTGGCCCTCCTCCGGACCCGCTCCAACACTTCCATGTCCTTCCTGTGCTGAGGGTTCCAGAACTGCACACAGTACTCCAGGTGGGGTCTGACGAGAGCAGAGTAAAGGGGCAGAATCACCTCCCTTGCTCTGCTGGCCACGCTTCTCTTGATGCAGCCTAGGACTCGGTTGGCTGTCTGGGCTGCATGTGCACACTGCAGACTCATGTTGAGCTTTTCATCAACCCAGACTCCAAGGTCCTTTTCCTCAGGGCTGCTCTCCAGCCATTCACCACCCAAGATACAGAGAGACTCAAGCAAAGGGCAACAATGGACTGAAAAATATGAAGAAAGGCTGAGAAATCTGGGGCTATTTAGCCTCAAGAAAAGAAGGCTTAAAGGGAGATCTTATGAATGTGTACTAACACCTGACAGGAGGTGTAAAGTACACAGAGGTACTCTTCTCAATGCTAGCCAATGAAAGAGCGAGAGGAAACAGGCACAGGCTGAAATGCATTAAATACCATGTAGGCATAATAATTTATTTGAATTTTACTGCTAGGGTGATGAAACACTGGGAACAAGTTTACCAAAGGATTCTTCACCCAGAAAAGTACTGAAAGTACAAGAAATCTGCTGTGATTGACCCTGCTTTGAAGAGAGATGACAGACTCAACAATTACAAGAAATTCTTTCTAACCTCATTTAGTGTCTGATTCTGTAACTTTGTAATTTCTTCAAAATAAAAACTTTTAAAGAAAAGTAAACATAATTTATAGAAAAAAATTTAGTCACTGAAGAAAAACACCACCAGAAGAAAATCCATTCTATACTAAGATAGCAATGAGGCTCATAACATTAGGTGCACCTTTTCTCTCCAGTGCAAAGAAAGCTCAATAAGCTCCCACTTCAACATCCAAAATTAGATGAGATTAATTCCAGCCTTCTTCACCAAATCATAATCAACACCCAGACTGCTGACAGGGAGTGAAACACATAGCAATCAAGGACATGCTATGTGGCAGCACATAGTGCTGCATATCCAGAGCTAACTAATTGGAGGAACACCATGCTAACAAGTGTGACACTGCTTCTGACACCAAAGTTAACTCAAGTCTGTCTCTGTGACAGGGGTTTTAACTAAGTGGCTATGTTCTGATGGTTTGCTCTGGTCTGTCACAGGCTAGGAGCCAATCTTCATTCTACACATTACCACAGCAAAAGACAAGGCAGAAGATTGGCACTCCTTCCTGTGTGCAAAGACTTTGTGATACATTAGTGTGAGATATGATATGCTCAGTGGTAGCAATACTTAATGCCAGATCTACAGCTCTGCCCTGTGTTTAAGGACTTGATGTTCTGAAAAAAAAAAGAGGACACATCACCAGAGCTCACCTTGAGAGTCTCTTCTCAACAAAATCCTAACTCGATTTTTAGTGGAAAATAGATGATCACATTACTCACCAGCATGAGGAATCAGAGAGAGTAAAATCTGTGGCAGTTAGAACGCGGCTATACAGCTACTCATGCCTGCATAATCACATTAAGCATTTCCATTCATTTCTGCTTGTTAAAGTAATATGATGATTTTCTCCAGTTTCAAACGTGGCAATGAGAGGAAGCTTTACTTTCCTCAGCCTGCTGCGCAGCTTTAGTGCCAAAGGCAACAGCTTTTTAATCCAAGCAAGAGTTACAAGATAAAATACATTTACTAGCACAGGGGATAAAAAAAGAAATGAAAAGGGGAAATGGGCCCTTCTCACCTGCCCGTGTCTAACCATGTGAGCTAAATTAAAAACATACATTGTCAGTTGGAGACTCATTTGCGTGAAGAACCGTTGGCAAGTTGTGACAGTGTGCGGGTAGAGTAGGGTTACAGAGCTGTGTATCTTTCCCTTCCTCTTGGCTGCTCAGTAGTACAGACGTGAGAGTTGAGGAGCAGTTTTACTGCAAGGCCAAAACAGCTTTCATGAACATAAGTCACAGGATTCAAAGGACAGTGTGCAAGGGAGAGAGAGTCTGCTTTGGAGTCTGTAACACAGAGCAGGACAGAACTTAGACATGGAACATAAGCTTGTGGCTCTCCCTCAGGGACTTCCTGCACAATGAAGGAGACGCTAATATTGAAACCCAGACATTGAAATGTTGTAATCACAAACGCAGGCATTTTCTCCTTCAGACTGCTCAATCCTCTGCACTTTCAACAGACAGAGAAGAGTTAACAGCAGTTTGCTCCCCACTGCTGCCAGCTTTGTAATGGAGCATGTAGCTAGGCATTGGGAGTGTTAAAGTATCACACATGAATTAACAATGAGCAATTCACCTTAGTTTAGTACTGCCAAAATTAGAGAGATTTTTACCCAGTGATGCCAATAGAAGCAGAACTACTGCCTGAATAGCAGTGCTTTAGGTTGTGTTCTTTTACTATCAAGTACAAACAGTACTTTAAAAAGCTCGATTGATGATTAGTTTTTAATTCACCATCAGTTCATTCTTGCTGGTGACCACAATTTCACCCTACTTTTCCTCACCACTGTGGCAACATATTCATTCACCTGTCACACAAGTTCCTCTATCAAGCTGGACAGGCTGGAGAGATGAGCATAGTCCAATGTGAACAACAGCAAGGTACTGTACTTTGGCCACAACCACCCCATGCAGCGCTACAGGTCAGGGACAGAGTGGCTGGAGAGCAGCCAGACAGAGAGGGACCTCAGGGTACTGGTTGACAGGTGACTGAACATGAGCCAGCAGTGTGCCCAGGTGGCACAAAAGGCTAATGACATCCTGACCTCTATCAGGAATAGTGTGGCCAACAGGACTAGGGATGTAATTCTGCCTCTGTACTCAGCACTGGTTATGCCACACTTTGAGTACTGTGTCCAGTTCTGGGCACCTCACATTGAGGTGCTTGAATGTATCCAGAGAAGGGCAACAGGGCTGGTGAGGGGGATGGAGCACAGCCCTATGAGGAGAGGCTGAGTGAGCTGGGGTTGTCAAGCCTGAGAAGGCTCTGGGAAGACCTCACTGTTGTCTACAGCTACCTGAAAGGAGGTTGTAGCCAGGTGGGGGTTGGTGTCTTCTCCCAGGCACCTGGTGACAGAACAAGAGGACACAGTCTCAAGCTGCACCAGGGCAGGTTTAGGCTGGATGTTAGGAAGAAGTTCTACACAGAAAGAATGATTGGCATTGGAATGGGCTTCCTGGCAAGGTGGTGGAGTCACTATGCCTGGAGGTGCTTAAAAGGAGACTGGATGAGGCACTTAGTGCCATGGTTTAGTTAATTAGAAGCTGTTTGGTGATAGGTTGGACCTGATGATCTTCAAGGTCTTTTCCAATCTGGTTAATTCTGTGATTTCCCTGAAAAATATTTTTAGACATAAACTGAAGGAAGATGAACTCCTCTTTACCCTGTATTTGTTACTCTCCCCCTGCATGTACTCTCTTGCTCTCTGTTATTGGCCTGATAATCACTTACAAAAACACACAGAACAAACTCAGAGTTTTAGAGTATATTTACTGAACAAGTAGCCATAGTGAGGTTTTTTGAGGATTATTTAAAGAGATTTTTTTTTCTTTCCCTAAAAAAATGACAGCCTTTGTCTCAAAAGCTGTACTGAGTTAATCTCTGGGATGTAGTTCTAGCTCTTGCAGCTCTCAGCTATTTAGTTTAAGATGCAAGTGAACATTTGATTAGATGCTATGAGTTCTTTATGCAAGGATTGAGAAAAAGAAATGTGGCTACAGGAGTAATGATTGATATAAGCAGAACAACTGCCAATAAGGGATCTGAACTGATTTTTATTAGGTTGCATTTTATCAAGGGTTTCTTTAAATTAGTGTAGGAATAGATATTAGCATTGGAGGGAACATACTATATATATGTAATGTAAGAATCTATAATCTCTCAGAGATGGGTAATAAAATTTACACAGCTAATTTAAATAGATAGGTGTAAAAAGATCTGCCATAGCCATAAACTGAAAAGACATGAAGCAATATTTTTGTCTAAAAACAATATTCCACTTACATTTCAGCCAAGAAATTGGGACCCCCAGTTGATCTGAAAAAGTACTTTAGGAGAGTTATAAAATAATTGATATATAAAAGGTAGGTATTACATAGAACTATTGTTGGTAATATTATTTAAGAGTGCTGTTCATACAATAGATTAAGTGAATAAATTAAGGATATAGACATGGGAGCCAACAAATAAAGGATTTTTTCATATTTTTCTTTTCTTTAGGAACTGTGACTACATATTTCTCTACTACTTCTCAGGTAAATTACTCCTTCCATCCCTTCTCTTGCATCATCAGTCCCACATAGCTAAGTACACCAAGATCAAAGCTAACAGCCAAAGGCTATTCTTCTTTCCATAACAATCTGCTGAACAACTGCAAATTACCATGGAAAGAGGAATGAAATATATTCTTTCTTTTCCTCTCTTCTGTTTTCCTTCCCTGATCATTTCTCAAAATTTCTTCACAGTCTAAGATGCTGGTAGAAATTGCCAGCATTCATTTGAGGGAGATGGAGAATGCTATTCTCAGACATGCAAAACACAACAGTGGCATTGCATTCAGAACACTTTAAGCACAGCACTGGTATTAGTGAGAAAAAGCTGAGTTGTGTCTTTCAGCTGCAACTGTTATTTGGTTGCTTGTGCAATTAGTTACTTTCCTGAAAATTCAAGTCAGTAGTTGCAACAGGATTATTTATTGGTGATCAGTCAGTGAGAAAGTCACCCACAACTGCCTGACACACACAGTCTCCAGAATGCCTGGGTGTTTTTACTTCACACTTTTTTTTTTTCCCCCTGTAGTATGGTGGAGCAGAAGACAGAGCTGAACATATACTCTAGCAAACAGACACTTTTAATTTTTAAAAATATTAAAATCAACAATAACTACTGAACTACTTGGAAACTTTTTTCTCCTTTAATGCCTAGGTTCTCTTTATCCACGCTGCTTAACTCAGATGAGTAAGATTGCACACATACACAAAGATCTAAAGAATCTAAGACAGCAGATTTTAGATGATCATAGGTAGAATGTAAGAAGTAGAGATGATGTTCTGTGACAATTTTTACACTGTTTGCTTCAGTTTAGAGCTTGCCTTCAGGGGGTTTAGAGCAGCCAAGAGCAGTCAGCAGTAGGTTTTACTTAGTCTCAAAAGTTGGTTCAAGTTGACAATTTCCTGGGCAGTACAAACCAAACACAAAGATAGTTTTGTGTTCCTTTCTAGACACAAGTGAAAAACTTATACTAAGAGCTAGTAAGTGGGCTGGGTGGTCTATTCAAAGACCAGCACTTAAATTCAATGCAAACAACTTTAAAACTTTCAATCAGTATTTGCTGCTTCAGCTGATGAACCAGGCCCTCAGATTGGGATCTATGACAGCTCCACATTTTCTGATTGCACAACACAGCATACACTGATCAGTGTTTGTATACATCAACTAGACAAAAAACTTGCTCTGAGGTCCAAGATAAACCACCCTTCCAATTCCAAGAGATCCCCCATATATATTACAGTTCCTATTTAAACTTGCTCTTAGCTGGAAGCATCTCTCTTAGCAGTGCAAACCTCTCTGTCAAGGAGACAGCCACACTGATCACAGAATATCAGGGGCTGGAAGGGACTTTGAAAGATCATCCAGTCCAACCTTCCTGCCAGAGCAGGATCACCTAAACCAGATCACACAGGAATGCATCCAGGCAGGTTTTGATCTCTTCAGAGAGGGAGATTCCACCTCTCTGGGTAGCCTACTCCAGTGTTCTGACAATTGGAATTAATCCTACAGCCACCTTCAACCCTCAACAGTAAAATGAGCTACCCTTTCCTCATCAGATCTGAGATGAAATACGTGATTAAAGTGCAAGATTAAGGCTGATCCTACCTATCAAAGCAGGTATTGACAAACATGATGCTTCCTGTCTTCTCAACACAAGTTACATCTCCTTGTTGAAAGAGTAGTGTACCTGAGGAGTCTGTGAAGAAAAGCCAAAATGTGTTTGCTCTACCATGTGTGGCTTTATATTCCTCCAAGTAGTCTAAACAAGATGTGAAGGTTTGGGAGTCACCGCCTCCCCCCCACACTTGTAAAATGACCCAGACTAGCACTCAGTCGGCTGGAAGTTAAATGATGAAGCTCTATTTACAGCTTTGCACAATGTACAGCAGATATTTACACTATATACACAATATTTACAGAAATATACAAGTAAAAGGTAATACAGCAACACAACTCCCCTCCCAGAAATCAGAGACCCCAGGAGGGGCTCCCAACCACCCTTCCACCTTCTCCCCACCCCTGTACCTTACCCCAAGGTTTGCCTTACGTGCAAGGTAAATTAGGAGGATCGGCCAGGAGGGTTAGAAGAAAAGTGGTTAGTGAGGATTAATCAGCAGAGGAGCCAGAGCCCAGAAGCTGCTAGATCCCACCAGCAGCTCCTGCTCAAGCAAGAGCCAGAGAGAGACTCCCTTATCTATTGTTTTGGTTAGTGTTCCCAAACAATTCTCCAGCAAGCGTATGAGTGAAGTAGACATCATGATGTTTTCCCTTCACAGCCTATAGTGTAATTTTCTCTATTAAAATATTCTAATTAGCCTCAAACCAGCACACAAGACCAGCATTTCAAAGACTTGATGAGCAGCATAATACTGAAGGTTAATAAAAGCTTCAGCCCAACATGCAGTTGGACTCACAGGTTCCACGGTCAGACACAAAGGAAGCATTGTAGCACCCACTAACCCATGAAATGCAGAAACCCATTTCCAAGAATGACATCAGTATTAGCTATGCTACAATACAATACTGGCTGTACTTAATATCGTGTCTACATTTAGCTTATATCTGGGACTAAGATATGGCAGTTCTGTCACCTAAAAACCCTTTGCTAGCAAAGGGGAGGGATTAAGGAAAGAAAATCACAGGTTGAAATAAAAACAAATTTAGTAAAATAGAATCATAGAATGCTTTAGGTTGGAAGGGACCTCAAAGATCATCTAGTTCCAACCCTCTGCCATAGGCAGGGACACCTCCCACTAGGACAGCTCACTCAAGGCCTCATCCAACCTGGCCTTGAACACCTCCAGGGAGGGAGCAGCCACAACCTCCCCAGGCAACATGTGCCAGTGCCTCACCACCCTCACTGCAAAGAACTTCCTCCTAACATCCAGTCTAAATCTCCCTTCTGCCAGTTTAAACCCATTGCCCCTTGTCCTGTCATTACAAGACCTTGTAAGTAGCCCCTCCCCAGCCTTCCTGTAGGCCCCCTTCAGATACTGGAAGGTTGCTATAAGGTCTCCTCAAAGCTTTCTCTTCTCTGGGCTGCAGAGCCCCAACTCTCTCAGTCTGTCCTCGTAGGAGAGCTGCTCCAGCCCTCTGAGCACCGATAGCCAAACTGATACCAAAATGAAGAATATAAAATTATACTCAGCCCAACAAATGTACAGCAACCACAGTAAACAAGAAGGCAGTCCTGAAAGGCAGAAGGAAAAAAATGAGAATGGACAGGAATACACATAGAAAGCTCTAACACAAAGCTCACCCTTCCTCAACAGACTTCACTACTTGAGCATGGTATTTATGATATGGGATACACCTATGAGCCAACCTAAACCGGCTGTTCTGGCTGACTCAGCCAGAACATTAATGGCCTGCAGCCTGTGATTTTGTTGTAGTGAAACCAGGATTGTACCTTCACTCCTTTTAAAGGGTTTGAAGGAATCAATGAAGCCCAAATCTGAGTCTCCTATGGAAGCAGTGGAAACTACACAAACATTTCCCTTACTGAAGAGGAAGTCATAGTTATGCTAAGTGTCTTGGTTCAATCTACGCTGTATTCCTCACACAGAAGGTGAGTTAGGTTTTGTCATCATCTTTTATGTTCAACCATACTCGCTCTCTGGGGTGTTCAAAGCCAGGTTGAGCGAGGCCTTGAGTGACCTGTGCTAGTGGGAGGTGTCCCTGCCTATGGCAATGGATTGGAACTAGATGATCCTTGAGGTCCCTTCCAACCCAATCATTCTATGATTCTATGATTCTATCTAAAATTACTTCCTCAAGTACCATGATTTATCACCCAGATAGCTTTTTTGTGTAATTTCCAAGACAGCTGTGATAATTAGCTACATCCAGATCACTGAGTTTACCATCCTGGTTGTTTTGATAACGATGAAACGTTCTCAAAAAGCTACACAGGGCGAAGCTCTGTTAAAACAACAACTAAGAAAGGAAGTTCTTGAACACTATAGCTGAAATAATTCCTGAAGGTCAGCTGCAGAGCTCTGACAATCAAGCACCCTTCAGATGATAGGACAGTGAGGCAGCTGCAAGAGTTGCCTTAAAACTACACATGATTATATTTTTAGTAATTCAGAAATCATCTCAGTAGACAGAAGCTTTCTAGACAGATACTAACACAGGCAGCATGAACCACTCCAATGTCCTGGGAAGAACCATAAGCAGGCCCAGCAATGTTGGGCCCAAAATACCAAGATATAAAAAAGGGCAACCATTTTGTAGTTTCTTTCAGGACCATGGAACCAGAATTCTAGCTGGTAACCTATGACTGTTAAGCAGTGGGTTAAACTGTGCTTCCAGCAAGGGTAGAGGGAAAAGCCCCATTTCTTTTGAGGGAAAGAACTTTTGGTAAAGTCTACGTCACTGAAAACCTCACCTTACAACTGACACTGAGTCTCTCTGACTTTCTAATACAGAAAATACATTTTATGCTAAAGTATTTGAAAAAAGAGTGTATTTTATATTTAGCTGCCTTCACCTAATGTAAGAGGCTTTCATCTTTTTCATTAGAGGTGATAACTTCATTAACTTCAAACTCAGCCCTTCAAGCAGTTGAAAAAACACCATAAAAACCTGTAAGAATTCTTCAGTTCAAGGAAGAGAAAGAAGAAAATACAGTTTGAGGCAAAAGGTTAAGCCTGCAATATTTTATTCTATACACGATAAAATTTCTGAAATATCTCCTGGAAATACATATTTTGGGGAAAAGTCCTAATTGATATATTTGCATACAAATTCTGCCACCACCAAAAAAATAACCAGACCAAGACTGATTTCTTCTAGCACCACTTTTTGAGCAATAACGAGGATGCAAAAGATAGTATCCTGCTTTTGACTATAGAGCTGAAAGGACAACTGGCTTCAACAGTTGTTAGAAGTCAAGGACAAAACCAAAAACACAAAAACCAAACCAAAACAAACAAAAAACCCAACCAACCCTGGGACAGTGTTTAGCAGCCAAAAATCATCAGAGCTTAGCAACTCTTTTTGTTTTCAGTTGCTGGGGCTTTTTTTGCAGAAGACTGAGGTTGTTGGGTCCAGCATAATGATGAATTGCAAGCTGCTGTAGAAGCAGACCCATTCTGATTAATATGTTGTGAACAACAATACACAGTAAGTCACCTTGGCTCTGCCTTAACTCTGATTATTAACTATGCCAGAATACGTTAGCTAAGGTGATCATAATTTGTCCTACCAATTGGGCACAGATGAATGGTCTGATATGACTGAATATAGATTTAAAATTTGCCTACTTAAGTCCTCAAAAGGATAAGGAATTCGTTCCTGAGATGTACAGTAAATTTATGCTTCCTCCTAAGCATGCTGTAATTCAGAGCCTCTTCTCCATTAGTCTTCTTTCTGTGAACTGGGTAAGAAGCTTCAACAGCCAGCTACTCCAAAGGGACTTCCAACCAAAGAGCATCTTCGGAAATTACTCTGCATCCCTGTGCTCTGTCCCTTGACAGAACAACTCCAAAAAAGTCATTGCTTCAAACTGCTATTCCCACACCATTGTATCATTTTTCACTATAAGTAGCTTTCAGAGAGATCTGATGTTCCTGGAGAATGAGATGGGATAGCTAGGAGGGAAATGAAACAACTTTAAAAGAAGAAATATTTTTTTCTTAGGGAATGGCATCAGCCTGGCTTCTTTTTTTCCCCATTCCAAATCCAAATCAAAATCAAAATCAAAATAATTTAAAAAAAAAACAAACTACAGAACAAGATTAGAAAATACACTGGGTGAGGCTGATCATTTATATTTATAACAAATAAGGGAATAGAATCAAAAGTAATGCTAAGATTGAAGATTTTTCTCTATCCTGACCCTTCCTGGAAAGATCACTAAGATGTGCTATGGACAAATGATCATGGTGCTAGCAAAGGAACCTGCTTAGTTTATATTCCAGATATGAAATTTATTCTAAGAGTTTTTTTACAACAACCTTGGTTTTAAATGAACAATGAAACACCTCTCATCATCACCAATTATGAGCTTGCTACCACTTTTAAGTGATTTTGATTTTCTGCAGCCTCGAAACACAGAATCATAGAATTGTCTCAGCTGGAAAAGAGCTCCAAGACCACTGAGTCCAAACATTAACCTAAGACCACCACGGCCATTACACCATGTGCCAAAGAGCCATTTCTTGAACACTGCTAGGGATGGTGACTGTTCCACCTCCCTGGGCAACCTATTCCAGTGACTGACATCCAATATCCAAAACCTGCTAGCAACCTAAACTAGATAATGTGCTTGGTCCACAGCAAAATGTTCAAAGTGATTTACAGACTTATGTCACAGACCTTCCCATTCATTCAATACAACCTCATTCTGGTCTTATTGCAGATAACAATGAATCACAGAATTGTAGAATCATAGAATGGTAAAGTTGGAAGGGACCTCAAGGATCATCTAGTTCCAACCCCCTGCCATAGGCAGGGACACCTCCCACTAGTACAGCTCACTCAAGGCCTCATCCAACCTGGCCTTGAACACCTCCAGGGAGGGAGAATCCACAACCTCCCTGGGCAACCTGTGCCAGTGTCTCACCACCCTCAATGCAAAGAACTTCCTCCTAACATCCAGTTTAAAACTCACCTCTGCCAGTTTAAACTCATTGCCCCTTGTCCTGTCATTGCAAGACCTTGTAAATAGTCCCTCCTCAGCTTAGGAGGTCAGTTTAGACCAAAATAAAAAATTAATTTTTTTTTAAATCAGCATTTTAGTAAATAACCTGTTGAATGACAAAGAGAATTTTCTGAGTAGGGGCTCAAGCTTCTGTATCTAACAACAAGAAGTGCATTCTGAAAGAAAATGCCTCCTGTGAGTTTTTTGAGATTTGGATTCCACAAAAATGTGTCTCAGAGTGCTCATACTGCCACTCCTATGCAGTATTGTTCAGTGCAGGACCACATCTCAAAGCCCTAGCACATCTGGATTGCTGACCTCTCTCCTTGATTGGCTGAAAAGCATTTCTAAGTAACATTACTTTTATCTCCCTTTTATCAAAGAATTTTAGAAAAGCTTCCTACTTAATCAATTCATTCCCCAAATTTGTGACAAGGTTCTCATTCGGTGCTAGGCTCAGATTTTCTCTTGTCTGCTGCTTTAATGGTTCAGAACATCTCTTTTCATAATGGATCAGGTCTCTTCCAGTGTCTTTCTTCCACAGGATTTAATGAGATACAGCTCTGCATTTGAAGCAGTTATACAGACACAGTTATGAAATTTATTCACAGTATTCAGAAGGTCAGAACCACATTGAAGAACATGAAAGAGGTGTAAAATAACAAAATTTCTAAAATTAGCATATAAGAACTGTTTGTCTTCAGCAGAAAAAAAAAGAGGGTTACTAAACATTTCTTCTGCAATATGGCCAAAAAGATATTGAAATGTAGGATCCTAAGTTTTTCAAGTCCATTTTTGCATCTTGCCTCAAGAACTAATAGCTTCACAAAATGCAGGTGTTCATGGCAAAGAGTCATCCTTCAGCCACCATTTTCTGGGCTCACTGAGTGAGTTTCTCATACAACTCTCCATCACCACCTCCTTCCTGTGCAGACCTGAGGCTTCTCCTCTCCTTGCAACATTTTCACATAAAGAATTTTTCCTTTCAATTCATAAGTTCAGTGAACCAAGAATCTTAGACTCACAGAATCATAGAATGGTTAGGTTGGAAGGGACCTCAAGGATCATCTAGTTCCAACTCCCTGCCATAGGCAGGGACACCTCCCATTAGAACAGGTCACTCAAGGCCTCGTCCAACCTGGCCTTGAACACCTCCAGGGAGGGAGCAGCCACAACCTCCCTGGGCAACATGTTCCAGTGCCTCACCACCCTCACAGGAAAGAACTTCCTCCTGACATCCAGTCAAAATCTTCCCTCTGCCACTTTAAACCCATCGCCCCTTGTCCTGTCATTGCAAGACCTTTTCAATAGTCTCTCCCCAGCCTTCCTGTAGCCCCCTTCACATACTGGAAGGCTACTCTAAGGTCTCCTGGAAGCCTTCTCTTCTCCAGGCTGAAGAGCCCCAACTGTTGTAGCTTGTCCTCATAGGAGAGCTGCTGCACCTCATCTTTGTGGCCCTCCTTTGGACCTGCTTCAACACTTCCATGTCCTTCCTGTACTGAGGGCTCCAGAACTCCACAAAGTACTCCACTTAAGGACAAACTTTATTTGCAATGAGACATGTCCTTCCTTGGGGATCTGTATCTACATTGTAGGTCGAAATTTCACCATAACCACAGTTACTTTGAGAAATGTTGCACATCTGCATAGTCAAGAGGAACTTGGACATGAAGTAGTGGCACAAGAATTATTGTATATGTAAAATGAATTGGTGTTAGAATGTGACACAGTGGCAACAAAGGGCATTTTCACTTAGGTTCAGAGGTCACGAGGATTTTATCTTTGGTCTAACCAAGCAATTAAATTGAACAAATGGAGTAAGACAGGGAAAAGAACATTGAATAACTGCCATGGCACCTAAACCAGCATATTCTGGAGAAGTGTCTAGCTGGCAGCCTTGGTATTGTAGCAGCTCTGACTGTAATTAGAAAGTGCAAAAAACTTTGCACTGCCAGAGAACTTCTTCTCTTCTTGATTACACAGAGAATTGTGTAAATCAAAGTACAAGTGAGGGCTTGGCCATGCAATGAAGAGAAACGTTACCTGAATAAATTAATCAATCAACCATCCATGATTTCAACTTTCAAAATCATACTCTCTTAAGTAAATTTTCTGCTCTGATAGATGAAATTAATTTGGCCTATCTCAAAGCCAGAAGCCTCAGAACTTAAACTCAAAGGTGTCACATAGTCTTGCTAAACCAGTTCCATAGAAGTGCAGAGAGTTTTCTCAAGTCAAACCTTCGGGTTTCTGCCCCTTTACTCTGCTTTCATCAGACCCCACCTGGAGTACTGTGTGCAGTTCTGGAGCCCTCAGCACAGGAAGGACATGGAAGTGTTGGAGCAGGTCCAGAGGAGGGCCACAAAGATGACCAGAGGGCTGGAGCAGCTCTGCTATGAGGACAGGCTACAAGAGTTGGGGCTCTTCAGCCTGGAGAAGGCTTCCAAGAGACCTGATAGTAGCCTTCCAGTATCTGAAGGGGGCCGACAGGAAGGCTGGGGAGGGATTATTTACAAGGTCTTGCAATGACAGGACAAGGGGCAATGGGTTTAAACTGGCAGAGGGAAGATTTAGACTGAATGTTAGGAGGAAGTTCTTTCCAGTGAGGGTGGTGAGACACTGGAACAGGTTGCCCAGGGAGGTTGTGGCTGCTCCCTCCCTGGAGGTGTTCAAGGCCAGATTGGATGAGGCCTTGAGTGAGCTGTACTAGTGGGAGGTGTACCTGGCTATGGCAGGGATTTGGAACTAGATAATCCTTGATGTCCCTTTCGACCTTACCATTCTATGATTCTATGATTCTGTGATTCTGTTAGCAACAAGGAATTAAGGGTACTTTGATTTCTTTGATCTGCAGAGGTATAAACTGAGTTCCTTCCTCAATTTCCTCTGAAGAGGCCATTAGAGATAATGTACTTTCATCCAAGGGAAAGGCTGATCTTCTTTCTTGGAAGATTTAGTATATTTTAATATAATCAATTCTTTCAAGATTAAAAAAAAATGTAAAAAAAAAAAGTTTTGCAGGGACATTCTTATTTAGTTGCACTGATGGAAAGGCCAAAATATTTAAAAAAGTTCAGTAATTAGATATATTACTCAAGAACACCACCAGTTGTATCAAATTGATTCATATCATTTGAGGCTTCACTGAGTATAAAACATTCACTATATTGAGCCAGGACAATCTACAGAATACCCCTGCATTCAATTCTACTTTAATTTGAGACTTATCTTCCTGTTTCCTCTTCATTGTAACCAAAATTAATTTTATAGGCATTTGCAGAACATGACCTGTATCTCTCTGTTGATCATCTCAGTCCCGTGTCAGATAAGCCACCCAAGTGTTATTTATGATATTGTGTATCGTTATTTTAAGGCCTTTTGTATTCTCTGGTTGTATGTGACAGCATGATTATATATAAAATTGATAGATAGTTTCATACTGCACAGAGACTGCTTGGTAGGCAACACATAGCCCAACTCATTTTTTTGTAAATATATACTTTAATTGATTTATTATGGAAATAGCTTTTCAACAAAGTAAATTATCATGCACGGCAAAGCAGATTAATTATCTCAGCTATGATTTTCTCATGTGGTGTGAAGAGACAAGGCATAAGATGTCCAGCTCCCTATATAGTCCTATATGTAGTAATACTATGACCTCAGGGCTCAGAATTTGCTGTAGAAAAATGTTTACTGCATAAAAATGTTCCCTGCGTAAAGCACAAATTTCTAAAGTGGGGGCATTTCATGCCTTCAGTGGGTATCCCAAGCCCAGTTCCTGGCATACTGCTGAGAATTTTTAACCTGAAAATATGTTTCAAGGTGGGAATCAAGGCATTGAAAACAAGTCAAAGACCTCCCTTTGTGACTACAGATTTGCTATGTGAATATTTATCACTGTTTCAAAATCTGGTAACTGAGAACTAAACTAAACCAAAATTTTCAGACTGCTTTCATCCCACTTCAACCTCAGGCACCTACCTGAGGTGTCTAAATCAGGAAAGTATATGCCCTAGGCTCCTGCTAAAGTCAATGAGGATAACTTGCCTGTTGGAAATACCTATCTGCCTTTGCCAATCAAAGATATCTAAACTCCTAACTCTACATTTTCTACATAGTTAAATGTCTTTAGGAGGAATTCAGACTTCCAGTCATAAGAAAAAAGTGAAAAGAAAGAAATGTCATTCTCTGATTCATCCAACTTCTCCCCACTGTGCAGATCAATCCTTAATTATACTATCTGCTTGAGAATAGTTTCAAGTCTTTGCCTCAGGGCAACCTTCCTGAAAATAAAAATTTCTTTCCTTGAGAGGAATGATGAAATAAAGGAGTCATGATCCTATATAATTCATAAACAGCTAGCAGTTATGATCAATACGGTTTGAAAATATAAGTATGCTTCTCCTCTTTTCAATAAGGGATATTTATTTTTAATCAGAAACACAAATTCCACCTATCTTAACATATTTGCTAATTTCTTTGTGTTCTGTTTCTTAGACTTATTTTTAAAAAAATAAATAAAATTTTTATAAAACCCAACCATCTGACAGGTTTTTCTTCAGTCTTCCCCATTGTAAGCAAGTGCATGTTCTTTTAAGCCTCAGAAACAATTAATGTTATGCAGCTTTTGAACAGGCAGAGCAGTACAACCTTATTACTGGAGAGTAGATTCATTTATGTTAGTCAGCAGCTTTTCAGTCTTTAGAGAAACCTGAAGTTCCTCTAAGATATCTCGTGCTAAAGTAATTAACAATGCACTGAATGGAGAGGGACCAAGCCTGAATCTAACACTGTCCTCCATGGGATGGGCAAAAAAGACTTAGAGTAATGCAGAGCTAACAGTAGGGAAATAGGCTTGCTCCTGATCTTCCCTGCACTGAGTGATTCCACTTAAACACATGAAAAATGGAATCATGGAAATCACATTTGCTTACAGCCTGAAAAGAAACTCATCTTAATGCAGCTCATCATGGAGACAAGGGAGAAAGGATTGTCTTCCATGGCGCTACTGAATACAGGAATCAATGCTATAGATACAGTTGCACTGTACAGGGCAATGACTACCACATGAGTGCTTGTGAGTTATCCTTATAGACATGATTTCTTTCTGAGGTCTTCTAAATTTCAAATGTGTCTGTGATTCTGCTGAGCAGTAAGGTCATGATTGCTCAGTCCCAGACCCTCAAAATGTGATAACAACGTAGTTTGTAATGATAAATTATGAGGCACCCTGCCACAATCATATACTAATAAAACAGGCTGATTGTTTATGTCTTTTTCTCTTTCACTTTGAATTAGTTTCCATTAAAACATATAACAGCTATATGTGTCAAAGACAGAGAATGTAAGTGAATCTGCTAGCTGAGCTCCTTTACAGTCCCCAGACAATAGCCAGGGGACACTTCAGCAAAGCCTTCTGCAGTTGGTGGGATAACTGTCTCCTTGCCTCAGGGAACCTCAGCATTAAAGTTATTAAATAAAACAGCCAGCCTGGCAGTTGGCTATGAGAAGCAATTTATACCATTGTAAATGGATTAGCAAAATGTAATTTCTTTTAACGTTTCTGTTTCAATTATTTCAACTAGATGTGCAGTTACAAATGTTAAGGAATTGTTTAGATGTTTCTCCCAATGAAAAAAGTAAAGATCGGTTACAGTTTCAGACTCCCAGGTGAATTTTCTATGTTTCTCTATTTTCTTTATGTTAAGACTTTTCACATGCTGCTGTCAAAGCTGCCCATTTGGAGACCAGGAGGAAAAAAATTATTTGTGCTCCTGATGAAACAGGGTATTATACTAATCAGGAAAGTATAGATTTGAAATGTCTTGAGGACCAGAGGAAAGCCTACGGCTGTTCTTATCCTACATTCTCAGCTGGTATATTTTGACATCAAGAGCCTGGAGCAGCGCATGAGATACCAAGAGAGAGACTATACCACGTATCTGTTTGTGTGAGAAGCAGGGGGGGATCTCTCTTGAAAGTAGTCTTCTGTGGATTTTCTCTCAGAAGGGTTAATTAATATACATAGCTAGCAGCCCAGAAACCATCATACTCTCTTATGATGATTTCAGCAATATCTCACCTGATCTCTCATTTTCTCTCCTTTTTTTCCACCTTTTTATCTTTTGGCCCTTTTAAAATTTTTCTTCCTTCCTGTACCCCCTTCTCCCCCACCCCCACCCACCCCCCTTTGCAATGATGTTGCAATTAAGCAATATGATATAGCTAGAAAAATGACTACTGGCATGAGGTAATCATGTCCTTGGGGTGTGATCAAGCACCAAGAATATATGAGTGCCTCTAATCTCCCCATGGGTGCGATTACCTCACGATAGCCATATCCATAGAGGAACTACACTGGTACCATGAATTGTTCACTTTTACATTTAAATGTATTATCCAGCAAGTTACAGAGCTCATCTCAAGCTGCCATTTTTTTTGTCAGACCACGTAGAACGGGTGCAGGCTCATTGTAGCCAGCACCCTCGACGCCCTGTCAATGCTGCGCACCAGAGCAAGGAAATTTCCACCAGAGACTCAGCCGGGTGTACAAACCTCCTGCCTTTCAGAAAAGCTATCCACAACAGCCATGCTTGCAAGCTCAATTAAAGTTGCCGTAGACTTTAAAAGAGGGGGTGGTGAGGGGCAAAAGTAGGGCAGCAAGAAATAACTGACGAGACTAGCTCAGTTGAAAGCAGCAGTGGAGAAGCCTGAGGGCTAAGATGGCAGTCATCATCGATTCAAAGGAAGGGAGATGTCAAGGACGGGGAATGTCAAACAGGAACAACAATAAGGCATCATAAGGGTGCTTAGCAGTGCCAAGTCTTCCAAAAACAGCACGAATAAAGCTACTGAACTGTTTTGATTGGTCTATTTGCCGCTTGATATCACAAGAAAAATGTAAAAAATAAAAAAGATAGGTTTACAATACACATCTGTCCTTTCCCTCCTGCCTACACAAAACTAATTAAAAATATTCTCTCTCTCTCACTTTCTTTATCACCCCCACTCCCACTAGCATCTTCTTGAAATAGCCTTTGCAAATAAAGTTAGATACAAGCAAAAGGTCTACATGGAACCAATTGTGTCAATATATCGACAAGCAGCAGCAACACACCAGCCCTGAGCAAATAATCAAATTCTATAGGAAGAGCTACAGGAACACAAACACACACCAGATTTCTGCAACTTGCAGCAGCATCTATGGTATTTGTGTGTTTGTTGCTGAAGCATTAACACTTGCCTTTGCAGATGATAGAGTTTTATGGCACAAAATGTATTTATCCAAAAGGTTTTTGCACATACTTCACTGCAGCTTCTCACATAGGTGACACAATGAATTATGTTTCTGCTGATGCTCACACGACAAACATGCTGATATTTTCAGATGAGTGTACACACACACACAGCAGCTTGAAGGCATATTGAAAATCAGCCCACCACAATACCTGACTCAGTGGGACCGCTGAATCTGTGGCTGAACAAATGACAGCACCACAGGAAAACAGAAAAAAAAAAAAATAATAAAATGTCGAATGGACAGTACATGTCTTCAATGATTTCAGAGCCTGATTTTGTTTTATATTGAACAATTTTTAAATTGTCCTTAAGACAGAAATAAGCATCAGCACTCAGATAATTGATCTGCACTAGAGTCATATAAGTCCTGAAAATCCCTGACCACAGAGGAAGTGAAGGATCTCCAGATCCTGCACTCCAAAAAAACCCCAAACATTATGATCTTCCACGTATGATTATAAAGGGAAGCCAAGAGCTTCATACATGCCTACTGCAAAGAGTTATTGAGCACTGCAGGAAAAAAACGTGGTTGTAAATTCTGCTTTGGTTTACTACATTCTCTCTAACACTGAAACACCTATGTCCGACTGAAACTTTTGGGAAGAAATCTTCCAACAAATTATTTCCGGTTCGACTGGGGAAACTTTACTTCTTGCTGCCCAAGGGATAATGAACATGTTCTTTATGTACACAATGTTATTTGGCATAAATTATATAATAAAGTTATATACTTATATGGATATATATGTTGCACATCTATGTCTATATCTATATCATCTATATCATCTATATCATCAACATCTATATCTATATATCTATATCTATATATAAATTCCTGATGTACAAGTATTTTTTTAAATACATGATACCTGCAAGAGAGGAAAATACACTTTTCTTTTTCTTCCTTTTTTTTTTTTTTCAAAATAGCTCATTTTCAACCTTCCTAAGAACAGCAATTCCATTTCACAGCAAATATGGTGTGATATTCACCCAAAATTTGCACTTACCTAGGACTTCTGTGACATTATTCATTACTGTGACATTACTTCTGGTAGACCAGTGAATTTCACTGCAATAAACTAAAACTAAGGAAAACCTTCTTTTTCCATTTACTGCTCCACTGTGCATTTGATTTTCTGTGTACCTAGGAAAAACAAAAGGGAAGACTTTTCTGTCTGAATAAATTTGTTTTCTTAATAAGATATTTTCCCTATTCAAAAACAAGTATTATCCTTCCTGCCCATGATATTCCAGTTGAAAGGGAAAAAAAATTAGGATGGAAGAGTAGAAGACAAGGAAGCACTTGATCGTGTTGTTTCTTTCAAGCTGTGACCCTTTATGTGCCTATTACCAGAGATTAGTCTGAATACTTGTTGGCTAAAATTGGACAGACTTAGTACCCAAGGCAGTCACGTTTCTCAAGGGCTTTTGGGCTCCTGTGCTACGGTTAGATCCCGACAATAAAACTCTCACATCAGATTAGAGGTTAAAACTTCAGCAGCCCACACTTTTGTCAGCCAACAGAAATGGGAAAGGTTCTTGGTGTGTCCTTTTTCCTTAGAGATGTCAAGGAAAGGGAAGGCTGCTTCAGCATGGGCTGAGATGATTTTGAAGAATGGTAGTATTGATAAAGACAAAGGCAGACAAAAGCTGCAGTTAGTTTGTTGCCTTTCCATCAGTAATTTGGAGGATGTTTGTGTCTGAAATGCATCCTCACAGAAGTAAAGAAAGATACAGAAGGAAGTGGCTTAATTAAACACAGCAGTGGTGGACAGATAAGCAGCCATGATTACAAAGCAGGAATTTTTACTCACAGCTTATAAATTTAAGCACCAGTTTGATGAGATTAAACCTGTGCAGCCGCACAAGATGCCTTACTCACAGCATATAGATTTAACCACCAGTTTGATGAGGCTAAACCTGTGCAGCCGCACAAGATGCCTTACCATGAGTTAAAGAGAGGCTGAGCGTCAGGGCCATTACTGTAGGACTCTCATGGGCAGCAAGGGCTGGGTTTGGCAGCCAGTCATTGGCTAAGCCTGTGGTGGTAATGTAGAGGATGAGTCTGATCTCTATTCCCCTGACAGGCCTCATTCTGACCCCGTCAATGAGACAATATCCCATCCTGTCCAAAGAGAGATGCCAAACGGCCATGGCTAAGGCTGTCCCTTAGTGCCTCCTGGCTTCCTTACTCCTGGTTGAGGCAATAGGATGAGCCCTGGATGCCAGGTTCTGACTGACACCCACAATGTGCTCCTGGAACCAGGGGACCAAGCTTATTGATAATTCTGCCATCCACCCACATTGGAAAAGTTCAACCAGATTATTCCAGAGTTCTGTGATACAAACACTAGTATCTCTACGGCAGCAAAATGTCGTCAATACACATATGTAGGGCATTTTGTGACAAAGTAGGCTTTCCCTCCTATTTTCTCTCCACACTTTATTTCTGTAGGTACTTACACAACTCCCTTGCTTCCTTTCAGCCTGTGATGCTTCTGAAGTGGGGCTTTGATAGATCCTGTTCTCTGTGGCCTATTTCATCAGACCATTGTGCACCCTCACTTCACCCCAACTGTATGGAGAGTTGAAGAGACTTTGCTTCTGGCATCAGGACACTGATTCCCAGTGGGTTTTGTTAATGTCTCATCCTAGCTATCATTTTCCATCTGCATAGATATTCATATATCTTGCTAAAACTAAGCAAGTGAAAAACTCTCTGGGGCTGGCTTGTCTGGAGGCTGTTTGTCTTTTCTGTACAGCTGCAGGCAAGCATCTGTAAAGTTTCAATATTTGCTCTAAATGAAATGTCTCTCAGCTAGAACCCCATTTCACATAGTACTGCTGGTGCAAACAAGATGTACTCCACAAAGAGAAACACGAAGCCCCTTGGGATGCTGGTGCTACCAGTAACAAAGGTGAGAACTGCTTTTCCTTAGCCTAATTTTAAATTTCCTACTTTTCATTTTTGTTATTATTAACATATTCTAATCCTGTGCTTTAAACTGTCACCATATTCTTAGTTGCCAATTAATCAGTTATTATCTTGTATAGTGGACAACTTTTTTAGCTGTTGTGTGAAAATTAGGGATTAAAAAAGCACAGCTGTTGACAAGGATGACATTGAATCATAGGAAAACACAACTGTAAAGGAACATGAAAGGTAGCCATGCTTATTGTCCCTATCCCAAAGCAGAGTCATTGTTAATATCTTGTTACTACTAATAGGTGATAGTAGAATTTGTTCTTGCAGATGTCCACAGAGAAGCATGCTGCAATTTTTGCAGCCACTTTATTTTTGTGTCATCAGAATATTGTGCCGTTATCTTGATGGTAATATGAATATTTCCTGTGACAATGATAACCTGTTGTCTCTTACCTTCTCCAATGTGGACAGTCATTCCTATACCACTTCAGTAATTTACCTGCTTAGAATTGGCTGGCATCCAGTCTCCTCTTAAGCCTCAAGCAGCTCTAGTATCACTTTTTAAGGCATAGAGTAAGGACAGCACAAGCCTCATCAAATGCCAAGGAAGAGTCTGGATGCTTTATGGAAAGCTAACATCTAGAAGGTACTTCTATTTTTACCTTTTAAGTTCAAACTGGCAAGTAGATAAGCTTTATGATCAAATCAACAGGAAACCTTAACTTCTTGCACTGCAAGCAGCAGGAAAACCTTGCATTTGCTACAAAAACAACAAGAAATTAGAGAAACTGCTATACAGATGCATAGAAAGGTGTCATGGATTGAGTTGAAATCTGTTGCTGTTACTCAGTACTGTGCTGCAGAGATGCCAGCTTCAAAATGAAAGTGCTGGCTGAAGCAAAGTATTATGGGGCTTGAAGGTCAGCTAGTTTCCTATTCCAGGTGTGGCTCTCAGTTTCTAGGTTTAAGGGGCCGTGAGTCTCTTCTGCTGGGGTGAGGTGAAAATCTCTTTTCTGCTAACAAACCCCTGAGAAAAACATATTTAATCTCACATTAACTGAAAGTAACTGAAATTTGTTATGTTGGTTGGGTTTCAAAAGCCTCTTTCTTCATATAACAGTTCAGACTACTGGATTGGGAAGAAGGATTTTAGTCACTTAATTACATAATGAAATGATTTTCATATGCATCATAATAGCTACATTTACCATTCTATTATCATTAGCATTTGAGGACATCTTTCATTTAGCTACTTAGAGATTTTTACATAGAACTCCCAGAGGTAAAAGTCATCGTCTGTCTAAGCTTAAAAGTTTTCTTTTCCAGCATCTTATTCTTCAGTTTCAAAGGCCTGACACTTCTTTTTAAACTCTTGGCATTCTCTTCAGTGGCAAGGTTGAAATTTGAATGTGCTACATCAATTTGGCCTCGGTTTGATGCCTCACTGAGGCACAGCCTGGCTGAGAAGAGAGGAAAAAATGAATATGAATGTCAGCTATCTATTGGGATAACTAAGTAAAAACTCTGCAGGTCTCAGGCTGTAACTGAGAAGGAGCACTACTCCATAAGTGCGAACGGATTTATTTTGCATGAAGTGTTAGAAATCTAAGTTGCCAGTGATATAACAAAGTTATATAAATTTAGTGACATAATTTCAAGAGGGCTTTATACTAATCTGGTGGCAAGGCAGTTGCTCACTACACTTTTCAGGACATGGAATGTTTTCAGGAGCTAATTTAACAGTTAAACCAATATTCAGTCCCGAGAGGAAAAGAAAACCACACAAACCTAAGGTTAATGGAGACTGGTCCCATTGGACGTATTTTTATCCCTTGATGCTGCCTCTTAGGCTTCAAATGCTCTTGTGTTCCTATGCAAATGAGCTGCTTACAAAATCCAACTCTTTCAAGTGTGTTCTAAGAGCTACTGTCTAAGTCATTTTACAGTAAACACATTTTTGTTGCATAGCAATATGTTTCTTTTAGAAGATGGATAAATATGCAAAATGTTTCTGTAACTATTTGTCAGATAGTCAAACAGATTTTTTGTCTATCCTCAGGCCCCTTTTATGTTCGCTCTCTGTGAACATATGTGACAAGAGCTGTCCCAACACAAACACTTGCAGGAATGAAATTGCAAGTTTTTTTTCTACTAACATTTGCACAAGAAATATAAGGAGAAAAGTAATTTTTATCATGTAGTGGAGTGTAAGCACTCTGTGAATTGTGACCAGCTCTTACAGTTCCTGATTTTGCTGGACCTTGTGAAGTTTTCTTGATCCTCATGTTGGTACTATTCAACAATATGAAGATCTCAGGAAGGAAAGTGAGAAACGGAAGCCAAAGTCCTTGTTAATATGTCAGCAACCAGATGTCACTGAGACTATCTCCCTGTTTCCTTGGAGCCACTCCAGATGCAATATGTGAAAAATGAGCAATTGCTCAAATCATAGCACAAACAAAGCTAAAATGCTGCAGAAAGAAGACAGACAATTTAAAAGATTTACCTCTTCTGCAACATGTACTGCCATTGAAAGCATGTGTTCAGGGATCAGTTGATTTGCAGTTGTTCAACTGGGGTTGTTCAGTCTGGAGAAGAGGAGGCTCAGGGTAGACCTTAATGGTCCTCCTTAAAGGAGATTGTAGCCAAGTGGGGGTTGGTGTCTTCTCCCAGGCACCCAGCAACAGAAAAGAGGAAACAGTCTCAAGCTGCACCAGGGTAGGTTTAGGTTGGATGTTAGGAAGAAGTTCTACACAGAGTGATTGGCATTGGAATGGTCTGTACAGGGAGGTGGTGGAATCACCATCCCAGGAGGTGTTTAAAAGGAGGCTGGATGAGGCACTTAGTGCCATGGTTTAGTTAATTAGAAGGCATTAGGTGATAGGTTGGACTCCATGATTTTGAAGGTCTTTCCCAACTTGGTTGATTTGTGATTCTGTGATTCCATGATTCAAAGACTCTTTGTGCTTACTACACTAACAAAAGACAAACCCTCCAGCTTCTCAAGCCATTGACAAGCCACAGGCTGGAGTGGGCACACACTTCAATAGCCAGCTTATCAGGCTTTGAACTACAAACACCCTGAGAAAAGGTGGTATGTTCCAAGTTTGGAATGGGATCCTACATGGAGGCAACTTTACCTGAAGCCCATGAGCTCATTCTGCCTGAATCATGTTTTCATAGAATCATAGAATGGTAAGGTTGGAAGGGA
>VWZE01008565.1:64496-202793 GCA_013396675.1 Eubucco bourcierii
TCTACAAAAACAAACTTGAAAAACCACCATTTTTTGAAAAAAGTTTCCAAAACCAAATTAAAGCCACATGATCCAAAGTCCTTTGAGAGCTTTGACATAAAAGACATTAAACATTATTTAAAATCAAATACAACCTCTATACAGTTCTACAGGAATTTCACAGTATCACAGTATCACCAGGGTTGGAATAGACCTCAAAGATCATCAAGTCCAACCCGTCACCACAGACCTCAAGACCAGACCATGGCACCAAGTGCCACGTCCAAACGCGCTTTGAACACCTCCAGGGACGGTGACTCCACCACCTCCCTGGGCAGCCCATTCCAGTAGCCAATGACTCTCTCAGTGAAGAACTTTCTCCTCGCCTCCAGTCTAAACTTGCCCTGGCATAGCTTGAGACTGTGTCCCCCTGGCACAGCTCGAGACTGTGTCCTCTTGTTCTGGTGCTGGTTGCCTGAGAGAAGAAAGCAACTTCCCCCTAGCTACAGCCACCCTTCAGGTAGTTGTAGGCAGCAAGAAGGTCCCCCCTGAGTCTCCTCTTCTCCAGGCTAAATAATCCCAGTTCCCTCAGCCTCTCCTCATAGGGCTTGTGCTCGCGGTCTCTCCCCAGCCTCATTGCCCTTGTCTGGACAAACTGAAGCACCTCAATGTCCTTCTTAAATTGAGGGGCCCAGAACTGGACACAGGACTCAAGGTGTGGCCTAAGCAGTGCAGAGTACAGGGAGAGAATGACCTCCCTGCTCCTGCTGGCCACACTATTCTTGATGCAGGCCAGGATGTCATTGGCCTTCTTGGCCACCTGGGCACACTGCTGGCTCATGTTCAGGCAGGTGTCAATCAGCACCCCCAGATCCCTTTTTGTTTGGCTGCTCTCCAGCCACTCCCACCCCAGCCTGCAGCTCTGCATGGGGCTGTTGTGGCCAAAGTGCAGCACCTGGCACTTGGATTTTTTGAATACCATCCCCTTGGACTCTGCCCATCTGTCCAGGCAGTAGAGGTCCTGCTGCAGAGCCCTTTTTCTTGGTCAACTTTCTTTTCCTTCTCCATACCTTCTGAGATTCCTTCTGTGATACCATGTCCAAACAGTAAGATATTTGGGATATGCATACAGTAAGTTGCTTAGCACAGACACAAGGTTTTCCTTTCCAGTTCTCAATTTTTCATTTTTTCCTGATTCAGTTTGTTTTTCTGAACAGATGACACTTTTCATGTGACTCTGTCCCACATGACATCCTGGTCACCAAACTGGAAAAACATGGACTTGATGGATGGACCACTTGCTGGATAAGTAATTGGCTGGATGGTCGAACCCAGAGAGTGGTGATCAACAGCACAATGTCCACCTGGAGACCAGTGACAAGTGGTGTCCCTCAGGGGTCAGTGCTGGGACCAGTGCTGTTTAACATCTTTGTCAGTAACATGGACAGAGGAATCGAGGGCACCCTCAGCAAGTTTGCAGATGACACCAAACTGTGTGGCACAGTCGACTTGCTAGAGGGCAGGGATCCATCCAGAGGGACCTGGACAGGCTGGAGAGGTGGGCCCAGGCCAACCTCATGAAATTCAATAAGGCCAAGTGTAAGGTCCTGCACCTGGGTAGGCACAATCCCAAGCACAAATCCAGGTTAGGTGGTGAATGGCTGGAGAGCAGCCCTGAGGAAAAGGACCTGGGGGTCTGGGTTGATGAAAAGCTCAACATGAGCCTGCAGTGTGCACATGCAGCCCAGACAGCCAACCGAGTCCTGGGCTGCATCAAGAGCAGCGTGGCCAGCAGGGCAAGGGAGGGGATTGTGCCCCTTTGCTCTGCTCTTGTCAGACCCCACCTGGAGTACTGTGTGCAGTTCTGGAGCCCTCAGCACAGGAAGGACATGGAAGTGTTGGAGCAGGTCCAGAGGAGGGCCACGAGGATGATCAGAGGGCTGGAGCAGCTCTGCTATGAGGACAGGCTACAAGAGTTGGGGCTCTTCAGCCTGGAGAAGAGAAGGCTTCCAGGAGACTTTAGGGTAGCCTACCAGTATCTGAAGGGGGCCTACAGGAAGGCTGGGAAGGGACTATTGACAAGGTCTTCCAATGACAGTACTAGGGGTAACGGGTTTAAAGTGGCAGAGGGAAGATTTAAACTGGATGTTAGGAGGAAGTTCTTTCCAGCGAGGGTGATGAGACACTGGAACAGGTTGCCCAGGGAGGTTGTGGCTGCTCCCTCCCTGGAGGGGTTCAAGCCCAGGTTGCATGAGGCCTTGAGTGAGCTGTACTAGTGGGAGGTGTCCCTGCCTATGGTAAGGGTTTGGGACTAGATGATCCTTGAGGTCCCTTCCAACCTTACCATTCTATGATTCTATGATTCTATGAAAACTTGATTCAGAAGATTACTCACAATGGCTTCCCTAAGGACTCCTTTGTACCAGATAATTTAGAGTCTATCATTATGTTTCTGCACTTAAAATTATTACATGTATCGAGTACAGTCCTACCCACGCTACTGCTTAGAGTAACAGGCCACTACTCTAACTAGTTTTATTGTTACATTTCCATTCACAGTCTACTGGGTTACTGGACAATAAGATACAGCTGTACCTTGGGACAGTCAGACAGGACCCGTGGCCCATATACTCAGTGGTTATATCAAAGAAACAAGAAATCCAATCTATTAAAACATCTTACTGTGCATGCACTTTTCTCTTACAGTCCTAATTCTGTCTCCTGTAGATGTTTCATGTTATATTCTGGTAAATTATTGTTTAATAATAGGATTTCTGGAACAGATTGTATCTATCTTCACAGATATTTTCTTTATATATATTATTTTCCACCCACTTTAGACCTACTTACCTGTTCATTAGCTACACCACATATGGAAATTTATCATTTAAGTTTGGGTTTGCTGTTCTTCATGAAATGGTATAAAACAGTAAGCACATGTAAGACTCGTGAGATTAATCTTCATTTTAATAAACAGATACATTACTTGTTGTCAGATGGAAACCTCTTATATAAATAGTCTGTTGTGATAGACTGTTGCATACTTAATTAAAAATGTATTAATTTATGCATGTATATATTAATGAAATTTCTATTATTATTACCTATTTTTTTCATACATTTGTCAAGTTCTTTAAAACATTCTTCTAACCATTGATGTCTTATTGAGGATAAAAATTTACACCTGCTGAAAGAATCTGTTTCAACGGGGTAATAAATCAAGAAGGCTTTAGGAAGATGCTTGAGAGGCAACCACTAACATTAATTTTAAAAATCCTATTGTAACTTTCTGTGTGATTTCGTAGAATCATAGAATGGCTTAGGCTGGAAGGGACTTTAGAGGTCAGCTACTCCAACCTCCCTTGCCTTGGGCAGCGACACCTCTCAACTAGATCAGGTTGCTCAAGGCCTCATCCAGCTTGGCCCTCCACATCTCCAGAAGAGGGCATCGACAACTCTCTGGGCAACCTATTCCAGAGTCTCACCACCTTCATACTAAAGAAGCTCTTAATTCCCTCTTGTCCTATGGCTAGACACCCTTATGAAAAGCTCCTCTCCAGCCTTCATGTAGGTTCCCTTCAGGTATGTAAGGTTCCCCCAGAGTCTTCTCTCCAAACCGAACAACCTCAACTCACTCAGCCTCTCCTCATAGCAGAGGTGTCCAGCCTTTCAATCACCCTTGTGCACCTCTTCCAGACTCGTTTCAACAGTTCATGTCCTTCTTATGGTGGAGACAGCAGAACTGTGTGCAGTGTTTGAGGTGGGATCTCACAAGAGCAGAGTAAGGGAGCAGAATCACCTTGACCTGCTGGCCACACTCCTCTTGATGGAGTCTAGGATACACTTTGCCTTCTGGGCTATATGAGCACACTGCTGGTTCATGTTGAGCTTCTCACCAATCAACACCCTCAAGTCTCTTTATCTTCAGGGCCACTATCAACCTGCTCTTCGACCCATAACCGTGCCTGGATTTGGCCTGACTCATACACAGGACCTTGAACTCTGACTTGTTGAACCTCATGCAGTTTGCATTGGTCCACAAGCATGTCAAGATCCTTATGGATGACATCCCTTATATCAAGTGAGTCCACTACAATACACAGCTTGGTGTCATTGGCATACTTGCTGAGGGTGTGCTCAGTGTCACTGTGCACGTTGCTGACAAAGGTGATAAACAGCACAGGACCCAAAACAGACCCCTGACGAATGACACTTGCCTCTGGCCTCCACCTGGACATTGAGCCATTGATTGCAACTCTTTGAGTGCAGTTGTGTAGCCAGTTCCTTACCCACTAAGTGGTCCATCCATAAATCCCATGTCTCTTCATCTTAGAGGCAAGGGTGTCATGCAGGGCAGTGTTAAATGCATTGCACAACTCCAAATAGATAATGTCAGTTGCTCTTCTCATATCTTCCAAATCTGTAGCTCTGTTGTAGAAGGCCACAAGATATATCAGGCATGAATTGCCCTTTGTGAAACCATGTTGCCTGTCACCAACCACCTTGTTATTTTCATGAACTTTAACACAGTTACCAGGAGGATCTCCTCCATGGTTTTATCTGGCACAGAGATGAGATTGTCTGGTCTGTAGTTCCCTGGGTTTTCTTTGATCCCCTTTTAAAAATTAGGGGTTATGTTTTCCCCTTTTCCAATTTGTGGGAGCCAGAGCAGACTGCCATGACTTGTCACATACAATGGCTAATGGCCTGGCAACCTCAGCCTCCAGTTCCTTCAGGACCTGTGGATGTATCTCATCAAGCCCTATGGACTTGTGCACCTTCAAATTCCCCAGATGTTCCTGGACCTGATCTGCTCCTACTGTGGGTGGTTCTTCACTCTGCCAGACCCAGCAATTGTCTTCTGTGATTTAGATAGTGTGTCTCAAGTGGTTACCAGTGAAGATTGAAGCAAATATGTCATTGAGTACTTCAGCATTTTCTATATCATAAATAACCAGGCCACCTTTATCCCTCCAGAGGGGCCCTACATTCTCTCTTGTTTTCCTTTTCTCTCTGACATACCTGTAAAATCCTTTTGTGTTATCTTTAATGTCCCTGGTGAGATTTAACGCTGTCAGGGCTTTAGTTTTCCTAATTTGGTTTCTGGTTTCACAAACAATTTCCTTGTATTCACTCCAGGTTACCTGTCCTTGCTTCCATCCTTTGTGCATTGCCCTGTTGTGTTTCATTTTGACCAGGAGTTCCTTGTTCATCCATATAGGTATCCCAGCATTTTTGCCTGATTTCCTCTTTTTTAGGGATGCCTTTGAGCCTTGAAGAGATGATCCTTGAAAGTCAACCAGCTTTCCAGGGCTCCCAATCTCTCAAGGGCTTTGTCTCTTAATACTCTACCAAGGAGACCAAGAGGCCAAAGCAGACTCACCTGAAGTTGAGGATTTCAAGCTTGCTGAGTCCCTGCTTCCTTTTACAGCCCTGAGGATCTTACAGTCACCCCACCATCTTATGGTCACTGTAGCCAAGACTGCCCACAAGCTTTACCTTTACCTGGGAAAAACTCTTGTGAGGAAGAGAAAGTGGTTTTGAAGTTGCAGGTTTAGATTTGATGGAGAGAAGCTAATCGCCATTAGGATCAGGCTAAGTCTAAATATGAATAGGAGACTTTTAGGGAAGGGAAAGTGGTTGTTTCTATTTGATCTATGTAACAAATATTGAAAATGCATTGTTTTTTTCAAGAAATAAGTGCTGCACAAGCCAAACTCATAAGTAAGTCACTTCAGAAAACAAAATCTCTTGGTTTAGTAAAAAAATGCAGATGCAAACACCAAAGGAACTAGAGTACTCTGTCTACCATGGTGTCACTGCCTAGAAACGCTGACAGATATCTATAGTTTTGGTTGAATTGTCCATCAGCAACTTGCATGGAAAATTATGCCAGGATGCAACAACAAAGTTGACCAGTGACTCCACTTGTAGTGTCCAGAGGTGCTTCAGCAGAAGAGTACACCAACTTTTTATGTGTGTGCCAGGAAAACAGCTTTACGGGAGAGCTTCCGAGATGGGTGAAACCTCACTAATGGGAGGCTGACAGAGGTAGCCCTGATGGGAGGAAGGCAGGATGGTCAAGTGACACAGTTGCTATAGCAACACTGCCTGGGAAAGACAAAAGAAGAAACCTTCGATAAAAAGGGAACGGCTGAAATAAGAACAGGGTTACCAACACGATGCCAGCCCAGTACCAATGCATGCTGTGACAGGCTGACATGTACTCATCACCTCAGATGGCTACAGCTGCCAGTCACTCTGTCAAGCAATTATTTCACTTGGCCATCTGGCCAAATGCTGGGTGCTTCTAGGGGGCCACATACTGAAAATGAATTTGGAGTGCTTGAAAGTCTTCGCATCATTTTGTGAGGGCAAGGCCCCAGCATAGCTTGAATTTTAAGTAGGTCTCAGAAACCTTTTAACAACTCTCAACACCAAAGACATTTCCAGTGAGAAAGAAAAGAAAAATCAAACCAAAACAACCCACTATTAAAGAAAAAAGGAAACCAAAAATATCCATTGCACCTACATGAATCAGACTTGAAGACACACTAATTTGTATACATATTTTTCTTGCTTGCTTACAGCAAAGCAGTTTCAGGTTGAGTAACCCTGATTTGACAAGTCCATAGCAAAGCAACGTTTGCCAGGATTTTCTCTGGTTACAGTAACACCCTAAAAGTCATCCACTTGACTTAATGGAAACCCAGAACGCACAGGACACTCCAAATTACTTTGGCAAAACTGAGTAATCTGTACAGAAACTCAAAACTAACATTAATCTGTTGCCCAGAACAGCTAGTATGAAAAGAATTTATGAGAGAAACTGACCTAAGCTGCAACACATGTTCCCCTGTCAGATGACAAGCCATTCAACCTGTGTACTCTCCATAGGAGTTTTCACTGTCTGTATACTACTTCTAGCCAAATGATAAACCCAATTTGCTTACATAGAAAAGAACTCCAATGCAATTAGTTCTGAAGACACTTTAGAGTAATACAGGCAGCTATGCTATCACTTTCTACTAAAATCACAAATAAAGACATCTAAATGAAAACAGGAAGAGGGGAGAAAGGAGTTATATATTGTTAAGGATTGGATTGGATCCCCTCCAATAACTTTACATAAATCTGTCCCAGAGAGCAAATTGACCACAACTCAGGATTTGGAAAGTCAGAAAATGAAATTGTATTTAAAAAAAAAAAAACAAAACCAAAACTTAATGTGACAGTAGAAACAAAAGAAATAAACTATTAGAGTATATAGATATAGATATATGTGCATACAGCATTGGCAATGGTACAGGGGCCTCCTGTACCTTAAAGGAAGTCAAAATAAAGAAGCCACCAAGATCAGAAGAAGTGGCAAGAAGCGGCACAATCCGTATCACAGAAGCAGAGCCAAGCAGCCAAGTCCAAAGGCAGCACCGAGACAGAGATACAAACTACTCTGCAAGATGTAAAGTTTTCAATGTTCTAATGGAATTACATTATCTTACCTATTGTCATTTCGTGGCCTACCCCGGCATCATTTTCTTTTTAGTAATTTTCCATTTTACAGTCAGTGTTTAAGCTAGAAACTAGCTCCAACTGCCACATGTATCCATACAATCACATATATCTCCCACGACTGTTTGCCTTCTAACATTTTTATGATACATTTTCACAACGTTGAAAAGAATGGAAAATGACTGCTCCCTTCTATGCTATGGAATTGATACACAGTGACATTAAATGAATGATTGAGGATCACTCTAGGAACCTGCACTGGAGCAAAAACTTGTATTTCTCTTGTTCTGCAGCTGAGGAAAGGGTGTGATGGTTTGGGAGTTCCCCGCCCCCCACACTTTGTAAAATGAGCCAGACTAGAACTCAGCTGGCTGGAAGTTAAGGACTGAAGCTCTATTTACAGCTCAGCACAATGTACAAGCAGAGATAGACACTATAGACAGGAATAGTTACAGAAATATACAAGTTAAAGGTAATACAGAAACACAACTCCCCTCCCAGAAATCAGAGACCCCAGGAGGAGTTCCCAACCACCCTTCCACTTTCTCCCCACCCCTATACCTTACCCCATGGTTTGCCTTACATGCAAGGTGAGCTTGGAGGATCAGCCAGGTGGGTTAGAAGAAAAGTGATTAGTGAAGATATTAATGAGCAAGAAAAGCCAGAACCAGAAGCTGCTAGCCCACCCCATACGCTGTTCCCCCAGAGAGAGACAGACAGAGAATGCCTTATCTATGTTTTTGGTTATTTTTCCCAAAACAACCTCAGCAGGCCATTGAGTGAAGTAGACATCACCATTGTTTTCCTTTCACAGCCTATAGTGTAATTTTCTCTATTAAAATATTCTAATTAGCCTCAAACCAGCACAAAGGGTTAGTGTTCCCTTAGGCACAGGTGCTCTGCAGCACTGCAATACACTTTGGGAAAACATGGCTGCAATAAGCACTGAGCATTGCACAGAGAAGGGGTTTCTCTTTTTGCTGGGTTTGTTTTATGTTTGTCCCAGTGCTCTTTCAGAAAGTAAAATAAGTTATTCAGGCTCTGCTTTTTCATAATCTCAAGGGTACTCGGTGTGCGGATGAGACATTGATTTTTGTTCTCAGTCTGTTACAGTCACACACATGCTGTAAAAATAATTTCCTCGGGACTAATACAATTTGCTCTCCAGGGTTTTTCCTTATGAAAACTGAGTTTTGAACAATCCTTATGTAACCTTTGCTATTAAGGTTACAAGAGATCAAGATCCATTTGTGAAATGAGGAAGGCATAAAGTTTTGGGTTTGCCAACATTCCTGACAAAGGTCTTTATGTAAGGGAATGGATGATTGTTTTTCTATGTGATAAAATTTTCAACTGAAACTAAATAGATAGATAGATAGATAGATAGATAGATAGATAGATAGATAGATAGATAGATAGATAAGCTGTTAAATTAATTTCTTTCAATAATTTGTGCACCTATTGCACCAAAATCTCTAATCTGATTTTGACTTTCAGTCTAAATTTATTAAAATTCAGGGTTTAGAAGAACATGACTTTTCTCCTCTTAGGGCAGTACAAAACATTTTATTGCTGTATTTATTCTAAATCAGAAACCAAAAAACTCTTAAACATAAATAAGTTTTTACACTAGAGCTTGGTAAAGGAATGTGGAGGAACACAGCTAAGTCTTTAGTTTGAGAAAACTGGATTGAAATGTTACTTCAGTCATTAAAAAGATATGTATCTGGACTCTGGGCATTGTCCACCTCAACTAAAGCAATATTCACCTAGAAGGATTTTCAGAGGACAACTTCTCCTGAAAGACAGCTCCATCCCAAGCAAGCTACATCACTTTATGGGTTTAAACTGGCAGAGGGAGATTTAGACTGGATGTTAGGAGGAAGTTCTTTACAGTGAGGGTGGTGAGACACTGGCACAGGTTGCCCGGGGAGGTTGTGGCTGCTCCCTCCCTGGAGGTGTTCAAGCCCAGGTTGGATGAGGCCTTGAGTGAGCTGTACTAGTGGGAGGTGTCCCTGCCTATGGCAGGGGGTTGGAACTAGATGATCCTTGAGGTCCCTTCCAACCTTACCATTCTATGATTCCATCATTAGTTGCATTCCTGAGGAGGAGCTGGTGGGGACAGACTGTTACTCTCAGATTAAACAAAGAAAGCCCACCTAACCCTAAGCAATTTTTATTATTTTTTTATTAAAGATTAAATAAAGAAAGCCCACTCAACACCCACCCCAAAGTCCGTGATGTTTTAATACACCAGAAAAGAAAGTCTTGGGTAGGACATCTGACCTTGCTAGATACTGACCTTCTAGTTGTCAGTGCCTCATCAGTGGAGAGAG
Source organism: Eubucco bourcierii (assembly GCA_013396675.1). Taxonomy (NCBI): domain Eukaryota; kingdom Metazoa; phylum Chordata; class Aves; order Piciformes; family Ramphastidae; genus Eubucco; species Eubucco bourcierii. Next base: position 74,324 of record VWZE01008565.1, read on the forward strand.
ATTTTCCTTACTAAGTCACTGTGGTCATTACAGTGTGCAACAACACTGTGATGTGACTATAAGGCACAAAAGTCAGATTCCTGCCAACTGCTAAGTGGTGGACCTTTCTTTGCAGCTGGGCAGCTGCAATACATCCATACTGCTGCTGTCAGCTGTAGTGAACTTCTGAACAGCAAGGCCTAGGGCATAATATAAGTGAGAGTAAAGGACAGTTGATGGGTAGGATCTAGAGGAACTCTTGCTGTGTAGCCACAGAATTGTGAGAAGCCTTAATTTAGAAATGCTCACAAGCAAGATTTCTTCAAAAATTTTCTTTGTTTTCCACTTAAAAAACAGACAGAGTATCCAGATCTTCCTTTGGTTTATAATGAACAGTTTCCACTTCGTGGAGACGGTGTCAAGGATCTCTCAAAGCTAGTTAATCAGAACTAAATACACTGCTATTACCTGAAATGTGGCTAAAATAAACCAAGCCAAAACCATGAAAATATCCCTGAGAATCCCCCACCCACTTCTATCATTTTATGGAGATAATCATTATGCATGGAAGGGTAGCTCTAACAGTCATATCCTGGTGCTCAGGAACAATTATGCTGCCAAAGGGTGGATCAGCAGACCACCCTTAAGGGTGGATTTCCCAATCAAAGGTGGGGTCAGTAATCAGAATCTTGGGTAGTGAGTCTTCTCCCTGTATCGAGTGTACCCAGTGGCCAGCCTGATCGCTGTGGCATTTGTACTTTGTTCATCACACCTCCTTACACCATCCCATGCTACTGGCAAATTCTCTAGACACTTGCAAACACAGAAGCCCTACCAAAATAAGATTTGTTATGCCAGTTTGTTCCTCTGAAGAGTTTAGGACAGAGACAGTTCAAGCACTCTGCTTTGTGTAACCTTTCAAACTCAAGCTTGCTAGATACCTCCCCTTTAACTAATATCATGGAAAACAGATAAAAATAGGAGAGAGCAGACATTGTTATAGTTACTTGTGGGTTCCCCTGTGGAAGCTCTAAGATCAGTGTGTGACCAGAAGACATCAACTGAATAATCTGTACCTACTTTGTAGGAGAATTAATGTTCTATCCCAACCGATTGCATCCGACAGGGCCGAGAACATCAGAAGAGAAAGTACAGTACATCGTGAAACAGTTCTTTTTCCATAGGGAGTAAAACACATTCCCAAATTATAATGGTAACAACAAACCTCTGAAATAATATAGTACATCTCTCTCCAGTGAATGGCATCATTCTGTATTCTTCAGAGCTGAGTGGGATAAAACTACACAGAACAAAGGTTTCAAGTTTCCCTTTTTTGATGTTCCCAGACTAGAGAAAAAATAATTAATTTCACAGTATCACAGTATCACCAGGGTTGGAAGAGACCTCAAAGATCATCAAGTCCAACCCATTACCACAGACCTCAAGACTAGACCATGGCACCAACTGCCACATCCAAACGCGCCTTGAACACCTCCAGGGACGGTGACTCCACCATCTCCCTGGGCAGCCCATTCCTCCTCCCTGGGCAGCCAATGACTCTCTCAGTCAAGAACTTTCTCCTCACCTCCAGCCTAAACTTCCCCTGGTGAAGCTTGAGACTGTGTCCTCTTGTTCTGGTGCTGGTTGCCTGAGAGAAGAAAGCAACTTCCCCTGGCTACAACCACCCTTCAGGTAGTTGTAGACAGCAAGAAGGTCCCCCCTGAGCCTCCTCTTCTCCAGGCTAAACAATCCCAGCTCCCTCAGCCTCTCCTCATAGGGCTTGTGCTCGAGGCCTCTCACCAGCCTCATTGCCCTTCTCTGGACACGCTCAAGCACCTCAATGTCCTTCTTAAACTGAGGGGACCAGAACTGGACACAGGACTCAAGGTGTGGCCTAACCAGGGCCGGAGTACAGGGGGAGAATGACCTCCCTGCTCCTGCTGGCCACACTATTCCTGATGCAGGTCAGGATGCCATTGGCCTTCTTGGCCACCTGGGCACGCTGCTGGTTCATGTTCAGGTGGGTGTCAATCAGCACCCCCAGATCCCTTTCTGTTTGGCTACTCTCCAGCAGCCAATTTTTCCACCTCCACAAAGGATTTGGGCAGTTTTGCCATCAGTGGAACACAGTCATTGCCAGTAAAAAGAGTCCATTTTCACAGAGAAACTAATACATGAGAAATCAAGCAACACACATGAGGACACCTTCTGTTCTTCATTTCAGATCAGCGTGGGGACAGGAGATTGTTTTCGTTTACGTTTTGAAGTAATACAGAGCATAAACCTTAACTCTCCTCTTAATCTCTGAAAGGGATGACTGTAGATGTGAACACACTCCTGCTGTACACAGTATGAGTAACAGGACAGCACTTCAGACATCTCTCAGCAAAATACCTGACCATCTAGAGAAAATAAAAATAAAAATGAACATTTATTTTGGAGGCAGAGAAAGGTAGACCAACTCTAGCCCTGGTGATATCCTATTGGGTTCAGTTTGATGAAGGGTTAGCTTCAAAAGAAAAAAATTAAATTTCAATGCATTAATGCAGTGTTCCATATTACATTTGGCCAACTACCACATGTGAGCTGAGCCTGCTCCGTATCTTAGCAGGTTCTCAATGCCAAGTAGTGGCAAGTGCTTGCATTGCCACTGAACAAATGTCACTGTAGTGCTGGAGATGCTGAATAGCATTTCACCCTAAAATTACTAGTCCTGCTACTGAAATATCTTACATGGAATCAGATGATAGGAGGAATATCTGTATTCTGTTCTCAAAACTTCACTTGGCTGGGGGCTTAAAGGTTTGAAGAAAAAGAAACATGCCAAATTCAGTGTCAGGGCATGAGGTTTCTCAGAAGATGAAGGTGGGAATGAAGAACTAGGCAGAAACAGAAACAGCAGGGAGATGTGAGGCAGGCAGGACCATGGAAGGGAAGAAGGGTGGAGAGGTGCTACTTAAGTTGAACCTGGAAGATAATGGCCACTGCAGCAGAAACCTGGAGATCTATGCTTCTCTTTCTTGTCCACACAATACCTATGGCAAAGTGATGTCTCCAGGCTCTTCTTGCCCCAGCTACATGCCACTGATGTACCCCTCTACTGAAAGAAGTTTGCACTCTTCATTTATAACCCATTCCTACAGCTGACCCACTTGCACATGGGTAGAACAGATGGGGGCTGAGAATTTTATTTTGCGAGGTAATTTTGTTTCTCAAATGTAGGTACTGTTTGGCAATACAGCTAGCAAACCACACAAAAATCAGCCAAATAGGGAAAAAATTCACCCCATTCTAAGGATTCTGCCTTTCACATGTGCTGAAGGACACAGCCTGCCTATGGAAAAATTGGTATGCAGTCATGTAATTAAAGATTATATCATTCTGTGTGCAGACAAGAACCTTATTTAAAATATGCCCACTAGACCTTAATACTGCCATCCCTGAAGGGTCATGGATTGGACTTTAGAAACATCACTTTTCTAACATTTTAGGGATGTAGTTTTCTTATAAATATACATACATGTGTATAAACACATGTTTTTCTTACATATGCTCATATGGTTTATATTCATACACATTTCTATACACATACATGTATACAAGGCCATATACACACACTCACACTCACACATATATATATGCATATACACATGGGTCCTGCCACAAGACATCAAAAAAATAAAAAATCTGAGAAGCAGTCCTGCTACTTAGCTTCTATGGTAATTGTGTTCCCATCAGTGGTCAGCCTCTGCAAAGAGACCTGCTTCTGCCCTGGATTTGCCATTAGATATTAAGATTCTCTGTGGAACGCATCTCATGCTCGCTCAGCAAATACCTTTATTTTTCCTCTGGAAAGCTGTTCATAGGTACTCCATCACTCTGACATTTTTCAGCCAGGATAATGATGGAGCAAACAAGCACAGTAGCTGACTCAGGAGGAAGGTGTAAGACTGCAAAGTGGTTGAGCACAGAAGCTACTGTTTGTGTATTTATTTGTTAAACACACACAATAGAATAACATTTTTTGCATTATAAGCAACCACTTTTTCCAAGGTTAGAAATTACTTCAACAATGATCAAAGGTTAGCATCAAATACAGCAAGGACATAAAAGAGGTCACTGAAACAATGGCAGTGAAGATGGTAGCAGTAAATGTTTTAAAGTTAGGTAAGATAGCTAGGAGCCAGCAGGAAATGAGGGATCATATAGAATCATAGAATGGTAAGGTTGGAAGGGACCTCAAGGATCATCTAGTTCCAACCCCCTGCCATAGGCAGGGACACCTCCCACTAGTACAGCTCACTCAAGGCCTCATCCAACCTGGGCTTGAACACCTCCAGGGAGGGAGCAGCCACAACCTCCCCGGGCAACCTGTGCCAGTGTCTCACCACCCTCACTGTAAAGAACTTCCTCCTAACATCCAGTCTAAATCTCCCCTCTGCCAGTTTAAACCCATTGCCCTTTGTCCTGTCATTGCAAGACCTTGTAAATAGTCCCTCCCCAGCCTTCCATGCATGCTTGAACTTAAGTAGACAAGGAGGAAAGGGAATATGAAATTTGAGGAAGTATTCTCTACATATTTTTCTGCATGCAGGAATCTTTCTGAGACAGTAAACAAGCAAATATAAAAGCAAAAGGTCTAGAGATGGGTGCCTTAAATGTGAACACATGTTTTCTTCTTATCATTTTTAAACCATAGGTAAACTTCTTTTTTCAAAGAGCCTTGTGTTTTATATTAAAAAAACACCACCATTTTATGTATATTCATTTTCATCATCTCATTATGATACCTGTCATTATCAGAGGGCTGGAGTAGCTCTCCTATGAGGACAGGCCGAGAGAGTTGGGGCTCTTCAGCCTGAAGAAGGCTTCAAGGACACCTTATAGTATCCTTCCAGTATCTGAAGGGGGCCTACAGGAAGGCTGAGGAGGGGCTATTGACAGGGTCTTGCAATGACAGGACAAGAGGCAATGGGTTTAAACTCGCAGAGGGGAGATTTAGACTGGATGTTAGGAGGAAGTTCTTTGCAGTGAGGGTGGTGAGGCACTGGCACAGGTTGCCCAGGGAGGTTGTGGCTGCTCCCTCCCTGGAGGTGTTCAAGGCCAGGTTGGATGAGGCCTTGAGTGAGCTGTACTAGTGGGAGGTGTCCCTGCCTATGGTAAGGGGTTGGAACTAGATGATCCTTGAGGTCCCTTCCAACCTTACCATTCTATGATTCTATGAATACAAGCTTGTCTTCCCATTTTAGAAATAAAGGTAAAGTCACTGTGTTCACCAAGCCACCATACTTCAAATTTTCCCCAGGGTCACACTCTCCCCTTTTTGTCTCAGCTTACCAACTTGGCAAAAGCTCACCAACTTGAAAAAAATACCTCATTACTTTTATGTGGTAACTGATATTTCTTTCATCACATTGATAGTTTTACTTGCTTTTGAACAAAGAAACTGGTGTGATTTATATTATATGACTGCAAATAGAAAATTAGCGTCTTATTAAGATCTATCCTGGTTTATGGTATTTTGGTGTACTTCATTCATGTGTCCCTTGATTTTCATTATTTTGGTGTAGCTACCATGCAATTTATTAGTCACTGTCTAAGAAATCTAAAAAAAATACCTTTGAATAACCTCAATTACACCAGTGCAAATTTAGCAGCTTGGCGTTATAGAGAAAATGGAACATAATTCTAGTGCTGCTGCTAATGTAACTCCATAGGGAAAAAAATTCAGAAGCACTTCTGTGCTTTAATTCCAGTTAATTTTTATGTAAATAAAGTTTAAAATGGTCTCCAAAGAGAGGAAAATAATTAATCATTTGAAGCCACAGTCTGTCAGATAGGTCACTCACCAGATACGGACAAAGCAATCCAAGCTGCTTCTCTGGCAAGTTTAATCACATCTATAATCGACCAAAGCAAACTGTAGCTTTAAATGACCTAAAACAATGGAAAATTTTATACTTATAGCTGACCATAAACTGGAATCTTACCAACTCTCTGTGTCAGCAGATGTCACAGAGTTGTGTGTAACTCCCCAGAGACCCAGAGTAATGGATCTGCAAAAGGACTGCAGGAGTTACCTGGTCCAACCTCCAACCCTGTAAGGCAAGTCCAACGTCAGTATCAGATCAGGTTGCTTGGGATCTAGTCCAGGGGAGTGTCAAATCTTATAAATGTTACACTGCAGGTAGTCAGAAATGTTCAAAACAATACATTACTCCACCATCCTGAAGTCTACTGCCTCTGGTGCCAGCTTTCAGCATAAGCAAGAAAGTAGGAAAACTCCATTTTGGCACAGAGGGAAACAGCTTGTACTGGACTTGAAATCTGGACCACAGTATTGACCTTCATTTATTAAAATGTCACATCAGAAAAGCTTTTTCTAAGGGATGCACCAGAAAGGAAAATGTGATTTGAGGGAGGGGAAAAAAAAAAAAATCTGAGAGGTGCCTCAGTCTTCCTCACACTCTGGTAATTAAAACACATCAGCTAACCCAGGCTTAGCTAAGGTCAAACTCAAGGCTTCTGTAAACTGCAATTAATCACCACAAGACCCTTTCATCCCAATTCTACTCTTGCTAACATAAAAGGCAACATTCTTGGTGTCTTTGGTGACCCAGGATCAGACCTGTCAGAAGCAACTTGAGTGGAGGAGTGGGGGGAGTTCTCTTCCTTCATATCTGTATATGCATTTTTAATTTCACATTGGAGTAACTTTTTATGGTCAAAAGACAAACCCCTGAAAAATAAGTTTTCTAGTGGAATTGCTGACAGACTGTTAAGCAGAGTGCCACAAACAGCAAAGCTGTAATGATTAGTTGAACTGGCTGATTACACTGGGCTTGTGTGCTCTCAGCAATGGCAAAAACTCATTTGATTTTCAATACGGCAACCCTCTTGAATCAATATTTTGTATTATGTATTCCATTTGAAGTACTTGTATAAAGAGTACAGTATTAATTTGCCTTAATATTTTATTTTTAGAGCTCCTGTAGCATAATTAGGCACATTTTATGTAGGTTTGGCATACAGTTTAACAATAGCTAGAATTTACCTGTTTGCTTTACAGTTAGATCTGCAGTCAGATCTATATATGTCTATGCAGGAGTATGTGAAAATGCAGTTCCTGATACTTGTCTTATAGATATAGGACCCAGGATTTTGTGTGTCATTTCCTTCTGGGTATCTACCAAGAGACATCTTAAAGAAGAATAATTTTCAGGATGCATTGAGTATTGCCCATAGAGACACATAGCCACAGAGATATTCCAACATAGCAGGCATTTTCTAAAGGTTATGTCATATCATAGATCTCTCTCCATATCTTCCTCTTTCATTGTTCCTCACCCTGTATACAGTAGCTAGTCTGCATGGAAGGTAGACATACAAAGCTGAAACGTGCCTAATCTCTTCAAATTTGAAGAAGCTCCTTTTTTAATCAGCATTCCTGTAACCTATGCAGCCCTAGCTGTAATGTCACCCAGGCTGAACAAAAATTACAGTTACCATGGCAGTAGAGGGTCCTGGAGCTTCTCTTAAGCACAAAATAATTCTAATTCCTTCTTTAAAAAAATGCTTATTCCAGTCCAGGTAAGCTGGCCCTGAACCAGTACATGAGGATTTGCTCCCCAAAGAAACCTTTCCAAACAGAATGGTCTCCACTACACCCTGTCACCTGAATTTGTTATCACCAGGGGACAAGTCAGGTGACCATGTGCAGGAATAGCCTTAAGTGAGGTAGGGGATCTTCAGAATGGGGCTAGGAAGCAAGTTGAAAGGATCTGAAAGCATAGTGAGCCCAGTATTGGAAAAGCTCCTGAGTTGAGTGCAAAGTGTGGCTTATGTATATGTGACTTCAGGGTCAGTATCTAATTAAAGCTTCCTAGCACCTCAAAGTCTCCCACAGAATCACAAGTCCACATCTGGCACCACTGCCTGGTTGAGATTTATATAAGTGTAATGTAGTTGAATCTGTCCCATTTGTCCAAACAGGAAAGCAAGCTCTCTCTTTTGTAGTTGGTTTGTGTGTTTATTTTCATTTTCAAACTGGTGGTGTTATTGGCACCATGTAAAGCACTCAGGGCACCTGAGTTCAATGCTTTCTTATGGGTTTTGGTGAGAGCATTGAGTTTCAGGACAGCAAATCAGTTTTGAGGCAGAGGCATTTCAGCTAGAGCCACAGAAAGACTCACTAATATATAAGAATTTTGATTTTGAGGAAACAGCATTAAATTTATGAATATCACCCCAGAGTGCAATATCTAAATACTTTGTTTGCAAGAAAGTCTTTGGATGAGTAAAATCTTGAAATCAGTGGGAGTTTTGCTACTGACTTTAATAGGGGAGGATTTTGCTGGTTTTATCTCCTGAGAAGGAGAAAAAAAGGAAAATCCAGGAACATAAGCCATCGAAATAGTGATTACCTAAAAACAATAGGTTTTAAAAAAATAAATTCTGCATTACCAAAGGAACTGAGAACTATTAAAGCAAATTCTCATGCCTGCTCATTCATACCAGGATCAGCTTAACAGTTTCCTCCAGGCAGCGATTAAACAAACTGCAGTTTTCCTCCATCCTGCTTGGTTGTTGATAAACAAATGATAGTATGAGTATAGAAATATGTAGAGCAGAGAAAGAGCTAACAAGGAATACCTCTTACCAGCAAAGGACTAGATTCAGATCACATTGAAACATATGCATAAATCACAGAATCACAGAATGTTAGGAGTTGGAAGGGACCTCCAGAGATCATTGAGTCCAGACTCCCTGCCAAAGCAGGATCCCCTAGGGTAATCCACACAGGAATGCATCCAGGCAGGTTTTGAAAGTCTCCAGAGGAGACTCCACAACCCCTCTGGGCAGCCTGCTCCAGTGCTCTGTCACCCTCACTGTAAAGAAGTGTCTTATTATGTTGAGATAAAACCTCCTTTGTTCAAGTTTGTATCCATTGCTCCTTGTGTTATTAGTCTGCACTACCAAAAACAGATTGGCCCCCTTCACTTGACACCCACCCCTCAGATTTTTACAGACATCGATGAGATTCCCTCTCAGTCTTCTTAAGACTAATCAGCCCCAGGCTTCTTAGTCCCTCTTCATAGGAGAGATGCTCAATGTCCTACAGTCTACTGGCTTGGGAGTTTACCATGATGTAATCATGAAAACCAACCTCATAATTGGCAGCCCTTTCTGGTTTTGCCTTTCTCTTAGACAGTACTTTTGTGCAACTAGCAAAATGTTGTGTCTGTTGGAAACCACACCCAGGTTTTCCTCGAAGTCCAGGTATATCTAGCAGCTCAGTAAGTACAGTAAAGGTGGGGGTTTTTATTTGGTAGGCAGTAACATCATGTAGGATTATTTTTACACTCCTGTGAGCATTGACCTGGGACATTTTCAGATGTTATAAAGTTAAGAGATTTGTTTTACTGGGTTTTTCTGTCATTATATTAGGAGACCTCCACTACCTGGCCTTGGCAGGACATCTCAGAACCAGGGTGACAGCTGCAATTCCATACTAAGGAACTCAGGCAGGTGCAGTACTCTCACCTCAGGAAAAGAAGGCCTTCACTTTATAAAAACAAAATGTCCCAAAAGAAGAAACCAATAGGAGGGTCAACACGCTCGTAGAGGGTAGGGTTTGTGATGGGATGGCATCAACTGTTCCAGGAGCTGTCAGATATGGGAAGAAAGTGACTGAGCTTGGTTATTGGACTAAGTTCCAGGCCCCAAAAGGAGTTGTTCTAGGCATAGCTTTGTCTAACATGGGTGAAAAACCCACAAAATCTTCCCACATCCTGTTCATGATGTGTATTTGAACTGAATATTACTCTATTCAGTTACAGAAACTGAGTTCCTAGGGAAAACCTCTCTTCTCTCTTGTACATTATTTGTGTGATTATACTCATATTGACCACTACTAAACAGTAGTTCCTGGCCCGTGAGTTGAAGGTTACTGATATCTTGACCTAGTGCTCAAATGCAAGAATAGGGTTGTTATTTCACAATTAAGGCCAACAAGAACTTCCTCATAATTTGGCTCAATAGGCTGTTGAGAGTCAATAGGCTCTCAACTGGAAAATAAACAAAGAAAAGGGATCCGACCTTATGTGATACCAGTGTATCTAATGGCATCACCACAGGATACAATCCCCTCAATGGCAGGATGAGCTAAACAATTTTTGCTGTCGTGTTCAAAGAGAAGGAAAATATATTACCACTGAATGTAACTGAAATTACCCACTCATTCCAGCAACAGAGTGTTCTGCTGCTGACTTAAACATACCACATCATTTTCAATACTGAAAATTTAGAAAAAAGAGACGGTTTGGGTTTGTTTTGTTTTTTTCTTTTTATGTCAAGAATAATCATTTCAAATCTTTGCAAGGGGATAAGAGAAATATAGAAGAGCAGAGTCTCTGCTCTGTGGTATTAGGTTATGTGATTAAAAGCTTCTCTCAAGAAATAGAAGAGCACCAAGGAAGGAGGGGAGCTGTATGAACCAAACTAACATCACCGGAGCCAACAGAGCCCTTTTACCTTGCCTGTCCTGAGCTGTCATACAAGATCAACCAGCTCCATGGACTAATGGATGACACTCATGGAGATGAGTCTATGTTAAATAAGGGTATATGGCCTATTACATGTTGCACAGGAAAAGCATCATGTTATTGCACAAGGATTATTTCCCCAAAAGAGTGCAATCACAGAACATAGAACATTAGAGGTTGGAAGGGATGTCCAGAGGTCATCAAGTCCAAAACCCCCACCAAGGCAGGATCCCTTAGGGTAGCCTTCACAGGAATGTATCCAGGTAGGTTTTGAAAGTCTCCAGAGAAGGGAACTTCAAAACTTCTCTGGGCAGCCTGTTCCAGTGCTCTGTCACCCTCAGTGTAAAGACCTCATGTTGAGGTGAAACCTTCTATGTTCCAGTTTGTACCCGTTGTTCCTTGTCCTATCGTTGTGGACCCATGAAAAGAGATTGGCCCCATCCACTTGACACACCCCTCAGATATTTACAGACATTGATGAGATCTCCTCACAATCTTCTCCAGACTAAACAGCCACATGTCTCTCAGTCTCTCTCCATAGGGCAGATGGTCAAGTCCCCCAGTCATCCTCGTGGCTCTCTGTTCAACTCTCTCCAGCAGGTCCCTGTCTCTCTTGAACTGGGGAGCCCAAAACTGGAAAGGTAGGGATCAGTGAAGTTTGCAGTGGAACAATCGTGAGAAAACGGAGGGATAGGGTGACAAAATAGTCGATCGTTTGTAAACTCATTGCTGATCAATATGCTTGCCTGACCATGCCCTGTGCCTGATCAGTGCAATCTGTTCTGTATTCTCATTTAACTATTTTTCTGGCTATTTACCTGGGTGAAGGATTGTCTGCTGTATGTTCATTCACACAAAAGAGTCTAGGTGCCAGCAAGCGAAGTCATATCAAGATAATAGAGGCCTGTGTGTCTAGGGTGCCTGCAACTGAGGAGACCAGAATATGTGTGTATTGAATGGGTGTGCCTCTAATCACTAGCAGACATCAATCTGAACCAGTGAGATTTGAGTCCACAGTGCCATTTGCATTAGAAGGTTGCTTTTGCTGGTGTAATCTCCCCAAAGAGCAGCAACTTCCTGCAGTGTCCATCTACTACTGCAACTACATGAGCATAGAAAACAGAAAGACTTTGGGATGATGGGGTTGCCTTGTCAAGGGACATTTGAGCCCTAAGGCCTTAGGGGCAGAAGAGTTCTCTGGGCTGAGCTCTACTTCTTGATCTTCACAGAGGTCTCAGAGTCTCTCACAGCCCAGGGTGGTGAAAGCTCAGTAGAAAATCACTGATCTTAACACTGCTTGGTAAAGGAAATTCAGCAGATGAGGTTTTTTTCAGGTCGCTTATAATTTTTGGGTCACTTGCAAATATTCCCCCAGAGGGACGTAAGAGTGTATGAATAGACAGACTGGGTCAGCCTAAAGGCAAATCTAGCTCAGTAAGCTGGTTTCAGGAGTCACCAATACTGAAACCTAAGGTATATAACAAAAAAGGCAAAGCAGACACAACTAAGGCAAACAGTAAACTTTTTCTGGGGCAGCTTCTGTTCTACAACATACTGTGGTTCAGGAAGTAACCTTGCATTCTCCCTGCTAAAACTTGCTTAAAAATCACAAGTTCAAGAAATTATCTTTGTACTCAGTTTATATTTTGATTGTCGTTGCCTTCGGTGGGTTCAGTGTCAGACACCTGAGTAGTCTGACTACCTTTGCCTAGGATCTCCACCAACACCTACTGGTTGACCTCAGCCTTCTAGACTGACCTCAGCCCTACACTGTGACAGCCCATATTCTGGATGGGTACTTCAGACATACTCTATAGCCTGTCTCCTGTCAAGCTGTCTCAGGGCCTGTTCCCTAGGTGGACATTTTGACTCTATATCAGAGCCACATCCTTTAGCTCCTGAACCCCCTGGATGGTTCCTGGCCCTGGCTCACTCCCTTTCCATGGTCAGGACTGCTGATGGAGTCCACCATCCCCTGAGTCTGGTTGTTATGCTCAGATGTTGTAGGACGGTGCCTGTTGGTGAGGGCGTGACCTGTGCCTGAGTCATCTCCAAGCCCAGCTCCCTGATCCTCAGGTCTTTGCTGCTCCCTGAAATTTACATCTGTGAGCTTTTCTCCAAATTCCTCGTGGCAAGAAACTTTCTTCCTACAGAAAGAAAACTAAGATTCTTATGTCACTTTGAGAAAAAAATACCAGTTCTCAAAGCTTTAGATAAAACCTTAAGAGATAGCAGCAACCTCGCAAAGAAATCATTTGGTTCTACAGATTATGCAGTGGGTAATTCTCAGCAATGTTAGGACAGTAAATCAATAGTAAACTCTGAGAGATGTATTCTCAACTCATTACATAGTGCTTTAGTTCTTAAATTTGTATTAATTTGAAGGACAGCTACTCAGGTCTAGTTCCATGCAGCGAGTTGAAGATAAGTTGACAAAATGTGCATTTTCCTCCTACTTACAAATAAAGATTATTCAAACACCCTTATAGATGTTCAAAATAAATACAGAACCACAAAATATTTCATAATCTCTCCAGTTCTGCTCTCGCATAATTGTCAGAGTTGAGACAGGAAAATAAGATGAAATGCTGCAAATGTGTCAATATGAGACTGGTAATTAGACACCTGACACACTTTCCTTACTGCACCACCAGCAATGGGCACAGCAGTGCATAACCAAACTGCCTTGGCTCTGGGAATTGTGCTCCAGAAAATGACACAAGAGAAACTGCACTGCAAGTTGCTTTGTGGTTGCACACCAGGTTCAAGGCTATTCTTCTTGCTGCCTCATTCCCAGTCCCAGTTCTGTCTGTGCACAGCTGGTGGATGGTAAGGGAGTGGTGGTAGAAAACACACGTCATTTCTTTTCCTGTGTCCTCTGATCTTCTATTGAAAAGTTTGAGACTCACTTGAAAAATAAAAGGTATGTGTGATTTACGTCATAGAAAATACTCTTTATGAACAGAAAGGGAAAAAAAGCAGAAAGGAAGGAAAACCTCCAGTGACAAGTGGTGTCCTTCATGGGTTGGTGCTGACAGCAGAACTGTTTAACATCTGTGTCAGCAATATGGACAGTGGGATTGAGTGCACTCTCAGTGAGTCTGAGGATGACAGGGGTCCTGTTGATCCACTGGAGGAAAGGGATGCCATCCAGAGAAACTTGGACAGGCTTCAGCAGTGGGCCCAAGCCAAACTACCTCATGAAGTTCAACGAGGCCAAGTGCAAGGTCCTACACCTGGGTTAGGGCAGTCCCAAGCACAAACATAGGCCAGGTGAGGAGTGGCTCAAGAGCAGTTTCAAGGAGAACGACTTGGGTGTGAGTTAGTAATGTTCACTCGTGTCCCAGAAGGCCAAAAGAAGCAGGACAAGAGAGGTGGTTCTCCCCCTCTACTCTTGTGAGACATGACCTGTAGTACTGAGTCCAGTTCTGGTGCCACCAGAACAAGAAGGACATAGAGCTGCTGGAGAGGGTCCAGAAGAGGGCCACAAAGATGATCAGAGGGCTGGAGCGAAGAGACTTGAAGCTGTTCAGCCTGGAGAAAAGAAGACTCTGGGAAGACCTTATCAGCCTTCCACTACTTGAGAGTGGCTTACAAGAAAGCCAGGAAGGGCCTTTTCACAAGGGATTGTAGTGACAAGAGGCAATGGCTTTAAGCCTGAGGAGGATAGGTTTAGACTGGATATTAGGAAGAGATTCTTTGCAGAGAGGGTGGTGAGACATGAAACAGGTTGCCCAGGGAGATCTTGGATGCCCCCTCCCTGAAGGTGTTCATGGCCAGACTGAATGAGGCCTAGAGCAATCTGGTCTGGTGGGAGGTGTCCCTGCTTATGGCAGGAGGGTTTGAGCTAGATGATCTTTAAGGCCCATTCCAATCTAAACCATCCTATGAATCAATCCTATGAACCTATAAATCTCATCCTAAACATCACCTACTGCTGTTGTAGAGAGAAAAAAGTGAATACAAGAGCAGAGGGAACCCCTGACACAACACAGTATTTTGGGAATATTCTGAATGCTGCCATAAGAGATGTGCAAGTTAAAAATGCAAATTAAAAATAAGAAGTTGTGTGCTGAAACCTGGATTGAATAGAACCAGACTGCAAGACATGTCTTGCATTGTGTTATGCACTGAATTTGTCACAGCTTAGGCTGACTTTTTTTCATAGTACATCATTACACCGTTGAGGAAGAGAGAGCACAGAAAATTGTTCAAGCCAACTTCTCCTGTGGCATCCAAAGGATGACTGCACCTGCCTCACCCAGCCCTACCTCCTGAGCAGTCCCTACATGCAAAGTCTTCCACAGCCAAAACAAACCAACAAACAGCAAAAAGCTCCACATGTGCCTGTAACTTATCCAGGGTTAATATGTTTCTAAAGTTAACCTTGCTTTGGCACAGCCCCTTTGTGTGATGGGAAGAGAGAAAACCTCACAGAGCAGGGCAGCTTTGGTACAGTGCTGGAGTAGAGGATACTTGCTCACAAAATCACATTAACATCCTTGGAACCGGAGCACTTAATTCTTCACACATCGCTTTGAAAATGCTGCCTTAAAGCAGCCTTCGGTGGAGGATGGGGGTGGGGAAGGAAAGGCTTAGCTCGAGGAACAGCTTAAATTAAACTTCCCCTAAAGCTTCCCAACTTTAACATGACTGTAGGCCTTCCCTATCTCCTACAGCTCACAGCAATTCAAATGATCACCCCATATAGTGTCACTGTCCTTAAAACAGGGAGAAATCTTCTTCTTGCCACACTGGGAGGCAGCAGAGAAGGTTACTGGAGGGATGAGCTGATGTGTGTTTACCCAGAGGGGTTAGCAGCCCTGAGCCTGCAGAAAATTTTGCAGTTTTTCTTTATGCATTTTTAATCAATTCTAAGCTACTTACAAATATGTGCAATTACTTTCTGCACTTCGCTTTGTAATAAGATTTAATGACTGTTCTGTAATCCTCTTGGTGAGCACTGATAATCAAACTCTATGATTTAAATTTCAGATTTAACAGAGCAGTTTTCTCCAAAATGAGAAGTGTATTTTTAATCTTTTATCTTCTACTGGAAGTTGAGAATTTTTCAGCTTTCTTGTATACAGTCATAAAATAAAAGGCAAGATTGGCTCTTTTAATATCTTCTACTAACAGATGCCAGAAGATCCCAGATCTATCTTATTTTATTGAAGGGTTTTTGGTTTGGGTTTTTTGTTGTTGTTGTTTTGGGTTGTTTTTTGTTTTTTGGGTTTGGGGGGGGTGTTTTTGTTTTGGGTGTTTTGTTTGTTTTTGTTTGGGTTTTTTGTTTGTTTTGTTTGTTTTGTTTGTTGGGTTTTGGGGTTTTGGGTTTGTTTTTTTTTGGGGGGGNCCTCCTAGAAATTTATAGTCCTGTTTTCAGCATTCTTGGGCACCTCTTAAAGTTGATGAGTTATAAAATTATGTATACTTTCCATACAGAGAGATCCCAGATGTGAAATAACCATTTCTGTATATTGATGAACCTACATAAAGATTGTCTTTT
This sequence comes from Eubucco bourcierii, assembly GCA_013396675.1. NCBI lineage: Eukaryota > Metazoa > Chordata > Aves > Piciformes > Ramphastidae > Eubucco > Eubucco bourcierii. The sequence continues at coordinate 90,353 of VWZE01008565.1, forward strand.
TCAAATAAAATTTGTTGGTTTTTCTTAAAGTTAATTTAGTGTTTGCAGAAAGCACAAGCCAACATGATAGCAGTCACTCGAGCTGTGAACCCACCAAGCCAGTAGAACTTTCTCTTCTCATCAGAAAATGCAAGACTCCTAAAAAAAGACTAAAGCCCGAGGGTCACAGACAGAGCAGTGACTGAGTTGTGGGGTCAGGAGAGACCTAAGGGAAGGAGATGGAGTTATTGAAAACAACCATCAAAGCCCTGGTGAATCATGGCAGGCAGCCAGGGCTACTGCCTGGAGGCCATAGAAAAGCTAAAGGCAGTCTCTGAAGTGATTTTGAACCATCAGCTCCTGACTGCGGCCCTCACTTTCTCCTCCTTTTCAACTCCGCCAAACCAATAATGCAGGACCCATAGCAGCAGAAAATTACACCTCGATTCCTTCCACAGACAGCTTCAGCCCAGGCAGCACGCAAAGCAGCTCCTCTGCAACACCTACCAAATTTTCTTTTCTCCATCAGATGGCACACTTTCCAAGGGCACTTTCAGTGACAAGAGCAGGAGGACATAGACTCAGGTAGGCATTAGTCGTGTCTTGCAGAGTCTTAGTAGGATCAGCTTGCCGATGACAGTGTTTGTGAAGGTCAGCTTGGGGCTCTGCCCACAGCTTCTCTCTCCTTACTGCAGGGCTCAACTTGATTCATCATGCTGAGGTGATGAACAGACCTTATATTCAGAAATCTGTTGCAAAGTGAGTTATTTGTATCTATTTTCCTTCTGCAAATTATACCCTTTTTTGGCAGAGAAAATGTATCCTGAACATGAGAAAGCATTGCCACTAGCTCTCTAAAATATTTTTTCCTGCTTTCCATGCAACAAAATAATGCTTGTATTAAGTTCACGACAACCTTGTGAACCATCAATAAAACACAGGAGCTGACTCACGTTTTATCCTGCTGCAGCAACAGACAATATTCTAGACTTACATATAGGAATATTAATTCCCTCTGCCCTAGTACTGACAGCTACTTGCCATTACCACCACACAGAAAGGCAATTTATTGAGTGACCTATTCTAGCAGGTGACTCTTATCTGAGCCAGGACAGTCTGATCAATGCCTATACATATCTGAGGGGTAGGTGTCAAGCAGATTGGGGCCAATCTCTTTTCTGGAGTCCACAGCATTAAGACAAGGAACAATGGTTATAAACTGGAACATAGAAGATTTCACCTCAACACCAGGAGAAACTTCTTTACAAGGAGGGTGACAGAACACTGGAACAGGCTGCCCAAAGAGGTTGTGGAGTCTTCTTCTCTGGAGACTTTCAAAACCTGCCTGGATGCATTCCTGTGTGGACTACCCTAAGTGATCCTGCTTTTGGCAAGGAGTTTGGACTTGATGATCTCTGGAGGTCTCTTCCAACCTCTAACATCTGTGATTCCATGATTGTGTTGGAGGTACCTTCCTAAGCAGTGCCGGGAAGGGATCCAAAGAAATAGAGAATTTCTAATGGAAACTTTATAATCAGTGAAGTTTCAGGAGAAAGTTTAGGCTAATCTAATATTTGATTATTTGAGTGACGGGCGAGTGAAAGTTTTTAAAGTATGGTAGATGTACACCATTCAAAGATATATATGTGTACAACAGTGAAAGTTTTGTGGGAGGTTTTTAAAAGGACCTGACTGACCTGTTTTTCTGTGTGATGCAAGTCTGCCAGAAGAATCAATGTGGAGTATTGTTAAATCTAAGGCTGCAAACAAACACATGTAGAAAAAGTAAATGTCTCAGACCTCCCAGTGACACAGACTACTGTCATTTCAGTTTGGACACTCTGTATCACAAACAGGCCTTACCATGTTTGTGAAAAATTTGACAATCAGCCTAGGTTATCTGCCAAATCAGAAATACCATCTAAACCCAAATTTGCTTTGAATAAGGAAAAAACCAGAATCAATGCAACAAATCTCCTATGTTCACTCAATAAGTGTTTTTAAGCATGTAGACTTAAATACACTCTCGTGCTCCCAGGTACCAGTTTCCCCAGCTGCACAACCATCCAGGGTTGAAGGAGGACTCCAGCAAGCCCCAGTCTCTCCCATTGCATCCCAATCTCCATTTCCAAACCATCTATAGAACTAGAGGCCTGAACCTTGGGGGAAAAAAAAAAAAAACACAACAAAAAACCCACCCAAAAAACCCCAAACAAAAAAATTGAAAAAAAAGAAAGAAAGAAAGAAAGAAAGAAAGAAAGAAAGAAAGAAAGAAAGAAAGAAAGAAAGAAAGAAAGAAAGAAAGAAAGAAAGAAAGAAAAGACAAGACATACACAGAAAATCCCCCTACTAGAAAGGGATCTGAAAGGGAATGAAAACTTCATCCCATCTGCTCTCTCACACCAATGCTGGATCAGCTCAATCTGTATAATTCTTATTGGCATCAGTTTGACCTTGTGTATCATGGTGCTCCTTCCCTGCAAAGGTGATGATTTTCCCTTTCCTCAACCTTTCATTACTTGGCATACAATGTCTCAGAGTCAGAGCCCCAGAGGGGTACTGATTTAAACCTCCAGCTGCTACAGTAATAATACCAGGTAATATTTTAACTAGAGCAGTTTGCACTACTTCAGTAACTCATTATGGTTATAAAATTATCATATGTCACTATCAGCAAATGACAAGACTTTTTGCTACTTATTGTGAAAGGTATTTACCCTCATTGTAGGGCTGAATTTTCATTTCTGTGCCTAGGGACCTGGAGAAAGGTTACAGATAAGGCCAGTCAGGGCCATTCAGGCCCTTTGAAAGAAGCAGCCAATTTATAGAGCCACAGGATCTGTATATTGGACAGTCATACTCCACCTTCTCAGATGTGTTCACATAACATAAAGGCTCTTAAAGCAGTTTTACTTGCATTTTATCTGCATTATTTCTAGCATAAGGAAAAAATAGTATAAATAGTATAAAGCAATATAAACTGGGAAAATGTAAATGTGAACATACATTGTCCTTCAGATGGGATATACTCATTATCAATTGAAACACATTGCAGGGATATCTGATTTCAATTTTTGCAGAGAGTAGAGCTGTTGAGAAAGCTACTTTATCTGTAATTTGAGGAAAAGGACAGACACAGCAGGCTTCCAATATTCGAGTTAACTTTGACCTGTTTTGTTCACCGCACCTCCTCTTCTTTTAAAGGTAAATGCAAGTGAAGGGAGGATTAAGAAATGGAAAAATAACACTACAAAATTTAGCAGACAGTTTGCTTGGTTCTGTGGTTTTAATTTTGCAAAACAGAGGAAGCAAAAAGAAGCATAGAGGTTGGATATATTTGTGCTATTTACAGTGTGTGGGATCCTTGTGTATTTGATTAGTATTGAAGTGCATTTGATTAGCATACAAGTTGAATTTACAAGAACATGACAACATGGAAATTTTGGTACAGTAATAAGTAGTGATAGGCGTTTGAAAAAGAACTGTATTTTAGTGTATTAACTAATGTGATTAAAAGTGGTCTAAAATGTGGATAGGTGAGTTGGGTAAAGTAAGGTTCATTCAAAATGACTTCCTGAGTTTTATACCTGGGTGACATTTAGAGAGGCTACGTAACCCTGTCAGACCGAACTCAAGCCTTCTCTGTAATATATGTAATTGGCCTTTGCAATCATGGGAATATGGAATAAAACAACAGATTTTGTCCATGTTTACAAGACTCATTTTTTTTGCAATGGTTGCAGAGAAAAATATGATGGTATGAAGAGGTCAAGGGAAAAGAGGGGATGATTTGGGTGATACAAAGAAGCAAGGTGAAAAGGAGATGTTGAGGGGGCTCTACTGATGTTTTCAAGGACCATATCCATCACTTTCTGTTTTCCACCTCTCACTAAATTTCTTTGCTCCCCTCACAAGCACCTCATGCAATGCAGCATGGAAGTACCAAACCAGGTTGCACTGTCATGGTTGAGACCATGAAAAAGCTGACCAAGAACAAGAAGGAGAGCAGTCCAGATACAGGATCACTTCCATATCAGGTCCTAGCAATGGACACTAGACAGGGGTAGCAGGAGACAATATCCTCCTACCCTTCTTCTCTTCCCATGCTCTCAGTATTGCACTTGGAAAAATGGGGGAAACTGAAGGTTAGAGCCAGAGACTCATTTCTCTCAAAATCCACCTACTTTGCTAATTTTTCAGCCTCTAGACCCACCTTCTCCCTCTGACTTCTGCCCAGCCATGGGAAGATCAAGCACTTTTATTTTATGAGTAATAATATCTCTGACCCCCTTACATAAAGCTGTTACTTTCTATAATAATTCTGGTGTGAGAATTTAGAAATGAGCACAGGTGGCAAATGGTGATGAAGCCCTATATCAGGCCCATATGGTGGCCACTGCCTTTGACCTTGACTTTGCTCTTGTCACTTTTGAAAATTTAGGTCTGTTTCTAAATGAATAGGACTGAGGTGAAATTACTTTCCTTCTTTCTCTGCTCCTCCTTGCCATGGTTAAACAACTCTGTTTAAGTGAGAGTGATGAAACACTGGCACAAATTGCCCAGAGAAGTGCTGAATGCCCCATCACTGGAAACGTTTAAGTCAGGTTGGACAGGGCTCTGAGCAACCTAATCAAGTTAAAGACATGTCTGCTCATTACAAAGTGGTTGCACTAGATGACTTTTAAAGGTCCCTCCCAACCCTAACTGTTCTATGATCTCATGTATTTGTGTGTATGCAGTCATACATACCATCCTCTCAACAAAAGAAGACACGGCAGCAATTGACAAGTCAGGATATATGAGCTTATATGAATTTGATTGCTTCCCAACTTGCTGAATTCCTGTATATGTCTGAAATACATTTCATCATCTTTGTTTAAATTCAGGTAAATGCTTTAAAGTCTTCTCACTTAGTGAATGAGAGCTGTTTTTTAAAATAAAACAAAAATAAGTATTGATGAGATATTGAGATCCTTGCTGCATCTCCTGAGAAAGTTAAAAGAAAAACCAAGCTTGAGGATGAACAGGGAAGAGAGTTTTTGTGTTTGCAGAAGTGAACAGTGAATGGAATCCATAGCTACTACATACATAATAGGAAAATAGTGGAATTGTGAACCATTAGGGGAAATAGAAATTTCTTGTGGGTAGGTGCAGCATTTCAAAATGAAGTTCTCTATAAAATCAATTACCAGCTTGAATTTTCAGTGTTCAATACACGGAGTAGCTGTTTTGCAGTCTACAGTGCAAAAAGTGAAAGCTGATGATCCGTACCATCACTGAATTGCAAATAGGAGGATTGTTAGAGAGATAGAAAATGCTGTCACTTAAAATAATATCTACAGCCTAAGTTGCTTCTTTCTGGGGTTGTTTTTTGTTTTGTTTTGTTTTTTGAGTTTGTTGGTTTGTGTTTTTTTTTCTGTAAGGAATTTAAAACCATCCTCTAGAGGGTACTGGTTAATGGACAGAAATGTTCACCAAAAAAATAGAAAACGCTCAGCATCTTTTATCATTTTAAACTTCTGTATTTCACAATAATCCTGAAAATACCTCTCATTATACCAGTCAACGAATGCATCCAGTTAAATGTGCTTAAACTTGAAAGTAACAACAGGAGTTCTAGGAGCTATGTATTGAAAACTGAAGTATTTCAAAAGAAAATACAAACAATGACAGAAATTAAGGACCAACACAGATATAACCAAGAGTTAGTTAGAAAGAATTTGTCCTCATATGAAAAACAAGCAAACAAAAAAACCAGAAACAAACAAACAAACAAAAAAAACAAACAGAAAACTATATCCTTTGAATTTTTAAGGTTCCTGTGTACTACTGACTTGGAAGAGCAGCAAATGCATGATGTAGCAAACAGGAAAGCTGTCATCTTCACTGAAATCAAACTGCAGTCATCACACCAATTAAGTGTCTTGAACACTTCCACAAACACCTCTATCCTCCAGACTCCTCTGAGGCAAATACCAGTGTTTCATATTTTACAGAGAAGAGTTTGGTCTGACCAGGTTACATGGCCTCTCTGAATGTCACACGGATGAAAAACTCAAGGAGCCATTTTGAGGGAGCCTTGTTGATATCTTCTTTTACTGAGCTCACCTTTCCTCATTTTAAGCATTGATTAATACAGTAGCATACAGTTCTCTTATATATATTTTTTTTTTCTTAAAGAGGTTTATCACTACTTATTATGGTACCAAAATTTTCGTGTTATCATATTCTTGTTACTTCAGTATGGTAGGAGGGACAATTAATGCATCCATTTTTCTGTGATATTTAGCAGCCATCTGAGGATGTGTTGTTATCTGCATTTAAATGCAGACAACTTCTTAGACACAACAAAATGACTCACAGAATCACAGAAACAATCAGATTGGGAAAGATCTTCAAGATCATCAAGTCCAACTTATCACCCAATACCATCTAGTCAACTAAATCATGGCACTAAGTGCCACATCCAGGGACCTCCAGGGACTCTGCCATCTCCCTGGGCAGTCCATTCCAATGACAAATCACTCTTACTGTAAATTAATTCTTCCTAACGTTCAGCCTAAACCTGCCCTGGTACAACCTGAAACTGTGTCCCCTCCTTCTGTCACATTATTATTTTTTCTAAAGAACTTTCAGACTGGACTGATTGCAATTTCAGTCTAGACTATCTGTTGAAATAATGAAAGGTAGATGCAAAAAAAAAGAGAACTCTAATGAGAGTTAGCAAACATGAGTGTTGTGTTACGCTTCCAAATTACATTTGTAACAAAATATTCCTTTTTCTATTTTATGTATAAATGTCTTGCAAAGTCAGTAACACAGGTTTTTTTTTCCTAAGTTTCATTTTGAAACTGTCACAGGTATCATCTTCACTTTGACAGCTTTTGATTCCCTAGAACTAAGATTTTAGGAAATTCTGTTGGGCATAAGTAACCTTGAGTAACCTGTACTAGTGGGAGGTGTCCCTGCCTATGGCAGAGGGTTGGAACTAGATGATCCTTGAGGTCCCTTCCAACCTTATCATTCCATGATTCTATGATAAGTTTCTCTAATATGTTATCTACATAGTCACCATGGTACCTCCAAAATCAAATCAGTTTTATTTTGGACTGGATCATTGTCATGGGTTGAGTTGAAATCTGCTGCTGTTATCTAAAACCATCTTGCCTCACACCAGCTTCAAAACGAAAGTGCTGGCTGGAGCAAAGTGTCATGGGGCTTGAAGTTCAGATTGTAACATGAGAGGCTTCCTGATTTCAATTGCTCCTTTCAGATTCTAGCTTTTGGTGTTGGTCTGTTCTGCTGGGATGGCTGCATGATGGAGAGGGATAGGAGGCAGCTCTCTGGCTTAGGGTTTAGTTTGCTGATTCCTGCTCCTGCTTTCTGCATTTTGCCACACCTTTTCTGCAATAAACTGAGGTAACTGCACATTATATTATCTCATTTATATTAAACTCTTTTTATCTCAACCTGGAGGGTTCTTTTGATTTCTTTTGTGTGTTACTTTCCCTCACTTCTGTATTGGAAGGGAACAGTTTAACTCGTTAACAATCACCTAGTTCTTATAGGCAAAGAAATCCATTGGCTTCACCAGCAGTTATGCCTACACTGAAATTACAAGATCAAGGCCAAACGGTGCAGCAGTTGTGAAAGAGCTAACACTGCTGCCATATGACTTCCTTCTTGCATTTCTTCCTGTGCAAGCATGAGGCCTTTTCTCAAAATAGGGCATAAGGATGGCATCCCAGAGTGCAAGTGTAGTGACTTGAAAGGCACTTTAAGATTGTGGTGTTTCCAAATAGAAGCATCTTCCTATGTCTATTTCTGCCTCAGAATAGGCACCAGCAGGGTTTTGCTAGGCTGTGCATCACCGTGTGAATTTTCAGACCTCTTGGTTCTCCTGACATTATCAGAAATGGATCATGAGGCAACAATGCCAAAACAAAGTCCTTCTTTTCTATGTCGAACTATGACATTTCTGCCCAACATTTCAGGTTCCCTAAGTAGAATAATTATATATAAGAGAGAAACACATAGACATATTTTGCTCTACACTCACCTATTTTTTTTTAACCATGTCAAGTACTGTAGCTTTGTACTCATCATCCTTGGCATTTATTATTTCATTCCTATTCACTCAGCTGAGCTACAGGGGAACAAAGGCTTTGTGACAGGCTCTGTATGGAGACCACTGTGCAGGATTTGTACCTCAGAGTACAGTTTTATAGACATATGACTTTCACTCCACAAAACAAAGCCAGAATGGATTGTTTACATGAGAACTGTGTGCCAGGAAATGGGGGTGGGAGTGAGCATATTAATTTTTTTAAGTATTTCTTATGACATTTACATTTCCTGCATACTAGTAGATGAAGATAGAAATAAAGAACTGAGGACAGGATGAGGTTTGGACAGAAACTGAGATTCTTGATTGAATGGAAGACTTCTAGATAGGTGCTTTTGAAAGACATATTGATCAGAGGAGGGGTGGAAAATTAGATTCCCAAGAGCAGAGGAATACAAGGGAGTGGAAGGAATTACTTACCCCGAATAGTTAAAGGAAGAAAACAGACCAAGAGCAGGTAAGTATAGAGTATAATATCAGGAAAAGCTACATAACTTGTGCTAAGTGACCACCATAAACCTTTAATGCAGGCAACCTGTCTGATCTGTTTATTCATATAGCTTGCTTTCTATAATTGCAATATTCTCACAGGAATCAGCAGTAATATGGAAACCAACAGAAATGACAGACAGCTGACCTAGGAAAAAAAAAAAAAAACCAAACCAAACTATTTTCAGCTTTATTATATAACATGCTGCATCCAAAACAAAGGCTTAATTAAAAAAGCTGTTCATGATCTTTTCATAGAATCACAAAAAGACACATATCCCCCAAATTTTTGATAGAGCTGCAGCAGACTGTGTTCAGCCGTCAGAAATGTTTTAGATTTTCTGACTGCAGAGAGCATTTCAGTCCAAGGTAGGAGGGACTATAGGCATCAAGCACTTCAATTTCAGACATGTCATTGGATATTTTGCCAATGCTTTAGTGAAGAAATCTGATCAATACAATGTATTACCCACAGAACAATGGAGAAGCCACATTTTGCTCTCTAACAGGTTGCTTTCCCCAGAGCTATTGATAGTACTAACATCTCTGCCGTTGCAGACAGAGATCACAGCTGGTTAGGTGTCATGGGCTGAGTTGAATTTGCTGATACGTATTCACTGCCATGTTGCCATCATGCTACTTCAAAACAAAAGTGACAGCTGGAGCAAAGTATCACGGGGCTTGAAGTTCAGGTTGTAACATGAGTGGCTTCTTGTTCTAGTTGTGCTTTTGGTTTCCAGGTTTGGGGTGTTGGTCTTTTCTTCTAGGCGGGGTTGGGGACATGAAGGTGTCACTAGTTTCTGCTGCTGCTTCTGCATTTTCCTGCACTTTTCTACAAATAGGCTAAGGACATTGGAGAAGGCTTTGAGGAGACCTTATAGTAGTCTTCCAGTATCTGGAGAGGGCCTACAAGAAGGCTGGGGAGGGACAATTTACAAGGTCTTGTAACTAGGGACTAGGGGTAATGGGTTTAAAGAGGAAGAGGGAAGATTCAAACAAGATGTTAGGAAAGGATTCTTTGCAGTGAGGGTGGTGAGACACTGGCACAGGTTGCCCAGGGAGGTTGTGGATGCTTCCTCCCTGGAGATGTTCAAGGCCAGGTTGGATGAAGCCTTGAGTGACCTGTTCTAGTGGGAGGTATCCCTGCCTGTGTTGGGGGGTTGGAACTAGATGATCTTTGAGGTCCCTTCCAACCTAAACCATTCTATGATTCTATTATGCATTGTATTATCTCATTAAATTCCTTATCTCAGCCCAGAGGAGAGGTTTTTTTGTGCTACTTTCTCTCCCATCCGTGTAGGCTGAGGGGGGGTTGTGAGAGTAGACTGTGTTAACCCAGGACTGTCCATTTTTGGTATCCCAATGCGCAGCTCAAAAAAGCAGGGCTGTCAAAACCAAGACAAACTGTTCTGGTAGGAGATGAAAGGATTGAGGTAACAAGGAGATTATGAGAAGACTCAATTAAGGCTTGAGGCTTATTAAAGGAGTTTTTTATATGGGGTTTTCTTTCTTGTGGTATTTAGCCATGTTGATGCATTTGCTTCCCAGGGATGACTGAAGCCAATCTGTGCTTGTAATCAATGTGGTCTGTGTGGTGGTGCTCATCATCTCATTGACACCACCTCCCACAGCACCCTCATAGGCAAGCTTAAGAACTCTGGGTTAGATGAATGGACAGCGGATTGGATTTAAAACTGGCTGAAAGACAGTGCTCAGAGACTGTGGTCAGTGTCTCAGAGTCTAGTTAAAGTTCTGTAACAAGTGGATTTCTCCAGGGGTCAATACTGGGTCCAGTCCTGTTTAATATATTCATCAGTGACCTGGATGAGCTGGACAAAGGGATAGAGTGTACTGTCAGTGTGCTGATGACACAAACCTGAGAGGGATGGCTGACACATCAGTAGGCTGTGCTCCCATCCAGCATGACCCGGACAGGCTGCAGAGTTCTGCAGAGAGAAACCTTACAAAATTCAACAAGAGCAAGTGTAGGGTCCTGCACCTGGGCAGCAATAACCCCATATATCAGTACAGTTTAGGGGCTGACCTGTTGGAAAGCACCTCTGTGAAAAAAGACCTGGGAGCTGTAGTGGACAACAGCATGAATATGAGCCAGCAAAGTGCTTTTGTGGCCAAGAAGGCCAATGCCATCCTGGGGTGTAACAAGAAGAGTGTGGGATGTTATCCTTCCCTGATACGCTGCCCTGGTGAGTTCAGTTATAGGCTCCCCAGACTGAGGGGGATCTTATCAATGCTTTTAAATGCTGCAACGGACTTTAGGAAGACGAGGCCAGTCTTTTTTTCCAGTGGTGCCCAGAGACAGGACAAAAGGTCATGGGCACAAACTTGAACACAGGAAGCTCTAAACATGACAAGGAACAACTTTGAGGGTGGAAGAGCATTGGAACAGGGTGCCCAGGAGTCTCCACCTCTGGAATAATTCAAAATTCACCTAGATGCTGTTCTGGGAAGTTCACCTGCTCTAGGTGAACCTGCTCTGGCAGGGGTGTTGGACTAGATGATCTCCAGAAGTCCCTTCTAACCTCTATTATTCTGTGATTCTATGAACAGACTAGGACAGGCTCCTGTCACAGAGCAACCGGTCCTGTGAGGAGGGACTAGGCCCAGCACATTTGTAACTAGTAAACTGCCTCCCAGTATACCTGAAACAATACCTGAAGGAACACACATGTCTACCAATAGTGATCTTAACTACAGATGAGGAGCTGGTTGAGGAAACAGTGACAGTATACCAAGACGAAGACAGAGCTCTGGGAGACTTATGGAAGACCTGTGAAGAGTAAAGGTCTCAAACTGAAAAGACAGACAAGGACTGAAGAAATATATGAATCTGTCAAATCCTAAGGCAAATCAATGGAGAAGAACCATTCCCAACAGAATAACACAGCCAATTCCATGAGCTGAAAGTCAATAAACACAGAATTTGCTCGTAAGGGACTAAGACTTCTGCAAGATTCACAATGGTATGGTTTGTTAGGGAAGAATGCAAATGATTGTGAAGAGGTGGAGAGCACATTAAACTCTCATGCAAATGACGTGGAAGTGAGGTCCTGGAAAAGGACACAAAAGTCCTCGTTGTGCAGTTTCAGGGATTGATGTGAGCTGTTTCATTTCTGCTGTTCTGCTAACAATTGGATTAACTACAATAAATTGTACTGGGAAATTAGTTTTAAACTGATCTGATAGGCAGGAAGATAAGAAAAGAAGAAAAAAATCTCCTTTATGGCCATAGACAACCAGAAAGGTTTTGTGGTCATCTGATTGGCCTGTATGTCTCTGCAGCTCTCCTGTCTGCATCTAGACTCTTCTGAAAGAAAAAACAAAACAAAAAAAAATTCATACAAGAGAAAACATTTCCTTTTGAATTCTACCCTTTTGTCTGTTCACACCACACCGAGGACATGACAAATGCCACTTGAAAGCTGTGGATATTCTAACAACAGTGAAGATAATATATATGCCTCATTATGTGTATGCACGGGCACAGCCTTTTCTTCCAAGCCAGTCTATTCGAGATCAGATTATGAGCATGCAAGTATATTGCAGGAAAAAACCTATGGGCTCCATATTCACTTGCTAGGTTGCAGAAAACATATGCCACAAACTAAAGTAACAGGGTGAAGAATTGACTGATTTATAGATGGTCATTCTGTCAAGATGTGCTGGCGATGAACAAGGAGAGTGAATTATATGATGTCTGAGTAGCCTCTCAAACCTCAGTCTTGTCATTCAGTGCTCACAAAACATAGCAGCTATTCAGATCTGTGCCATGAGGATGTGTTTTCCCACACTTAAATGGGTGACTTTTCTCTAATGCCAGGGACTAACATGTTCTTCTGCTGTTGCTGCCCCCTCATCAGGCTAATTTGTTTTGTAGTCAGTTGTGTTTTCTTGTTTATCATTTTCTGGTAACCCTCTAGTCATGTCTCTTCATTTTGTTTCTTTGATTTTCTTCCTAGACAAAGACTCATAGAAACAGAACATCTGACACCTGACAAGATGTGTGCAGAACCTAGCAACATGGAAACAAGCACACCTCTATGTGCTGCAATCCAAAGCATGTTCTGATGGGAAGTTTATCTTTCAAGAACCTTCTTGGAGAAAGCACACCATGTATGTGTTGTGCAGGGATCCATAGCATCCTTTAACAGGTATCAAGACAAACTTGATACCTCCTCTACCCTCAGTTGCCACATTGATCTTGAAGGTGGCTTTTGGTGCATCTACAACTGCTCCTCCTTTGCCTGACCTGTCTAGATTACAAAATCACTACATTCTGCAGTCAGCTTTATCTAACCTTCTGAAGTGTTTCTGCTATGGAAATTCATCTTGTTGATCTCTATCTCCTTATGGTCTTAAATATTAGCTCTGCCCTAGTTTCCCTGGTCTTGCCAAGGAATTCCCATCAAGTCAGAGATGTTTGGAAAAGTGATATCACATTGGAAGGAGCTTTATATGTGAAACAGAGTCAGTTGTTTTCTGTGAGGTGGGAGAGATGTGAAATCAGTGCTCACTTCATTCACAGAGGACAAATGCTGTGTTTTCTAACAACAGTCTTTTTAAACTTTTGTTATTGGAGTAGCATCAAACTGGAGTTCATTTTATCACTTATTTCTGACTTTTTGCTTTAATTCTTATATTTTAACCTTTATAAAGGCTTTGGCTATGACTCGTTTTTGAGGAAACAGAAAAGAGTTGAGAGAATGGAGGATCTATTTGATCTGACCATTTAATCCAGGACTAATTACAGCCCCTCACAGAAAGTAGTGAGGGGATGATCTTGCAGTGCTAACCTACAGAAACTTAACTGACATGACACAGCTTGAAGAAGCGTTTTGTCAGTTTCTGTTCCTAATTGCATCACAGTGCTTGGCAATGTGGTAGATGAATGTAATAACTACCACTTATTTTTTTTTACTTCCATGGTATTAATTGTGTTGCTTCTTGCTGTTAATGCACTAAACTTTACAATGCCATACTTCATCATCATAAAGGCACTTTCTATGTGATTGGGTACTATAGGTGCCTAGAAGTTCATATGGAAAAAGAAGTTTAGAGGATCACAGGATGTTTGGTATTGGAAAGGACCTCCAAAAATCGAGTCCAATGCCCCTGTCAAAGCAGGACCATAATCTAGTGCAGGTCACACAGGAATGCCTCCAGATGGGATTTGAAAGTCCCCTGTGCTGGTTTGAGGCTAATTGGAATATTTTAATGGAGAAAATTATACTATAGGCTGTGAAAAGGAAACAATGGTGATGTCTGCTTCACTCATAGGCTTGCTGAGATGGATAAGAAAATAATACAAAACAAAGATAAGACACTGAGGCTTGCAGACACTCCTGGGCTGTCTAGCAGCTTCTTGCCTTCTCCTCTCTGCCGAGTAACCTCACTAACCACTTTCCTTCTAACTCCCCTGGCCGATCCTCCAAACTCACCTTGCGCATAAGGCAAACCTTGGGGTAAGGTCTACGGGTGGGGAGAAGGTGGAAGGGTGGTTGGAAGCCCCTCCTGGGGTCTCTGATCTCTGGGAGGGGTATTGTGTTTAACTTGTATATTTCTGTAAATATTCCTGTATATTGTGTGTATGTCTACTTGTATATTGCTCTAGGCTGTAAATAGAGCTTCAGTCCTTAACTTCCAGCTGGCTGAGTCTGTTCTGGGTGATGTTTTACAAAAAGGGGGGGGGACACGGGGAACTCCCAAACCATCACTTCCCCAGATAAGGAGACTCCACAACCTCTCTGGGCAGCCTGTAAAGTTGCAAGACAACACCACACCAAAAAAGAATACATGATGAGAATGTAATGAGTGAAAGTTTCCTGAGAAATGATAAGCCCTGGAGGCTAGTGGTCCCCCTGAATCTCCAAGAACTGATAAATCAAAGACCAAGAATTTGATGCATTCATTCAGGATCATCTGCACACATGAGCAGTAAGACAGACTGCATCCTAGAATGTAGCAGCCACTACACAAAAAGAACATGTCTGTTGAAAGAAAGGACCCTCTGAGCTGACTTCCAAAAACACCCAACCCAGAAGCCACTGGGACATCAATATGATCTTCTGCTTCTCTCGTGGCCTCAAAGCTGCTGCTTCAGCTGGGAGCTGTGTGATAAGTGGTTGTATGAGTGAACTGATAGAGTGAATGTGCTGTGTGAATAGTTATTTGCCATTAATTGTAACAGCTTGTTTTTATTGCTAACAACAGCTTAATGAAGAAAAAGTGTTCTAAGCAATATTTTCTGTGATCTGTGTCTCTCACAACTTACTTTACTATCAGGGAAAAGGGAATTTACATCATAAGAATGGTGGACATTTCATTTCAGTTGCTGAATAGCTTCACATAAACAATAGTAAGACAGGGGAAAAAAATGGGCTTTATTGTTGCTGTCATACTGAAATCTGTTGACAGAATCAGGGAGCTTTATAGAAGGACAAACTAGTAGTTGTAAACTATTTGAAGAGGAGGGGGTTGGAATGAGAAGGGGGAGAAGTGGGAAGACTACACTTTCTAAGTAAAGACAGTGCCTCTGGTTTCTATCATAGATATGTTCTTGCTTTCATTGGTCCATTTGCAATTGTACACAGTTTGGGCACTGTGTTTATAAAAAATTCTTACTGGATGGATGAACTCATTGATTTCTGTTGATTTTCTTAAAGACTCCAGAACCACAGGGTAATAAACAAAAAAAACAAAATCCATGTCAACAGTATGACTTACTGCTGCAACATAACTTTCTGAGACTTAGTAAAGTCTTCTCCAACATCCCCACAATCTCACCCTATTGTCTCCCATATAGTACTGTGCTGAAAGGCTGCCTGTCACCAGATCTTACCCCATTGTCAGGAGCTGGAAAATACAAAGGTTTGGAGAAGTGAACATTAACAAGTAACTAGACAGAATGAGAGACACAACTATGGTTATTTCTTGAAAGACAAGATGCGTCAGCACAGTTTTTACAGCAGCAAAATGATCAAAAACATGTGACAGTTTCTGCTTACAGGTATTCTGTGCCATGTCACCCTCCTCTCTGTACGAAGTGCCTTCATTCCCTGGAAATAGCTGTGTCTGGTAAAGATTAAAAGAGAAGATTTAAGGCTCAGAGTGTGTGTGCATAGCATCCTGTCCTGTTCCTCTCTGATCAACCAAGGAGAAAACTCCCAGGTTGCAATCTTTGCAACATTTGCTTCATTTTGCATTACATTCTTTAGCCCTTTGTTTCCTGTGGTTTTAGTCCATCGCTGTAATATGGGAGGGTGGTATACTTCTCTCTCTCCTTTAAGGTTCTAGTTTCGATTCATAAGCTATTTTATCATGCTGACAGGAAGGCAATCTCAATTTCTTCAAAATAAACATCCAGCAAATCTATTTTCTCCCTTTCTCTAACCATTTCTGTGTAACACTGAAAAAGCATAGTGACAATAACAAACCCATACATGATCATAGTTCTGCTCATAGAATCATAGAATGGTAAGGTTGGAAGGGACCTCAAAGGTTCACCCAATTCCAACCCCCTGCCATAGGCAGGAACACCTCCCACTAGTACAGCTCACTCAAGGTCTCGTCCAACCTGACCTTGAACACCTCCAGGGAGGAAGCAGCCACAACCTCCCTGGGCAACCTGTGCCAGTGCCTCACCACCCTCACTGGAAGGAACTTCCTTCTAACATCCAGCCTAAATCTTCCCTCTGCCAGTTTAAACTCACTCCCCCTTGTCCTGTCATTACAAGACCTTGTAAATAGTCCCTCCCCAGCCTTCCTGTAGGCCCCCTTCAGATACTGGAAGGCTACTATCAGGTCCCCTCAAAGCCTTCTCTTCTCCAGGCTGAAGAGTCCCAACTCTCTCAGCCTGTCCTCATAGCAGAGCTGCTCCAGCCCTCTGATCATCTTCGTGGCCCTCCTCTGGACCCGCTCCAACACTTCCATGTCCTTCCTGTGCTGAGGGTTCCAAAACTGCACACAGTACTCCAGGTGGGGTCTGACAAGTGCAAAGGGGCAGAATCCCCTCCCTTTGCCCTGCTGGCCATGCTGCTCTTGATGTATCCCAGGACTTGGTTGGCTGTCTGGGCTGCATGCACACATAACCCAAAGGAATGGCAAAAGTTTCTAGAACCATGGATAAACAAATCCTTTTCTTCTCATGGACAATGGATCCAAAAGGTCACATGTTCAGATTCACTCCAGAGATCTGATTCTGCCTTTCTGACATCTCCTCATATCTGCTTTGTGACCCACAGTGTGAGTGAAGACACAGTCAGTTCAACATCATAGGACTTGACCTGGTCAGTGGGTAAGTCATCCCACAATGGATGAACAGCTTGGTCCAGAACAGCTGACTCTTAATGCAGCTTTTTGAGGTTGTATTGATACTACCTGCATTTGTCCATCAGTACCTCAGATACAGGGATCTGTGCATTTTAATACATGAATAGTAGAAAAAGGCTCATATTCTTGCAGCTGCCCCTCCATGTCCAGATATCTGACCTGGACAATTAACACCCCACATGTAGACTTTCCTGTGTTTATGAATTTATTCCCATTCCTGTCATCAAATATATTTATTTTATTTATAAATCTGTAATCAAGGGTCTCCTCTAATAGGGTATGCCCTGCAAACTAGGCTAGAAGTCTGAAGAAATACTGCAAAATACCATCTAAAGAAGAACAAGATAATCTCAGTGGAGGGATCTTTTTAGGATTAAACATGAAAATAACATTGCACTATCTATACTGCTTTAAATTCAATTTATTTATTCTGCTTTGCATTGTCAGTGTTCTGCATGCTGGAAAGTTGTGTTCTAAAATGTAGAACTGCACATTCAAAGGTGAAATTGAATGGGAGAAAAAAAAACCAAAACAGTTCTAGCATTAAAGTACAGCATTGGAGGTCCTCAGGAAAGACCAAGGAAATTATCTTGGATTAAGACATAACTATATTAACCAGACTTTTCTGTTAAATTGATTAGCAGTGAAATTAGCTACATTAGCCTTTCACAACTTTAGGTTTCAAATTGGTCCAAAAGATTAATCTGGACAATTCCTACATCTCAGAGCTACTGCTACTGTTGTTGTCTGATCACTGCCTAGAGTAGCTGTCATCTCACTCACCATTTATTGTTCATGTTTATTTTTTTCAAAAAGGCCTCTCTGTTCAGGGGCCAGAAGTATTGGGCTTGATTCAGCTAAACAGACCTAGACAAAGTAAATGGTAAAAATCACCTCTTGCTTTTCTTGGGGGTGGTCATTTCTGGCAGTGGGGAGAATATTTCATGATTGCACGGGAGGTAATCACTGCCGCCAGCTGTGATTTCCTGCCCTGCCATGTATTTCAGCAGTGACACAGCGCGGATTGTTTGCTGCTGAATGCAGCCCCTGAATGATGAACTAAAGCCTTTTCCCTCTCTCAGAAAGGACCATTGTCCAGTATAAAATGTACCCAGCTGCGCAGTCAGCAATGGAGCCAATGCTAACATTTTGAATTGCACGTGCTCTTCCTTGGCACAGAGAAGTCCACCCTTTTGAAGTTCATATCCTCTGAGCAGTTCGTTCCAAGGTTATGACTACTGAGTAACAGTAATAACTATTTTTATTTGTGATATTAAGTACATCCCCAGAAAATTGGCAACCATTAGAAGTTTGCTCACTGATCGTAGCCAGTAAAATGCATGAACTGACATGGATCAATATGAGTTTATCATATCAAACACTGACACAAAGACACAAGCCTCATGCAGGCGTATCATACATAGTTCATGGTCTGTGGCCTGGGTTGACACAGCCTGCTCTCACAAGCTCCCCATCTACCTCCACAGAGACAGAAGGGAGAAAGACCCTCCAGAGGCAGAGACGTTAGTTGAGAAAAGGTCAATTTACTACTCTACTGCAGGGATACCAGATTACAGAAAAAACAAAAACAAAAAACCACCAGCATATGCAGCAGCAGAGGAACAAACAAAACACAAACATCTCATGAACTGTGTAACCCAAAAACTGCAGAAAAAGGGGTGCATCATACAATCCCCCCCCAAAAAAAAAAAAAAAAAAAAAAAAAAAAGAACAGAAAACTTTACAATCTACAGAATGTACTTCAAGTCACATAAGCTCTGGTCAACCTCTTCCTGCCATGCAGTGAGCATGATGTCAGCATGGTGTTCAATATATATCTAGGTGCCACTTCACAGCTGTGGGGGTGGGGGACAACCCTCTGCCACATCCTTCATCCCTTCTAGTGGGGCCAGCCAGCTTAAACCAATACATCCTGCTATTCAGAAACTAAATAACTCTTTGCGGCTTCCTTTGGATGACATCCACCAAGAGCCAATGAATTTGGGCAGGAAGAAGAAAGTGCAAAGGCATACTCAGAGCCAGCTCACAAACAAAAGTGGGAACCTAGCACTATCTGACTCAGCTCAAAAGCTCCATTCTCCACTACTAATGTCTACAATCACAGTACTTGGTTCACACCAACAAGAAATCATTAGAGATGCCATCAAGAATGATCAAGTAGGAAGGTTCCCATGTGACTTCCTTAGTGATCCTAACTTTTAACCTCAGAACAGAAACATCAACTAACTTTGCATAATGACTCACTGTACCTGTTCTCAGCAGCACCTTTTGCTGTGGTTGATAAAAGCAGACATATCTTTTAAGTTCTTTTGCATTTAACAAAATATATATATACTCCAAGGTATTTATGGAGGTAATGTTGATACTTCCTTGCTGTGGCTCAATT
Organism: Eubucco bourcierii; assembly: GCA_013396675.1. Taxonomy (NCBI): domain Eukaryota; kingdom Metazoa; phylum Chordata; class Aves; order Piciformes; family Ramphastidae; genus Eubucco; species Eubucco bourcierii. The sequence goes on from VWZE01008565.1 coordinate 109,699, forward strand.
TCCCAGTGAAAACTTTCTTGTCCTAATCCATGACAATCAGAACTGTGAGTTTTTCCTGCCTCTCCAGATCACAACCCTAACAGTAATTCACGTCTTACAAAATGTTCATTGTCTTTTGAAGAACCCTGTTGTCATTTTTGGAGGAAGAAAATGAAGGTAACTCCTCAGCCTAGGAATTCCCAACAGCTGTGCTTTGCTCGCACTGTTAAATCAAAGAGCATTCTAATGCAAAACAGCTTTGTGTTGCATATTAGCTTCAGAAGAAACATCACCCTAGCTTGGAGCTCTGGTGAGTAATCGTGAGGTCTGGATATAAAACATATTTTACAATATTTTTCAAGCATAATAAATACCTCAGGCATTTTTTTCAAATCTGTCAACTGCCTAAAAACACTATGCCACATCAGAGGCTGCTGAAAATGTTACCTTTGTCTTCAATGCACCTTATGAACACTAATTGTTCCTCAAACTCAAAACCTCAGGAATATGCAACAAGCCATATCTAGATTCATCATTACCCTCCACATCGAAGTCAAGTCATTCATTCTCCTACCCTGACAATTTTAATGAGGCTTCCCAGGAACTTCTGGAAAATAGAAAACAATTCCCCTCTCTCACACAGGACACTACCTCTGGTATCAACAGAGCAAGAAGATCAGTGAAGCTCTGTTAAAAGGAAAATTGTGACAAAATCTTAGCTGTGCAGCAGCTGCTTCTGTTTTATGTAGATATGTGTCCAGTTCAGCTGGAGTGATCTTAAAGAGACATTAGAATAAATTACAGTTGTAATTAATTAAAATTGTAGATCAAAAAGCTGGCAGTGGCAGATGAATTTCAGGTTGAGGTAAGCATGTTTCTCCAACTATTCTGCTATGGTGCATCAGCACAGCTCCTCTCAGCATGGCCCAGCACTGACAGCAACTTGATTCTTGATGTCAGGCTAACTACTCTGAATGGCTGTCTCTGGGGGTGGGGGTGCTACTTCTTGGCTACTTTTGAAGTGGTGAATGAAGTCACCAATAACTGCCATATGAATTATCAGTCTTGTCCCTAAATTGCTTAGCTTAGCTGTCTTGCAGGCACACCGTCTGCAGTAGTACAGATAGGGGAAAACAGGCTATAATCTATTATTATGAATTTTAATGTAATGCTTTATATTTATACCCAAGCTATATTCCATAAAACTGAAATGAATCTCTAATGCTGTAGGTATTATTTACTATTTTCCACTCTGGATGCCATTTTATTCAGATTTTCTTTAATAATGTATTTTTATAGGCCTGTACCTCTGCAGCTCTCCTCTGACAGCTCAACTCTTCTGCTAACAGTAGCAATGCTTCACAAACACCAGTGATTTGAAATGACCTTGGGGCTATCCTTTTCCCTACTCTCCCCAGACTGGTGAAAATCAGTGTTAGTTGAAAATAGCCCTGAATTTCCTGGCTTTTGTTAGCTTAACTAGAATTCTCCCAACATGTATTTTTTATGTTTAATTTCTTTTGTATTTGGTCACACTCTTTAAACTAAAAGGGAAGTAAAGTACCTCTTTCCAAACAACAGCCAGGAGCATCAACAATCACCTACACACTGACAGAAAGCATCTCACCACTGAACCTCCCAATCAGTGTAACCCTCACCTCATCAGCATGGTTGTCACGTACTTCCAATCTCTGCAATGGTGCATAGATAAGGCTGCTAAAGGTTGCAAAGAGAGGCAAGATTCTTGAAAGCACCCTGCTGCTGAGTCCCTGCCTCATGACTGGCATGCTGATGATACCACGTGAGAAGTGTCATTTTCCTCCCTCCCTCACCAGGCAGGTATCCTTCTAGCTCACGGAATCCAGCCTTTGCAAATGAAGAGCAACAACAAATCCATGCTGTCATCTTGTCATCTTCCTGGGACTTGCCACATCAATTAAGCCCTGGAATTCTTTTTCCCACCAATGCCTAGCATCTCTTCTTCTGTGGCAGTGCTCTTCCTCCATCTTTGCCCCCACTCCCATTTCCTCCTTCTTCACTTTAGAACAATAGAGTTCCATGCTGAGGGAAAACTTCCACCCCCAGATCCATCATTCTGTTGACATCTCCAAGTATGAGGCCCTATTCACTTGCAAGGATTGGAAAACAGTTTTGGCCAGGTGGGCCTTGCAGCTGCTTTGCTATATCAGCTGTTTAACACGTTCCCTTTTGAAGCTGGATGCTGAGTTAACTTTTCCAAGTAGCATATGGGCAAATGCTTGTCCAGGTTTATATCACATATCCAGGATAACCAGCCTCTTTTCAAGAGAACTGCACCTGATTTGGCCTGCTATATCAATGGTGTTTATTCATTCACCAAAGGACTGGAGAAGAAGACACCAAATTAAACTACTGAAATATGTTTCGTCATAGTATAAACTAAGGAAGACCTGTGTCTGTTTCGTGGTGACTCAGCATGCAATCTAACCTTCCTGACTTGATCTCATACATTACTGTGTGCATATAAGCAGTTTTAAAGCTAAGCAACCACTAAACAAGCATATGGATAACTTGATGTAACATTCCTACAGCTGATCTCAGGGCTTTGGAAGCATCAGTTTCAAGCATAATTTACTGTCTACTATCACAACAAAACAAACCTCACAGATTAAACCAAAAAATGCTTGTGAATCTACAAAATATGAAAGTAATTCACATGGAAAATGGAAGTTCTTCTAACCATCCAGAACCTATGTATTTGGCATCAATATTAGATACAGCAGCACTGTAGCTAGTTAGCATTTTGTCATTGAGACCAGGAATCACAGGCAGCCACAAAAGTGGATAAGAAGAAAAACTCACTTTCAGCAGTTGTGCGGTTAGGAGTCCACAGATGGCTGGGCAATTTTATTTCTTTACATACCTGACAACAAGAAACAGGAGGGAGATTTTTTTTTTAATTTTTTTTTTCCCTTACATAGGATAGGTGCCTAAGCAAGCCAGATCAGGAGTTGAAAGTTTGGAACTCACCACTAAAAATATCTTAGTTTGTACCCCTTCATGCAAAAAAATCTGCATTTCATGCAAAACACATATTAAAATCTCTTTATTATGCACCATACAGGCAGCACAAGCAGGTACATTTTTCCCTTATGCTGCTCTGCATGCAGGAATCACCTGCATTTAAAAAAGATTTTGAGTGTTACTGGAGTATTGGAGTAGGATCAAATCCCATAGACTGTAAAAGTTTTTCTGGAAAGCAGGTGGCCTATGCCCAGAGTTCCCCCAAATCAATCTGAAGTTTTTCAAAACATATCAATAATTCCCTCCTCATTCCCTTAGTTATTAGACCAGTAGTTGGTCCTCTAAGACTACACAGATGGAATCTGCAGGTTCTGGGTAATATGGGGAAATATAGCAGATGAAAAAAGTAGTCCATGCCTGCACCTTGCAAGTGAGCCTCTTATCAGGTGGGCAGGTGGCAGCACAGAATCTGGGTATGTTCTCAGTACAATCTATTTCTGATGTCCCCTGCAGGATTCAGTAGCAAGAGGGAGTAGAGATCATTTAGTCACTATCTCCCCAGCAGCCTCACAAGGAGGCCACGTGCCTCTTCTAGGGCCTGCATCACATCTACCAGCTCTCAGCACACGTTCTGGATATCCTAGAGTCTCAAATGGCATTAACCTGCCTGTGGGTAGGTGACACCATTTCTGATTCACAACCTGACCAGCCATGGCCACAAAGAGAATACAGGATGACTTTTTCTGCAATCCCCTTTTGCAATTTCTTGACCAAAAGGAAATCTACATCACAAAATGAAGGCAAAGAATTACTTTGAAGATTGCCCTACTGGACAGACACCACTGCTTTCATTGAAAGAAGCCTGTGTTTACAATGAAGGAACATACAGGGACATGAACACAGGTGAATACTCAAATATAACCATACAGTCTTTTCAATCTCTGTGCATCACATGATCTTTTCAATACATATTGTAAGTGGCAGATGGCACACTGGCTCCAAAAATACACTGTGGCAGAGAGGATGGCCTCACAGTGGGTTGGAGTTCAATAACCAGAAAGAATAAAAAAAAGGTATAGGAGAAGAGCCTGTAGGAGGGAGTTAAATACAGACAGGAGAAATGTGAGGCAAGCTGAAAGGAGGCAAGCACATACAGTGAGCATGAAGGTGATAGAGAAAGACACCATCTCTGTGCAGTCTCTCTGCAAGCACCTGCAGGCAGGTAGACTTGGTGCTCCTGCAAAGTGCCACTGCAGTCCATACACTCAGCACAAATCTTGGGGTACTCCCGCCCGTTGCAAGCAGTCTGCAGCGCTTAGGTGATGAGAATGCTTTCCTCTGCAAGGGGTGGGGGGAGTGAGGGAGGGTTAGGAAACGAAAGACCAGAGATAGAGACAGGTGGGGGTTCACTAGGACATGTTGTTTGAAACGGACACGGCAGGTAGAAAAACATAGCTGGCAAGAATCCCGAAGTGGAGAAATACAGTCCACATTTAGAAAAGAGAGAGAGACAATTTTGCATTGCATTGCAATGACTCGGAGGGAGGGAAAGAAAGATCATGGAAGCTGTGTCTTGCAGTGGAGACTCAAAACATAGAGTAAGCAGTGAAGTCATACAGAAGGAGAGAAGGAGTCAACTATTAGATGTGGAGGTGAGAAGAGAGGAACAGCATGAATTCTTGTAAAGAGTTGTAATAATCAAAACGTTGGCAGGGCTTTAACTAGGCAGCCCTGCTGGGTGCCCAGATAATACAGCTGAATTTAATTGCTGATGCATGCATTTTATGTCATTTGCCTGATATACTGGCCTTTTATGACCCTTGTGTTGACCACAAATCAACAGTCAGTCATAAAACATCATGCAAATGACTTTCTCCCCAAACATGCCGTGTTATTTTTATTGATATTCAATATTTAGATTTTAATCCAAATAGATGGATAGTCATAAGAATGGGAGCAAGATGGGGCACAGAGAAACTGATTTGAAATAACAGGTTGACAAAACATAAAGGCAAGAGACATGAGACAGATGAATAGTCAGGGAGGTGCCTGCCACCAAGGTAGGCAGACATCATCTGGAGGAAGACTGTTTGGAAAAGGCTGACAAAAGACAAAACTGTCAGGCAACAGTGAAATATGAGTGTGAAATTGGAAAGAAGGACCAAAGAGACCAAACCAAAAAATAATTTCATAGACTCCATTATTTCACATTTCCTCTTCCCTTAGCCCACCAATCTGCCCCTTCCCACCACTCCCTGTTTCCAAGTAGTATGATATAAAAGGTTTGATTTCAGTACTGGCATGCTACATATCTTTAGATGTATCATTGTTAGCTGGAAGTCTACTGGAGGATGCATATTGCTTCTCTCCCACCTGCTGTTCATTTCATAAACTGCAATCAGTATACAGTCAGTCAACACCTCTCTTGTTTATCATATGATACGGCAGGAGATTTTGTTAGACCTTGAAAGCACTGGATCAAATGCCACGCATCCCAAGTTGTGCCAGGGGGTGAGACAGAAGTCTGTGCAGCACCTGCACTTCATTTGTCTGCAGATCTCGCAGACTGGTTTCTTTCTCATGCGTATGCCTTTGAATTGCATCACTTTGAATTCTTCCACATTGCCTTGAATTTCTATTCCCATACTCGTTATTGATTCACTTGTTAGTGTATGCTCATCCAAGAAGCTATTACAGAGACCAAAACTAGCATTCATTTCTGTACAACAGGATCAAATTACTATGCCACTGTCAGATACTTATCGCCTCTGTAGTATGACACTGGGAAGCAAACATTTGCTCTCGTCAAGGAGGAGGAATCTCACACCCAGACTAGACTGCTTTGAATACAGAGCCAAAGCTGAGGAGCTGCCTACCACTGATATTAGCTGATGCTTCACGTAGAGGCATCCACACCTTCATTTGCATGTGCACGGTTGAATTCCTCATCTTTTACACTGAAAAGCCTGACAAACATCAGCTTTGCAGACCTCCACAGATCTTTCTGCACAGTCAATGTAAAGACAGGTCTGACAGGGTATGGACTAGCTATCCCCCTGCTAGTCTGAGCTTGGTGCTGGTCACTTCTCACAGGTAAATAGTGATACAACAAGAGGGAATGGCCTCAAGTTGTGACTGGGTCGGTTTAGACTGGACATTAGGAAAATTTTTTTCACTGAACGAGTGGTCAAGCATTGGAATGGGCTGCTTTGCTGGCTTGAATCTAGTGTATTCCACAGAGAAATTTAACCTCAGCTGAGAGAGTTTAAATTCAGTGTATAATACAAGCTGTTAGGAGTATTCTGTTCTAGGTACTACCTGCAGTCCAATTAAAGTATCTGCAAGAGAATCTAAAATACATGAACATGAACCCACTGGCGCCTGGGGTGCCCTGTCCTCATCTCACTTGTGAAGAGACAAACTGTTTCCTGTTTTCTGAGTTTTTGAATCACCTACATCTGAGATAGCCATAACGAAGCATGAACTGAACTTGTAATACTCATTACTGTAAATATTGGTTTAGATTAGACAGACAGTTCTCAGCAAAACATCGAGTGATATAGAGGGGTGGACTGTGCTGGTTTGAGACTAATTGGAATATTTTAGCGAGAGAAATTAAATCCTTAGCTGTGAGAAGAAAGAAAAAACAACCATGATCTATATCACTCATTGTTCTGCTGAGAGAAGCAGCTAGTCAAAATATAGATAAGGCACCAACTTCTCACACACTTCTCTGTTAGTCCTCTCTGGCAGTCTGTGTGGTTGCATCTGTCTTAACTCTTTAATCTGACTTAATCTTTTTTCCTCTAACCTTCTGGTCATCTTTTATGAAACGTCACCTCAGATCTCTCCAGATTTATCATGTGAGATATATGGGGATTGATCTGGTTATTTCTGAGGGGAGAGAAAGAGGGGGAAGTTTGGGTTAGGAAACCCCTGGCAATCTGACTGTTTTGGGAGGGATTTTGTGTTTCTGTATTACTTTTAACTTGTACATAACTGTAAATATTTGCATACATTGTGTATATATCTGCTTGTAAATTGTGCTAAACTATAAATATAGCTTCATTCCTTAACTTGCAGCTGGTTGAGTCTAGTCTGGGTGAATTCAATGGGTGGAAGGGGGGGTGGGGAGGGGAGGGGAGGAGAGAGAGAACTCCCAAACCATCACAGTTGCCCAGAGAGGTGATTGAGTCACCAACCCTGGACGTGTTTTAAAGTCATTTGGATGTGGTGCTTCAGGATATGGTTTAGGGTCAGTCTTGCAGAGTAGGGTCATTGGTTGGACTTGGTGATCCTGAGGGTCTTTTCCAACCAGAATGTTTCCGTGATTCTGTGAAATCCTGGATAGACGCAGTGTACATGTATAGCTTAGACTGTATCCTGGAAAATTTCACAGTTAATGCACATAGTTAGCATGAGAAAAAGACAAACTTATGCTCTCAAGAAGTTCCAACAAAGCATATAGGTGTCATGGATTGAGTTGAATCTGCTGATAATATTCAGTATCATACTGATGCCACGACAGCTTTACAATGGAAGTGCTGGCTGGAGCATGGTACCATGGGGTTTGAAATTGTAACATAAGAGGCTTCCTGTTTCCAGTTGCTGCTTCATATTTCCAGCTTCTGGGTATTGGTCTTTTCCACTGTGCTGGCTGCTGCATGCTTGGGTGAGTGGAACAGTTTTAGTGCTGGCTTCTGTTGCTGTTTTTCCTAAAGTTTTAGCAAAAAAAGTTTTTTAAAGTTTTTTAGCATACGATCACCTCAACCCAGAGGGGTCTTTGGTGCTACTTTCCCTTCTGTGTGTGCGTGGGCAGGTGGCTTGCTTGTGAAAGCAGGCTGTGTTAACCCAGGGCAATAGGTTACACAGCGGCAATAGGCTTGCAAATCCAAAGGTTTGGTAGCCTTTGATGAAAGTTTCAAAATCTCATGTCAGTGTACTGCTTTGTGGGGTACTTTGTGGCCACTGGGTTGAGGGATGTGATTCTGCTTCTCTACTGTGGGAAGAGCTCCCCTGAAGTACTGCATCCAGCTTTCGAGTCCTCAGCATGAGAAAGACATGAAGCTGTTGAAGTGGATCCAGAGGGCACAAAAATGATCAGAAGTCTGGAATATCTCTCCTATGAAGAAAGGTTGTGAGAGCTGGAGTTGTTCAGTCTGCATAAAGAAGGCTCCAGGGTGGCCTTATTACAGCCTTCCATTACTTAAAAGTAAGAAAGATAGGGACAGTCTCTTTAGAAAGGCCTGTTGTGATAGGACAAGGGGTAATGGTTTTAAACTAAGAGAGAGTAGGTTTAGACTAGATATAAGAAAGGAATTTTTTTTATAATGAGTGTGGTGAAACACTATAACAGGTTGTCCAGAAAGGTGGGTGTTCCCTGGACTCAGTTCTGAGCAAGCTTAGCTGGTTACAAATGTCCCTGCTCAATGTAGGGCAGTTGGATTAGATGACATTTAAAGGTCACTTCCAATTCAAATTATTCTATTATCCTACCAGCTAGAAATTCTGGACAAACACAGGAATTCCTTGTTACTTGCCTGTACATGATTTCCAGTCAAAGAACAAAGACTGTGTCTCAAATCTCATTCTTCATGAGAGGAGTAGGCCAATGTTATCTTCTGCCCATTTCAGAGATGCAATCAATTGCTAGTTCTGTATTTCACTCCCTGTAGACTTCAAGTTATGATTTCAGCTGTAAGGTGGCAGACTCAGGTCTCCACCAATGATTCATACTGTCTTTCCACATGAATGTACAAAATTTATGTGCTTGTTAGTGACATCTCTATCTAAGCGACCACAGTCCCCAAAGTAAAAAATAAAATCTAAGAAATACCCCTCAAACATTTGTAGCTAGTAAACAGCATATGACCTAGCAACATCTGTACTACAGGCTTTTCTCATTGGTAACAGACAGAAGAGGGTTACTGCTCCCTGACATTCATAGGGTCCACATGGTTGAGGCCTGAACTTGTAATCTAAATGAATACTGGTACAAAAGAACAAGTAAGGCATCCTGTGATCTGATTTCAGTCTTCCAGGATTACTTTTAAAGAATTATATTTTTAAAAATTGCATTGCTCAACCAAACACTCAAAAAATTAAGAAGTCAGAATAAAAAGGACTGATGAAACTATAAAGCTGCCTAGCTCCTTACTAATATGCAGCTTTTATTATGCAATCACATATACTGATCTACAAGGCTTCTCTGTACAAGATGAGAAGAAGTATAAGCTACAGTGAAAGCATGTTGCAAGAGCTGCCTTTAGTCAAACTTCACTAGCCTTGATAGTCCTTTCATGCCCCCACACTGGACTGTAAGTAGGTTTGGAGTTTACTGATAAAGACCATGCTGCTCCTGTTTCTACAGCATCTTGCATTCTTTTAGCCACTGCTAAATATGGCAGTGCACTAATCTCTGTTGTGGTAAACACAAAAATGAGTAAATGCTACATGTCTTTCTTGTTTAACACAAAAAAGGCCCATCAGAAGCTGGGTCAAACTATGTAGTTAATGCCTTAGGAAATACATCATAGTATACATAGTATTGCCAACCACAACAGCTTTGCATGACAAGTAGTTAAACAGCATGGAACAGAGGTACCACATATAAGGATGGATGTGGACTGATAGAAGCATGTAAAGGAAAATGGGAGGGAGAGGGAGAGAGGGAGAGGGAGAGAGTGGGAGAGTGGGAGAGTCACTTGCATTTTTTTCATATGAGCAAGTTGAAAGGCAGGGTGGTAGACATTATCAGGATGTTTACCTGAAGTCACAGGTCTCCATTCCCTTTCCCACTGTGATGCCCGTGTAAGAGTGGAACAGGAAAATCCATGTACCAGATAGATACCTAGAGTCAGACCAAAACCAGGCCAGCCAGCCACTAACGGCACAGGAATGGGTCATAATAGACCATATGCCTTCAGGAACAAAAAGCTGCTACAGAATCTCTGCGAGATATTCTCAGTTTCCATCAAGTCAGTATCAGTATCACCAAGGTTGGAAGAGACCTCAAAGATCATCAAGTCCAACCCATTACCACAGACCTCAAGACTAGACCATGGCACCAAGTGCCATGTCCAAACCCGCCTTGAACACCTCCAGGGATGGTGACTCCACCACCTCGCTGGGCAGCCCATTCCAGTAGCCAATGTCTGAGCATTTAAATGTGATTGTAAGCCTGAAGAAGAAACCCACGTTGCTTATGAAGACAGTCAGATCTGGTCTCATTTGTGAGTAAACAGGTCGATAAGATGTATCAAATCTGTAGAAAGAGATCCAGAAAGTGAACTTGTTTACATCAAAAATGATACCTTCAGAGCCAGTCTCTTAGTCAGAGAGACTTCCAGAAACAGAGAAAAGGTTATGTAGAGGATCTTGCTTTCTGTTGGCAAAGCATTCCAGAAAAACCTCAGAGATGGAGGTAACAGCTGAATAAAAACACCTGAAGAATCGGTCTGAAGTGCTAAAACCTAATTTGTAGCACACAGGAGTTTGCAGACTGGTGACTCTGTGACAGCTTGCACTCTCCAAGAGCTTCTGCACAAAAATGGCCTCCTCAAGCTTAGACTGTGTTGAAGGTCACCTCTGCAGAACAGTAAGATGTTATTCATGAAAGTATGAAGCAGTTCTCCTCTGTTAAAAAAAAAATAAAAAATATATATATATAGTGGAAAACGATCAACCTGGTTGCTCACAGGACCGGCTGCTCTGCTTCCCAGGTGAGCTTGGAAACTGTGTATGAGGAACTGAGCCACAAGGCTGAATCCTGTCCTGCAGCAAATGCCCTGTAAAATCATTTCACACACAGGGATGCTGAGCCCACCCAGGGAATGCACACGGACAACTGGTGAGGATCTGAGGTGAGAATGTAAAAGTTTCTCTATGACAGTGAGGACAAATGAAGTCAAAGTCAAAAAGCTGTTTCTTTAAGTCTTTTCATGTAGCTTTTCAGAAAAAAAAGAAAAAGCCAAACAGACCCACAACTGCCTGGGCAGGGGAATATCAAAAGGGGAAAAAAAGGCTCCTCACTTTGAGGTTTTCCCCCATTTTATCTCTGTTCCAGGGAGCTGGACTCTAAAGAGACAGCCTCCTGGCTTCCAAACTTGAAAATAATTTGGGCATGGACATTTTGGAGAAAGATGCCCTCCAAGATGAAAATCTTGCCCTTTATGTTCATTCATCCTGGCTCAAGAGACAGCTTTCATTTTTTAAAACAAAAATGTTTCCACAAAATAGTGTCAGTTGGCTTTTAAAGGCCAGTCTTTCCTTCAATGCCGTGGTACCTATAGCCCCGGCAGAAATACAGACACCTGTGGTGATCAAAACCAAAAGAAGAATGAGACAGAAACAGACCAGACAACTCCACAAAGCTTCCCAGAGCCCAGCACTGTGCTCAGCACATACCACACTTCTGCAGAGCCCTCCCAACCCAACGAGACTAACAACGACCTGCTCCAGAGACAATCTCAGATCTGCATGCTTGAGCAGTTACTGAAGCAGCTGTGAGATCCATAGGCAGTCTCCTGCTGTCTCAGCCTTTCTGAACCAATGTTCAAACCCCATTCCCCAAGAGTACAGCTTCAGGAGTGGCTCTGTACAAGCCAGGCACAGAATTTGCTCACATGAGCTATGCCCTCAAGAATTAAGACAGAGGCTGATTTTATGGCAGGATCAAGTCTTCAGAGGGCTAAAAAACATGAAGAATTTCTGAGTTAAAACATTAAGATCAAGCAGCAATCAGACACAGCTTCTGATCTGCCACGGATCACCACAGTATCACTGCCATACCTTCAATACAGATAACAAGAACTTTTCTTCCTGTGATATTTTACTCATTGTATCCAGAAGGAAGGTCTGACAGTAAAGAGGGAGATGTTATCTCTACCTTTCTGGCTTTTTAATGTTACATATGCATGGCTGGAACCAGTATGTCTTCCACTGACACTAGCCCCAAGGTGCAGACAGTTCCAAGAAGTAGACTGAGCACACGAAACAGAGGCAGATGTATGTTGCCATTACCTTTAGGAATGAGTTACTATTGCCACTCACTATTTGCATAGCAAACATGTGCCAGTATTCCCAAATTTGACTTTATTGACTACTCTGTGCCTGTAATATTGCACGGCATTTAGGAAATAAAATAAATACAATTATAGTTACAGTCACAACAGTTTTGAAGTTTTTCTTGAGCAGCAGCAAGTGTTGCTTTTCAGCTGAGGTCCTCTGCAGCAATCATTATTACAAACCCATAGTGCCTTTAAGGAAAAATCCCAAAGGAATATTCTGGTTTTGCAAGCTAAAGAAGTCTGTAGAGGGTGAGATGTTGTGAGCTGCTGGTAGTCCACAATCCAGAAATGCCATGAATAGAAATAACAGGAGGTAAGACTTTGGAAATAGCGGACACTTTCACACCATCATCTACAAACAGCTTTATAATTGCCCCTCAATGTCTCCAAGTCATAGCAATAGCCACAGGTTCTCAAGGGAGGAGACAGAGCTATAAAGCTTTCCAGATGGGTTTCTGCTGCAAAGGAGATGTGGGCAAGCTGGCATGTTTCTCTTTGAAAATAATGTGAGGACTTAGTGAACCACAAGGAACTGTTTAACTCTGTAGATAACTAGATGAAGAAAATGGAGGAAGAGGCAAGAAGATAGGTTTCCCCATGCTCTTCACTCCATAAGGAGATGGCTTTGAGCTTTCAGAAGATGAATGCCTTTTCTTATATTAGGGATGTAAAAAGAGTCTCTATTTTCTTCAAATCATTTTCAGTCCCTGGAAGGTTGGGCATCCAGAGCTAGCTAATTTGACGTTTGGCTCCCTGCTTTGTGAGACATTTTGGCACAGAGGAACTCGAGCCTTTTCAAAAGATGCATTTCTTGTTTCCCTCACAAGCACCAGAAAAGAGGACTCCTCCCTAGAGATCACATTCCCCAGCATGTTTCTAAGGTGGTTGGCTGATGAGCACCAGAGTAGCTTTTGCAAATAAATGATGTACAAATACTACTCTTCCATTAAGGCCTGGTTGCAACATTGCTCATCTCAGTGTCAGGCTTAAGTAGCCTACACAGAAGTATCCAGGATCATGAGCTGAGGGTGATTGAAGTTCAAATTAAAATCTTTCAGAGACTTTATCAAAGGTGCAATAGCAGTAGAGAAAATACCTGGTAGATGGTTAATATTCTGATATACAGTGCAATGCCAAGCACAGGCTACAAGTAAACAGAAGCAAGCACACTGGATTTATTCCTTGCAGCTTGGAGAAAGAGAGAAAGTTGTGGTTCAGAATTACAAAGCCTTTGCATGTGCAAACAATTTAAAGAGAACACTTAGGGATGTGTCTGTTCTTCAGATTGGGGAGAAGAATGAGCAAAGAAAACAGCATTCTTGACCTGCCCTTTCACTTGCAGTAGAAAATATTTTTTCTTGTCTCTACACTAACAGAAAACAGAATTATGCACAATTACTCTGAGACTGACCAAATCTTTCTTCAGAGGGTACCTATATTGCAAAGGTACCTATGTATTTTATATTTCTCACCCTCTCACTGTCTTCATTGTAGTCAATAGCAAATTTGTCACCAGGAATTTGCTTAAACCTTCATTAATGTATTGAAAGAAATACATGCGGACATGAACCTTCTTTCTTTAAACAAAGGTGCCTACAAAGGCTTCTCATTCCTAGGTAACAATATCTGTATAGCTTTCTGCTATCAAAAGGCTGAGACAACTATTGTTGATAGCAGTACATTACATAAAGTACAGTAATGATGTCCTAGAAGCGAGGTTTGCTTCCCTAACCAGTGCAATAATATGGAAAGATAAAACACTATTTAGAATAGGAGTCTTTTTTGCAGTCTTCCACTACAACTTTGCTTTCCCCATCTTAGTCCCATTTGTAAGCCTCACTCATATAGGGGAGCTTTGATATTTCTGTCTCGATGTACCTACCAACAGTAGTTCTGATAGCACTGTTATTATTCAAATTTATAATAGGAAGGTGGGCAAGAGGATACCACTTACATTTCCACATTAACTGCAAGAGTCAGTGTAAATATGCTCTCAGGGACCCTACATCCATGAAACTTTAAATTCAGCCAGGACTACTTTTGCTTTTCTAACATGCAGTTCCTAATGGAAGTTCTAATTCACAGTATGATCAATTCCTATTAAAAACAGGTTAATCAAACATGGGAAAAATAACTCCATTTTAGACACTTTCCTCTCATGCTTTCAAACTGAATGTCTCCAAAGAACACCTACATTTAGAATTCAAAACGTAGCAGAAATATCCTTGGATTGTCAGAATATGGTTCCAAAGAAATGCTTACAGTTTGGAAATGATGGTACTTTCCACTTACAGTTGTAAGACAAGTTAATTAGGTGCAATAAACTACATAGTAATTTTGAAGTAACTCCACTGGAAATGATGGTAATTACACAGTCATTGAAGTAAAAAAGCTCTAAATAGAAAAATACAGCTCAAATGTCTATGTACATGTAGATACTTTAACCTTAGTTCCTTTCTTTTCCCCTCTAAGTTCAAATATCCACCAACCCTGAGTGCATCTTTCGCTGCAATTCATGGCTTAGTTTGAAGTATTGAATCATTTTGTGAGACTCTCTGAACGTACTGAGATGTCTGAGTGCTTTGCCAAACTGGAGCTATAACATCTGACAGTGCATAACTGAGCCCTTGGCCATTTCACCTCCACTGTATGATACCACTCCATTAAACCTCATTTCTGGCTAGAGGACAGAAGCACAGCCAAAAGGAAAAGGAAAACGTACAGGAGAAACAGTTCATGTGCACGGTGCTTTCTTGCTCAGAATGCAATGTCAAGTTTAGAGTATGCTTTGTTTTAGGGCTTGGGCCAAAAATCTTGTCTTCTGGTCCAGTATTCACTTAAGACAATAGAATGTTTATTAACTTCTCCAGCACTAACTGCATGTAAACGACAAGTGAAGAAAGCTCTAGAGTTTTATTTCTTTCTAAAGAAACACATCTGTACTCTTGAAAAGAAGCGAATATATATATATATATATACTGAGAAATACTGAGAGGTCCTTTTTGAAAACAAAAACTACCTCTTCCTTGAATAAGAAAAGCAGACACACCACTTGTCCCTTGCAGGATTTGGAAGGTCTTCCCTGAGGCACAGCAGCAGAGGAGTGGATCCGGTGACCGCCACTGTCTAAGCTCATGACGAACACCATCTTCTGCAGGGAACAACAAGATGAAGCCAAAAGGCCCTGTGGCAAAGACTAGAACTGTCCCTTTGTGATGGTCTCCTTGAGGAGCCATGCAGTGCCTGAAACAAAACACATCCTAAAACCCCTTGAGGAAAGTAGGTTGTGAAGAGTTGACGGAGATTGCTACAGCCTTTGAGGACGATGGAAAAGCTGCAGGAAGGAGTTGTACAGAGTGTCCCAGATACGCTGTGCAAGGAAGGAACAGTTTGACTCCTCACACACAGTTAGCTATGAGTTGGAGGGGGGAAAAAATCCTTCAAATACTCAAACATGTATTCATGTACTTTCCCCCCCATAGCCCATAGAGATTTCATTGTGTGACTCATGAAATGTGTCATTTTAAAACCTTAGAGGATAAGTTGTCAGAATACATTGTGCTTTAAAGCCTTTCTTTGGTCTCTCATTTAAATCTTTGAAAGACTTTCTAAGTTATTTTTTCACATTCACTTTGAGTTTAATATTGTAGAAATGAATATGCCTTCTCTCTTGTGAGTTAAGCACTTGAAATATTCTAGATAAACGAAATGTGAGGCATGAATTGTGAAAACGACAATTGTTCCTTATGGCCCTCTATATGCAGAGCAGCTCCAAGTCTCACAGACCCTTCAGAATTCCTTCTCCTCCTTTGGTGGTTACAGCTTAACACCACACTGATAATAAAAGGTAAATGAGTTCCTAAAGCAGAATAAGTATCAAGTATATGAAGTTTTTTTTCAATGTGGATGCTGCTCTTAGTATTATGGGTAATTAGAGGGCTTTCAAAGTGTGTTTCCTGACTTTCTGTTGCTTGGTTACTGTGCACTGAGTTCTTTCTCTAAGAGGTCACAGAAATGTCAGAAAATCCATATTTTAGGTTGGGGGTTTTTGTTATTTGTTTGGTTTTCTTTTTTTTTTTTTCCTGGGAAGAGAGACAAATACTCCCATCAGCACAGCAGCATATAGTTTTGTTAAAATAACTTCATGTCTTCCATTAGTGGGTAGAAAATAGAATTATTATTTGCCTAGCTTCACAAAGCTGTGCAATTTCTGAATGATGCCAACTATATAACATGCTTACTGTGCCAAAGAACCTAGGAATTGCAAACATACTGATGAAATTTGGCATGGTACAGGTCAATATAACTCATGGATACACTGACAAATGGCCATTACCGGCCTGATGCAGAGCCTAGTGGAGTCATCGGAAAAACACACTAAATCGGCTACGGTACTGCAGAAGTTCTAAGGGGTTTCTGAGATTGGAAGCTTTGCAAACATTGCTCAGCATAGGAAAAAATATGAACTTAGGAGGAAGCTAATGAGACAGCAGATAAAATTCTGCTCTCCAAAGAGATCCAAGTCACTGTTTCTGCAGCCCATGAAACACTGACTGGTTTTCACCAAGGGAAAACAAATTAAGCTTAGCTATTTTTACCTGCATTTTAAGGCACAGGACTTTGGGAATATATCTCATCTTCAGCAAATTCCCAGATCTTTCTACTCTGAGACAGGTTTAGTAATATACGCTTCATGCTTTACACTATTTCCCACAAATGGATACTGTCAAAAAAAACTACTTCCCTTCAACTCAAGCAGCGTGCTCCAGTTTGCAAAACGCAGTTTAGATTAAATGAATGCCCCTGAGATTAAATGAATGCATTTCAAAGGGGATGCAATATGGAGGTGTTCACCACTGACCATCAATCATTTTCTTGCAGAGCTGGAGGCTTCCTGCAGTTGTCACTGTAATTTTTCTGCAAGAACATGCAATCATTTCCTAAAGGTGTGTTTAGGAGAAAAGAAGGGCAGACAACACATTCTGCACTTAAGAAATTGGGTCCATATAATCACAAAACTAGGTAACATTTCCCTGATTATGGAATAGCACACCTACACAATCTTTAGACCCCTCCATAGGAAAATATTTTGATTGTGGGCAGCACAGAAAATGTTAACTCTGGGTCCCAAGCCAGCTTTGGCCACAGACTCACTGCACAATATTAAATAAATTGAACCCAGGCCATCACCTAGTGAAGGCAGATGTATTGATGTAAAACTAGAACTTTGTTTTTAATGTGTTCCCAAAAGAAGACAGATTTGGTCTTTCCTTATGATCTTCCACCAGAAGGACTTCTTCAACTTAAAATTATAAAAAGTGCATGAGTACCTATATAACCTTTACTGGGAGTAAAGGATTCCTTAATACAAATCATTATCACTAAAAGAAAATATCACAAATCACTAGAAGCAGATCTTTAAAGTAAGGGGAAGGAGAAAATGCAATCTAGATACAGTAGCATTTGTTGTTCTTTAAGTACACATGTATGTCACCCTTTACTTTTTCTCAGTTTTGAGGTAAAAATGCATAAAATCACATTGTTTGGATGCTGTCATTTGTCTATCTACAGAGACAGTTAACATGATTCAAGAAATCACATCAATAAAGATTTCATGCGTACCCACAAAACAGGAGTAGCACAGGCTATTCTAAGAAACATCTTGTGGCTAAATCCATCTAAACTTTGCAAAGATGCTTGTACCATTATTCTGGTCCACAGAATAACATGGATTCTAAAGCATTTTAATGCATAATGAAGCTCTACTATGCTATGTTTCTTCTGACATGATTTTCCAAGGTGTCCTGGTTTTAACTCAGCTGGCAGCTGAGCCCCAGCAAATCAACTCACAACAGAAGGGTTTCTCCATTCCCTGCCGCTCCATCCCCTCTGGGTGGGCAAGGAGGAAAAAGACCCTCCAGAGGCAGAGATGTGTCTTGGTTTAAGGAGGGAGACAGAGCTCTTTAGCCCTTCTCAAAGGACTTGAAGAAAACACTCCACACAGGATTGGATAGAACTGGAAAGTTTAAATGGGAATGCTATTCATAACTCCATACTACAGTGCATACGCAAAATCCATAGCCCAACTTGGCCATAGTTCTCCAAGAACCTCCTTAGGCAAAGTTTAACATAAATCTCCCTCTAAACCAGGCCAAACCCCAGGGCTCCAATGCCCCCCACACATGCCATGCCTCTCTAACCCTCCCCCTTCTCCCATACCAAACCCAAGTGACACAGCTTGAAATTTATCTTGATAGCTCCAGGTCCCAGCCAGGCCGCTCCAGGACCAGTTCCCACATATAGCAAAGATAAGAGAGCCTTCCAGGAAAGGAGAGAGTGAGGGAGAAGAAGGGAAAGGGACAGTTTGTGCTGGTCCCTTAAAAAAGGAGAGATGTAGGCATTTGGGAAATGGAATAACCACTTCATGTGTCCACCCACTGGGCTGGACTGCTCCAGCAGTCCCTTGTACCCTTGTTATGAATATTCAAATTTTAATATATAGAAAAAGGAAAATTTCCAAATTTATTAACGCAAATTCCCACACCAAACAAACAACCACACACCCCAACACCGTGAACTATTTACAATTTAACAAAAGTCCAAATACCCAGTCAGGAATTATTTACACAAAAGATACAATTGGAATTTTTGTGGAGCAATTTAGGGAAGGGACAAAGAAATATAAATACCCATATCATAGAATCATAGAATCATAGAACGGTAAGGTTGGAAGGGACCTCAAGGATCATCTAGTTCCAACCCCCTGCCATAGGCAGGGACACCTCCCACTAGTACAGCTCACTCAAGGCCTCCTCCAACCTGGCCTTGAACACCTCCAGGGAGGGAGTAAACACAACCTCCCTGGGCAACCTGTGCCAGTGCCTCACCACCTTCACTGCAAACAACTTCCTCCTAACATCCAGTCTAAATCTCCCCTCTGCCAGTTTAAACCCACTGCCCCCAGTCCTGTCATTGCAAGACCTTGTAAATAGTCCCTCGCCAACCTTCCTGTAGGCCCCCTTCAGATACTGGAAGGCTACTCTAAGGTGTCCTCGAAGCCTTCTCTTCTCCAGGCTGGAGAGCCCCAACTCTTGTAGTCTGTCTTCAGAGTAGAGCTGCTCCAACCCTATGATCACCTTTGAGACCCTCCTCTGGACCCTCCTCTGAGCTTTTCATCAACCCAGACCCCCAGGTCCTTTTCCTCAGGGCTGCTCTCCAGCCATTCACCACCCAGCCTGGATTTGTGCTTGAGATTGTGCCCACCCATATCCTACACATAACTCAGATGGGAGGGTGAGAAGCAGCAACTGCTGCTGCTGCCAGTCACAAGATGGATTCTCCTTGCCCTCGAACAGAGCTATTGGCAGGAAAACCAGAGACTCCAATTGATTTAATAGCCAAGATTACTCACTGATCAGCCCGAGACGCTGAGGTGAGGTAATAATCGAAGAAATTATAGCCCCAAATTGTGTTTTCAGTGCAACCACAAGGCAGAGAGGATGGTAGGAGCTGAGTGTGCCACCAAAATGGAAAGCAAAAGGGGGCAGCCACGTGTTCTCAGGTAGCTGGTCTGCAACACCACTGGCCACAGGCGCAGGAGCAGAGCCCGGAAGCAAGTGAAGTCAGGCCCCACACAGAGCAGACTCCCTTCAATCACCCCTCGAGGCAAAAAAGACCACTGGCAGGAGAGAAACTCAAAACTTAGCCAATCAAACAGGGCACCAGCATTGCAAACAGGTCTGGACCTGTTTTGCCCCATCAGGACAATCCTCTGGTACTCTGAAGGATTTATTTCTATGTTAGTTATACAGATGTTAGTTATGAGAAGGACAATTTACTACTCTATTGCAGAGATATTTGATTATACAAAAGAAAATAGAAGTACCTGGAGTACGCAGCAGCAGAGGAACAGACAAAATGCAAACTGCCCACAAACCGTAAAGCAAAGCTGGAAGAACAGAGACATGCCTGCACAGAAGCCAGGGCAAAAAGAACATCCAAAAAATGGAATGGGAAACTTTGTAAGCTATAGAATATACTTCAAGTCCCATATGCCCCAGCCATGCAGTGAACATGATGTTAGCATAGTTTAGAACATACACACCAGTTTGCTCTGCACCACTGGTGGGGGGAGCAGCCCCATCCCCCATCTCTTGTCCCTTCTAGTGGGGCCAATCAGCTTAAACCAATACACAAGGATGCCCTATAAGATGGAAAAATTTATTACACAGATCCTCTAAAAATGTAAACTCACAGGAAAAATTTCTGGAATATTTATTACACCATCAAATGTCTGAAAATTAGGATGAAGATTTTAGGAAAAAATAGGTTTTAGGGGGGAAAAAAAGGGGGGAGGGGGGAAATGAGTCCAAAAGTGAGTAAACTTTTTTTTTTAAAGAAAACAATAAAATTGCAGTAAAAGAATAGTTATTTCTCAATATTGACTACAGATGCAAATTTAACATTGGCTGAGAATGAGCTACGCCAGGCACACACAGAACCATGCAGGTAATGGCTATGCTCTCTCTTAAACCTTCCTGTCTCTTCCTGTTGATGTTTTAAAAGCTCTGCAAAGTTTATAAATGTAGTGAAATTATACCAAATGGCCACTGGCATTTAGGCAGCACAAAACCTTCAGATAAATGCACACATCCACACACCCACACATTTTCTGTAAATAATCTGTCAGGTTCAATGACTGTATTTTACTGCTCCACATACTGCCTCACTGGAACCAGCAAACTAATTCCAGCAAGAATTGCTCCACAGGCATAAGCCCATTTGGTCATAGACTCGAGTCCCTGTTTTCAAATGGACGAGTGTTTACCTCAGATGGAGGAAGCATAACATTTAGTTAATGTGGTCAGTTTTCCTGATGTGCCCCTCACTAAAGCAGTTAAGATATATCTGGACTCCACGTACACTGTTATTTTTCCATTTCAGCCCTTAAGTGGGCTGCTCAACCTCGAAGCACTTCTGAAGGTGACTGTACACACCTTCTGTGATGAGATAAAGACTACATCCACACCTGGAGGAGGGAAGGGATAGAAAAACTTTCCATATGCTGAGTAGACAGGAGAGCATTGCCACTGTAAAAGCTGGGGAAGTAAAAGGATAAGTCAGAGGCTTTACAACCCACAGGTCAAGCCTGGTGCACAGACATGGTCTGTGGGAAGTCCTGCTGTTGTCTTTACCACGATGTCATCCATCACACTTGTTCCATCTCACATTTGTTGCAGATGGAGATTAGTCTCCACTGTTTGTTTTATGACTTGCTGACAGTACTGTGAGCACCTGCAGACTTCGGAGGTTTCTAAGCAAAGGTGCCAGTTCCCTCTCAGGTGAGAAGAGCAGGCACAGAGAGGGTGCATACACAGGAGGGCATGCTCATGGGAGGGCTTATAAATCTGGCAAAGATGGGTGCAGTTCACACCAAATTCAAGACAACTCCTTCCAGTTGCTTTCAGACCTGGCCCTGGGTTTCTTCTAACTTAATTTGCCTTTTTTCTAGGATTAAAGATGTACTAGAACCACAGAAACATTTCAGTTGGAAAAGACCCTCAGGATCACCAAATCCAGCCAATAATCCTACTCTACAAGGTTCACCCTAAACCATATCCCCAAGCACCACACCCAAACAGTTTTTAAACACCAGGGTTGGTGACTCAACCACCTCCCTGGCCAGCCCATTCCAATATCTGACCACTCTTTCTGTGAATTTTTTTTTCCTAATATCTCATCTAAACATACCCAGTCACAGCTTGAAGCCAAGTCCTCTTGTTCTATCACTATTTCTCTCTGAGAAGAGACCAGGATAGGGCATAAAATGTAGTTAGACTAGAAAGGGGAAGGATTACTTGTGATCATCTTTGGGTATCCAACATTATGCACTCCCTCATCAATGTCAGTGTTAGCAGTTTCCTATCAAAAGCATTCTAAGGATGTTTAGGGTGTGTTCTGTTCGTTTGTATTTCAAGTTAAACAAGGTAATAGTTCTTTAATTGTCCGTATCCACCTGAAAAGGTCTCCTGTTTGAGCAAAACACTTTTTTAAGAGTATGTCTGGTAAACCACCTTGCCATGTCATAGTGTTAAAGACTGAACCTAAAACATGACATTTTGAAATCCAGCGTCTCAGTAAATTTGTCTCAATAAATCCTTCTGAGTCCAAAGCCTATTTATGAGAAAATCAGAATCCTCTCAAGGTGAAATGCAGCTGTAAATTAATTCACTTCAGGGGGGGAAAAAAAAACCCAACTATTTTAGAAATCTTCCTGGTTTGCCCTAAAGAACATTAGAGGATACTAAAGTGTTAGTATATTAGATGTTAAATTAAAAACAAAAATAAAAACAAAAACAAAAACCCAAACCACACCAACTTTTTTAGTTTTATGAAGATTAGAAGGATGTACCAGAAGTACAGAAGTTAACAAGCACAAATGTGAAAACTGCACTAGCTTAGAATAGTTGCATGTATATACTGGGCACATCTCATCGTGCATTGCTACTACTACCAGTAGTAAAATCAATTTTCCCTCTCAAGTACCAAATGAGTGAAACATTTTTCACTGAAATACAAGACCTGCCTTGACAGCCTCATACAACTTTGCACTCACATTTTTCAAAGATCTCCAGGTGATGGAAAGTTCATCCAGTTAATGAACAGACATTACTTCGTCATTCAGCAGCTGAAGCCACATTGACACCATCTCACGTAGCTACCATGAGACGGTCATACACTGACAGCCTGTCCACAGGCAGCTCATGTGAGCAGGCACTCTACCAAGAAAATTCAAGTCCTACTAATTCCCTAAAGGAGTACTCCTTTTACATGTTTCCACATCTTCTGAAGTGATCTCCTATGAGGACAGGAGGAGAGAGTTGGGGCTCTCCAGCCTGGAGAAGAGAAGGCTTCGAGGGACCTGATAGTAGCCTTCCAGTATCTGAAGGGGGCCTACAGGAAGGCTGGGGAGGGACTATTTACAAGGTCTTGCAACGACAGGACAAGGGGCAATGGGTTTAAACTGGCAGAGGGGAGGTTTAGACTGGATGTTAGGAGGAAGTTCTTTACAGTGAAGGTGGTGAGGCACTGGAACAGGTTGCCCAGGGAGGTTGTGTTTGCTCCCTCCCCGGAGGTGTTCAAGGCCAGGTTGGAGGAGGCCTTGAGTAACCTGTACTAGTGAGAGGTGTCCCTGCCTATGGCAGGGGTTTGGAACTAGATGATCCTTGAGGTCCCTTCCAACCTTACCATTCTATGATTCTATGATTCTGTGTAAAACCACAGCCTGAGCTGAACATCCTGACTGCACTGCTTCCCCCGTGTGTGAGTTGTGGCAGTATTTTGGTGTACACCTTAATTTCCAGAAATCACTAAGCACCACTCCACTGAGCCAGCACAGGTAATCTGTTAGTAGCCTCTCCAAGAGATCATACATGGGGCAAATGCCACAAGTGTTTTCCAGTTGTGCCCAACGTGTTTTTAAACTTTGGCGAAAAGTTACAAGCAGAGAAAGCTTCTGAGGCATACAGTACTGTGTCAAACTCCCTCTTCTATTGTCTGCTTCTGGAATAAATTCTCTTGCTCCATGTAGGATCCAATTTTTCCTTTCAGTTCCTTCTTAAAGGTCAACATGTGGAATCAGCTCTTAGGTACATATTTGTGTAAGTACAGTCACAAAGGACACTGGTAATGTTGCTTTGCAGCATGAAAAAGCACACTGTGCGTCTCTAAGACTGTACTGTCACTGCCTTTCTGCCCTTTCCCTAGTGCATACCTTCACTGCACCACAGCTTCTACTCATTGCTCTCTGGTAGTCCCGCTGGAAAATCTACAGTTCAAACTCAAGGAAAGGTGAAAACATATCCTGATCTCCTTGCTGGTCTGATGGCAGGCATAAGCCATCATTCATCCAGAAAGCCTGAGGAAGGAAGGAAGCCCATTTCAGTGGGCTCTGCCCAGCTCTGCTAATGCTAGTGCCCCTTCTCTCCAAATGAGTGTTGCTTCCTTGGTAAAAATTCCCTCATGTAAACACATGTATTGTCACAAGTGAAAGGAGTATCACAAGGCACAATATTTGCATTGGGGGAAAACAGAAATGGAGCCCTTCAGAGTATGCTCTACCACACGGGCCACAGGAATCTAAAGTATATATATCCTACCAGGTCCAAACAGAAGGACTACGGTAATTTCAGACAGAAGCCTCATCTATTGTGCAAGGATAGGGAGAGAAGAAGATATACCATAAGTTTCTATGAGATTTCTCTAGTGTGTTATTCTTTTTAAGTGGAAACATGTGGTGGAAGATTAAGGAGCATCTTTTTAATCTCTGATTGTCCAGCTCCCCCTGCTGTAATTACATATTGGATCAAATGGCAACAGATGTTCAGTGTCTAAGCTAAGAATTATATACTTACTCAATATCCCAGTGATTCAAAACACTGACTGGAAGGCTAGAATTTACATTTACATGGAGTGACAAATGAAAGAGTTCTTAGACATGGATGAGGCACAGAGAATATTAATGCAAACTTGAAGATGCACCCTTAATGGAAGGAGACAAACAGGCTCTGGATACTAGTTAGACTGTTTGTAATTACAGAAATTTCCCCATGAATTATTTTAACCCACTCTCATCCCTGTAAAGCTGAGCCACCATTGTTATTTTTCACATAACTTAATCAGATCTCTGCAACCCTGTGTATACAGCTAGATAGAAGGCTCTACCTAATCATTTCATTATACGTCCAGTAGGCAGTCTAATTTCCCCATATTAAATCTAATAAGAACAGATCTATTAGCATGTATTTTGTCTTTATTTACCTTGAGATACACACTTGTCCATATGCCATCTACATAAAATAATTTTGTCTGATTTGCTGAGAATTTTGAGTAAATAGTTACCACTTTCTCTCATCAGACTTCCTTTTTCTTCAGTTATCGCAGTACTGCTTTGAATTGGAGAGATGCCTTACTCCACATAAGCATGAACCAATCATCCCTAACACTTAAGGGTATCAAAATCAGAGACAGCAGTTCTACAGGGCTTTGTGCATGCAAATTTCCACAGATTGGTTTCTGTGGAAAATTCACAGATTGTATCTCACCGCAATCAATCTTTAACTTCCAAAGCCAGCAGACTTGCTCCATTTTCTCCCAAACATACAAATACTTCCATCCATACTTTAGGTACCAGTGCAAACCCCATAATCTGATTCCTCCCACTGTTGTGGCTCAGGCACAAATGCAGATTTGAATGTTCTGAACACTCAGAGGATGCATATGCACATGAACAACAGCCTGCCTGAGTGTGACACAAATCCCTTTACTTATATGCACATTGCAACCAAGAGCAGGCACTTGTTTACCAAAACATTTTGTGACAGATAACTGGAAACACTTTGAAGTCCATTAGTTCCACTGAACATTACTGAAAATGTTGTCTTTTAAAAGTGCATATTATTATATATGATTTATTTTTTTCTTCCAAGATCACAAGCTGGGATGCAAACCAATATACCATTTGCTGCCAGATGGCATGTTGGAAGGGTATAAATTTATTTCACAGAGTGCTATGTGGCATAAGAACACTGTTCTTACACTTCTAAACAGTTGTGCCTCCTTGAATGCTTTAGATTTACGTTATACTTTCAGTAATCTCATAAATTCTTCTCATTTCAGCTAAAGCCTTGTGAAGGTACTAGATAAGTACCCACAGAATATTTGGTGAAATTGTTACAGGTAACTATTCTGCCTCCATCTTAAATTTACTAGCTGCAGAGCCCAGAAGGGAGAGGGAGAAGGGCAGCTAATGTAGGCAGTGGGTTGATGTGCATAGAGTCAGGGGGAAAAAAAAAAATCACCATTGCCAGGGATTGAAGTGGTTGGGAAAGTGATCCATAGACTCTAGTGCACATATGCTCTGATAAATGAAGTAACCTCCATATGCCTTATCCCCACACAGAGTCCGCAAGGAGACAGGACACAATCCGAAGCATATGCTCCAGCAGTCTGTAGCCTTAGTTTGTAGAGAAAGAGCTGGTAATGTCATCAACAGCATCAGGCACTCCAGGAAAAAAAAAAAAAAAAAAAAAAAAAAAAAACAATCCACAAAACCAAAACCTATGTATTTTATCTGAATGATGAAAAAGATTAAATTCCTCCAAATACATTGGGATGCATGCTGATGGGCACATGTCACATGTCAATAGGCAGGCTTACTTTCATGGTCATCATACAGAGAGGCAAAACAGGTTCAGTGTGCAACAACAGCCTCTATGCAGCAGCCCTGCATGGCTACCATGTGCATTTCAATTTTCTACATAACTGCTTTGGAAAAAGAGGTGGAAAACCTCTCTCTCTCCTCCCCTCAGGCAAGCAATGCAGAGTCTGCACCCACTGCTAAAAATTGTATTGATATCAATCTTCTCAGCATCACAAACACACCCACATGTGTCTGAATCTTGAAATGCTTATTTTGCAAAGAATATGCCAAAAGATTTACTTACTCTTTAGAACTGTTTAATGATGTTGTGGGGATCAAAGGAGCAAGTATTTTCATGACAAAAGGAATTTGTACTCCAGGCTCTACAGCACAGACAGTGATTAGTGAGTCACACTAAGAAGTGTCTCGCTTTTCCCTTATAAATAGCTGTTGTAGCATTTATCTAAACATTACAGTGCTGAATCAGTAGTTTCATGATTCTTCCCAGTGATTGCCTGAACTGCTCACCTTTACCTGCTAATATCCTGCTGATAGCTCCTCGCCTGGAAAATGTGTTAAGCACAGTTACTTGTCTGCTAGCAGCCAGGCAAACATTAAGTATGCATCCAGGATTTTCTGGAGGAGTTGGAGATAACTACTGTATCTGAAGATTTAAAAACATCAACTCTGATTCACAAACAAAACAAAACAAAACAAAAATTAGAAAGTGTCTCACTATGAAGTTCTGCTAACCCAAAGCAATATTTTTATATAATTACTTAAAGAACTATCCAGTGCTGAAACATCTACTCCTATTGCAATATAATCCCCACCCTCGTCTTGACCTCTTCAGTTTTAAATTCCACTGCTCTCTCCTCCCACACTACAGCCCCCACTTTGTTGCCTTCCTTCATAAACAACTCAATTCCTCCCTCCTCAATAGAGGTCGATGATGATGAGCCTTCATCTACCTTCACTGCTCTCCCTGTCCCTTTTCCTGAAGAATGTACCTCCAGTATCATTTCATTCCCTCTGCAGCTTTATCACATCCATGCTACCCAAACGGTTCATCCCATGGTAGTACTGTTTTGCTGTTGGAAAATGGGAGAGGATCAGAGTGGAGAACTGGATTTTCTTCTTTAATTACCTGGAATAAATGATTGCTTTCTGGATGTTTTGGGTATGGTTTGACAACCAAAAACTTCAAAGGGACTTGGGCTCTTCTTAGTCCCATGTCACCCCTCCCCCCTCACTCAACAAGGAAAGTTTTCAATATTGAAAACAGAAACCTTGCAGAGAAGACTTTCTTTTAATTGAAGTTCCAGGGAAAAGCTACAGCTTCTTAAAGGAAATTGAAAATGCATGAAAATAACTAATTTTCTCCAAAAAGGCAGTTTATGAAGAAAAATATTAAAACCCTCCAAAATTACTATCTAAGCTGGGATTTTTTTTTTTTAAATTTTTGATCTGCTAAGACTTCTTTTCCTCTTTTACAGATCTGCCACTAAACATTCATTCCCTCATTAGCAATTCTCCTCATTCCCTTCAAGCAGTTCATTAGAAATCTCCCTTCATTTNCTGTAGTGATGGAGGTCCCAGCGGGTGGTACACCCTACAGCCTCTTCTCCATCATGTGGTTTAACTCCCTTGTGCATGATAACCCCTGACACAACCCTGTTCTTGGGGAAAAGCAGATGAGTAAGAGAATTCTCTGTCTTTTCTGGTGCTTGTCTTTCATATAACCTCTGCTCTAAGGAGAAGGAAGATATGTTCAACACCAGGGCATGGTCCTGGCCCTGCCACTGTCTTCAACTGCCTGCCTACAGTCCTGCCATTGAGCCCAGATGGCTTCAGCAGAGGTGCCACTGTTCACCTGTGCACCAGCTTCATGGAAGAGCTCAGTGTATATTTCTGCTGCCAGATACTCTATTTTAGGAGCAGACACTCTGCTATCAGGAACTCTGAAAAACACTTAGAATCTCAGATCATAGGAAAAAACACTCTTCACAAGAAAATGTTACTGGAGTGAGAGCATTATGCATGATTCATGTGCAGCACAGTACCTGAAATATTTCTGGGATGTATTTTCCTCAAAGAGCAGTGTCAGGATTTCAAGAGAACATGCCAACATGCCCACAGTATTTCTGCAAACTTTCTTGAATAGATACTGGTAAACGTATCTGAAGGAAAAAAACTTTTAATCTGTACTGAGCTATGGAACCAAATACAGCCAAAAACTTGGCATTTTCCCTTGCCTGGTTGCTCAGTGCTGAGAGGGAAAGAAGCACACATTTATCTGTTATTCTACCATTAAGAAAAAGAATTTAATATCCTGACACAGTCAGGATGTTACCTGTGTGTCACAGTCATATTAAGTGTGTCACAGTCATATTTACCTGAGATCCCTAGTCAAACAAGGATTTCCTAAGAATCAGGAATATTGAGATGGAAACTCCAGGCTTGGGCAGAGTACAGAGAAAAGTCTGCAATACCATCAGTCAGATTAGCTTGGAAGACTGACATAGGAAGCAGATTGCTCTGCTTGGCTTTTTGGAAAAATAAATAAGGTCTTTTGTGTAATGTGGCTAAGGTGCATGCAACTAAGACAAGGCTGGCCTGCAGGATGCCATGTGCCTATGGAGATGTCTTCCCTTCAGCTGAAGAAAAGAGGGAGATCCCTTCTGTAAAACTCACATTCCTGCTTTCACGACTAAGTTCCCAAACAGAAATGCTCTGAAAGCTGTGCAGCACCTGCAAATCTTCTGTTATCAATAGCTGCAGAAATTCTGTACCTTTGAAACTTCAGGTCATTTTATACAGCCACCTTTTGACAGATTGAAGCATTTCATATTTTTGTGATTTTTTTAATTATCTTGACTAATATTTGAGAGCTGCAACTTCCTCTCTGCTAAGGCAAATTGCACAGACTTCACATGGTTCATTGCCTCTAACTTGTCAACATCCTTTTGTGGAAGCACTGACACCCGAACAGATGGTATTCCCGGAGTGATCTCGCTAATAATAAGAAGTACTGCCCCCTGCCTCCTTTTTTCATTGCTATTTAGCTACACTGCTGCACCGGAGCTCATGCTTGATTGATTACCTGCTATTGCCTCTGCCTCCTCTGCAGATCTACTGCCTTGGGAATGCAGTGCACCATCTTACAAGTGAGACCTCCTTTCTTTGTCCCTGGATGTATGCCCTGGTATATCGCATTAGTAAAATGCATGTTCTTCAGACAAACCCTCCTCCTCAAGAGACCAAGGTGAGCCTGTATCAGTAACCATTTCTCTTTCCTGTTTAGTCACATCTGTGTCAACACCTGAAATTTATTGTGATTAGCTCGGAAGACTGATTAGCTCTGAAGATACTAAGCAGCACAGAACCAAAAACACATTCCTGGATAAACCTTATGTTAATGCCCTTGTTAACTGCACTACTTCCATTGCCCATGAGTAAGGACAACTTTAACCCACCTTACTGCTCCCTTTGTTGTAATTTTATCAAAGGCACAGGCAGGAGCTATTCAGATACCTCTCAGAGTAAATCCTGGCAGCAATAACTTCTTGCTTTATTAAAAACTATGAAGATGGAGAACACATGTTTTACCTGGAAGTAGTGTTAAATTAACACATATTTTAATTTTTGCCCCACTCAAGGTAAGGCAAAAAGGTTTCCAGGAGTCTTCTTCATATCAATATCAAATGAATCAGATCAGAGATTTTAGAGTTAAATCAATCACAGTTTCTATAAATTAGAATATCATTAGCTTCTTCCAGTGTTTTGTTAAAGAACTTTGCAAAAAGTCAACAGCGAATGTTCATCCAAAGTCTCAGCCAGCTCTTCTTTTGCCAACAAAGCAAAAACACTAGCATGCATCATAATTATCATCTGTCTTTCTTCTCCATTAATTTGACCTTTTTTTGTTGTTGTTGTTTGTTTGTGTTTTTTTTTCTTTATAGGAACAGGTTATGAAATGCTGTCTCCTCCTTAAATCCTCTGGTTTACCATCAACAAATAAAACTTCAACATTATTTAATGCATTAGGGTTGGGGTTTTGTTAGTTTGTTTCATTATTTTTTTCCTTCTGGTGATCCTTTTACAAGAAGAAATTGCCATACTCAATTTCTCTTCTCTTTCAGCCTCTTGGCTCTGATATTGGCTAACATCAACAAGCTTGGGCCACGGACTAGCAGATATTGCCTAGCCCGCTGCCCAAGAAGTCTGTTTCTGATTTCTGGTGCTTAAGGGTTGTTTTAAACTTCATCCTTTTCCCCTTCTCATTTTCCAGAGTCACATTTTTAAAGAAATACAACTAGAGGCAGGATGATGAGAGTAAAATCCAATCACCTGTTTTTCATGGGGATCAACTGTGAATCTTCTGAGCCAAGCCTTTGACAGAGAAATAGGCAGTTTCTATAATGGAACTGTGAATCGAAATGCATCCCATCGACTATGGGAGGGATTATTATTGAGCTAGCATCCTATAAACTGGAATGTATTTTTGAACTATTGCTTTTAATACACATAATTTCACATTCACTGTACTTAAGCACACAGCATTCCTTGGTTACAAGAGACAACTCATTATTACTGTGTGAAACTTCACTGGTTACCCTTTACTGCAATACTTAATGTATGCAACTTCAAAACTTTCAAAATATTCAATATTAAATGCATAGAGTCAAAAGGAATAGGATGTATTATACAGCTCATGTAATATGGATAATGTGTATCACACATGAATTATACACAACACCAACATATCATGCTCCTGATAGTGTTCCTGTATATTCATGCCAGCCTCTCTGACAGATGGAAGGGCTACACATATTAAATACTGGATATCTTCTAATTAATGCTCACCAAAGGTGTCACACCAAGTAAATTGTTCTAAATGCACTAGAAAAACAATAATAGCATACTGTGTGAATGAACAAAAATCAACCAAACAAATGAGTTTCTGGGTCATTTTCTTCATTTAGAAAGAGATCCAGACCTCTGGGTCTCTTCCCTTCAGACCTCGGAAAATTACTGAAGAGAAAAAACAGGTCACAGGAGAAGAAGAGGTCACACAGCTGAAATAGTGTCACTGCACCATGGCCACAGGCTACCCTCTCTCTTAGAAGGCTGTTGAAAATGCCAGAGCTACTGCATAGAGCTGCAAATGACTTTTGGGGTACCCAGAATCAGCAGTAGTTTTCCATTTGTTCTGGTTAGCCTTGCTGTTTTCCATCATATCTCAGGTCCTGGAGGCAAACAACCATATCGCTACACTAACTTGTTTGTTTGTCCAAAATTATTTTCAAACCTCAGGTTTGCAGAGAAGCATCTAACAAATACACTGTGAATAACTCAGAAGCTACAAGGCAAATGCATAAGATTTTAAACTTATTTTCCCAAGTCTTTTAAGTTACTTTTTGATGCCTGTTTAAGTCTAACTCATCTTGACTAAAGGCTTGGCAGTAATAAATGTTGCCATTAACACTAAACAATGCTCAGGTGAGAAACTAGAAGGTTGGCAAGAGGCAACAGGGTTTGCTGAAAAGAAAAATAAACCTCCCAGTTTATCTATAAAGTCATGAACTTGAACCCTAGGAAAACTGGATGGCGCAGCATGTAGTGAAGAAGCACACAGCAAAGAAGAGAAGCTGTTGGAGCAAGCCCATGCATCAAACAGTGCACTGCCAAGGCAGCCCACCCACCAAACAGCTCTAGTGGGAGCACACAACTGAAACGTGAAGTTCAGCACGCAAGAAATTATTTGAGCTGTAATTTATTCTTTCCTCTGGCCCTAGATCAGCAAAACTCTTAAGCACCTGTGCAACTGTTTGCAGGGTCAGAAGCAAAAGTGAAATCAAAATTTCCAGTGGCCTATAGACTATTTTTGAATAAAAGACCCACAATTATATTTTTTCCCTTTATTATCAGTTCAACTTGATTATCTGTTCTAAAGCATTCCACTTAAGGCACCATTCATAATACTTGACTAACTAGGCATCCATGATATAAATGTGTTTTTCAGGTTTTGCACCTTATTTTAGGGGTTCCTCAAGTGCTGTTGAGTATGAAATAACAGATGACTGGCACTGAAGTTCTCTGAGTAAAAAAGTGACCTGTTGTTTGCTAGCCACTGAAAAAGTTACCTACAGGGAAGATAAACAGGAGAAGCCATTTCTATAATAACACATCTCTTTAAAGCAAGACATAAACATCTGTAATTTCTTAGACAGGAACAAATGTATGCTTAATGTCTCCCTAACATCTTACTCTTGCTACATCCCCAGAACTCAGCTTACCCTCCATTTTATCTGTCCAACTAGCATGTCAGGGCAAGCCTAAGCTTTCCCCAGATTCAGGCTTACCCAATGGCTAGCTTCCAGAGTCAGAGCAACCATGATGCTACAGGGAAGGTAAGCCAGCACACAGTGATCAAAATAGGCTGAAAAGCCTTAGAATCAGTGTTAAGTATCACAGCCTTTAAAGACTGCTAGAAACCCACACCCAGCATCAGTCCCAGGGAGTGGAACAGGACTATGAGCAGCCTGGACTTTGTTTGGCTTGAGTCACTGAAGAAACCACCCTCAGACTCAGTCATTCCAGAACACTTTAGGCACTTATTCCCATTTTCACAGAATCACAGAACAGTGTAGGTGGAAAGGGACCTCCTGAGATTGCCTAGTCCAATCTCCCTGTGCAAGCACAGGGAACTAGACAAGTATGCCCACTGTTTTAGTCAGTTTTTAGCACCTTCAAGGAGACTCCACAGTCTCTCTGGGCAACCCATGCCAGTGTCTGATCATCCTCACAGGAAAAGTGTTTTGTTGTGTTCACATGCAATTTCAAGGGCTTTCATTTGTGCCCACTGCCTCTTGCCCTGTCATTAAGCCCCACTGAGAAAGGCCTGGTTCCATATTCTGCATCCTCTCCTATCAGGTATTTACTGATTGATAAGATTGCCCCACAAACCTTCTTGTCTTCTGTCTGACCTCTTCAGTCCCAGCACTCTCAACATCTTGTATGGAAGATGCTGTAGTTCCTTGACTATTTTGCTCATATTGTTAATTTTCAACTATTAGGACTTCAAAAATAAAAGGCTGCATATTTCCAAAATTATGGGGTTTGGAACATAAAATCACATATTCTGAGCATATAAGCCTGGAAGATTAGTGGGGTCTCTGCAGCAGTGAAAGGTCTGCACTTCAGAAACTTGTTCCACTGCTGCTTATTAATTGTGATGAGACCTGGCAAATTCTCTTATAGCACAAACTTATATGATTTTGGAGAAAGACCCTCATGTCAAGCTGCAAGATGGCTGCTGCTGCAACCACACTAGCGAGGGGGTGATGAAAATCTGCTTGTGACTGTGACCAAACCACAGAGGATGTCACAATTAACCTGGTGCTGTTGTGTTTGTTGGAAATAAAGACTTCTGGCAGGAAACAGAGGTGGGGATGAGGGTTCAGTGTAGGAACTGTTCTGTAGTTCTGTGACAAAAACTATCTCCATAACAGAAGCGAGTTGTTGGTAAGCAATGACTTTATACTGATTCCACTAAAGTGCTCCTCAGGACATTTTAAGTATCATGCACTCAATAGAGGCATTCCCTACAGTCCTCTGCAGCAAAACTCGTATTTCACACATTTTCAAAGCAAAGATAAAGTCTTTCTCCTGTGTCACTTGTAAGCCCAGTGGCTGGCCTGGTTTGTGAACCAGCATCACTTCGCTGTGACTTGAGCAAGGCCTTGAAGCACAGAAGTCTATGGCAGAGCTCTGAAGCTGGAGCAGCAATCCAGCCAAGCTCCTGGGCTAGTCCTCCAGCTCTTACATGATCCAGTATGAATCCTAAGGACTGTGAAACAGAGTTTTTTACAGACAGCAAGAGAAGAGATTTGAAATAATTGCTCTTGGTATTGAAAAGGACTTTTCCATCCAACACTCCACTTTTCCCTGTGTTCTATGAGCACTTTCACCCCCCACCACATTCCAGCAGTGAGGGCAATGAAGGGGGAGATGTCCAGCTGCAGAAGATCACACACTCATACCAGTACACCTACAGTACTGGTGTAGCAGAAATGAAATAGAGCCAAGAAACCCACTTCAATAGCAAAAACTTTTATAAAGAAAAATAAGGGATTAAAGTGTGTGGAACAGTGTGATCAATTAGCAGGGTTTTTTCCTTTTTTGCCTTGTGGATTTGTTTTAGTTTTGCATTTGTAATTACTTAAATGCAGTGTTCTTCACAACAGACATAATTCACAGGCCTTTAATGCCATGCCTTTCAAAACAAACATGAGTCACAGCCCCTAGGTAAACTTCCTGGGCTGGCAGTGAATATCATTATTGTGTGATAGAGTGCAGCAAGCTGTTTGCCAGATTACTCAAGCTCCTAAAGCTAGGAAAATGCATTGCCATTTATTTATTATGCTCACGATAATTACAATTATCATCACTGCAGTGCCAATCTGTTTGCTGCAGAATGAAGGCCTCTTCATGATGTCTCCAAGGATTCAATGTTAGGCCTGAGTAGTTAGCCAAATTATGGGGCCTCACAGGATATTTTTTTTTCTTCAATGATGAGGACTTACTAAGAGATATCAAGCAGCACACTCCTGCTGATTTAACAACAATGTGCTGGAACACCAGGATACCCTTGCTACAAACCTCCCCTTCTATACAAAGCACCATTTCATTCTTTGCTTTTGGCACTAACCATCTTCCAAAACCAAGTTCCAGATCAGTATCATGTACACTGAATATAAAAATTATTATGTATCTCCACTTGTCTGCTGTGCTGGATTGACACAACCTGCTATAAACAAGTACCTCTCTTACAACTGAGAGTGAGTGGAAGAAAAGAAACAACCAGAAAATACTGTGGTTAGACCAAATCTGTGAACCACTACCGTGACTCTGTCTCACTCTCTCCTGGGTGGAATAAGAAAGAGGCAGTCAGATAAGATAAGAGAAAAACCCTTGGGAGTTGAGATAAGGGGGAAAAAAAACAACAACGAATTTAATGAAATAATACAAAATAATTTTTTTTAAAAAATGTATGTAACAGGCAGCAAAACAGGCAACATGCAAACTGCACACCACAAATGAATCTAGGAAAAAGGGAAGGACCCCAGCCCAGAAACATGGAAAACACAACGAAGCACCAGAACAGGAATTTTACAAGCTATAGGACGAACACAAGTTCCATAAATCCCTTTTGCCCCCAGCCAGTCCTTTCCTTTTGCAGTAAGCATGATGTCAGCATGGTATTAAACAATTCATCAGTGTTCTGCCCTCCTGGCTTGCTCAGTGACCCCAGTCCTGGCTTCTACTACACCGCAGGGTGTGTGTGTGGAGAGGGGTAGTCCATCTCCTTCTTCCCTTCTAGTGAGACCAGCCCACTAAAACGAATACATCCACAAACATTGCTTTTCTTATATACGGAAGGATCCATAGAGATTACATAATGTCTGAGTATGTGCACAAAATAAACATGAATCTGCCACTGCCTTTCCTTCTAGCCCATTCCACAGTACATCTTGGCACAAAGGAGGAGGAGTCAGAACATACTGAGACATTAGGCCAGGAAGAGTAGCAAAATCCAGATTGCGAGCAGAGGGGGTGGAAACATAGAGTGTAGGCAGGTGAGAAATGTGAGATCATTTATCCAACCCTGCAGGAGTCTAAAAGAATACTTAGACTCATATGGTGCTTTAAATCTTAAAAATCCTAAATGAACATTATTCAAACTAATGAAATTAGTCATCTAAGGTCACATTCTTTTTATTTTCATTTAAAAGGGATTTTTCATACGTGATTTTGATGAGTTGCATTAATTTTAAACTCTGCAAATGAGTGCTTTAACTTGCCTCGCATTTCTGTTCACATGTCTTATGGCAGAATACCTCCAGGTTATCTGAGCATTGGTTTCTTGAAGGCTTTTGGCATAATCAAACACTATGCTTCCTAGTAACACATGTTACAATGTTAGGTGACATTTCTCAAACAAGTTAGGACTAGATCTTTGGGATTCACTTTAGCTTATTGTCTTACTACCACACCTACACTTTACTGATTTGTAAGTATGTTCACTGCAAATGCATTAAATTCTTCCATTTTCATATACAATGAGGTGCTGAATTAGAGCACTTAATATAAAGCATTATACCCCACTCAGTGGGAGTAGCAAATCATTGTCATGAACACAAAAACACTGCAGATCATCCTACCACACTGAACCTTGCCAGTTCAAATACAGATCTAAAACCGCACCACAGGCTGAAGGCAGCTCTTGGATTGTATTGGTGTTGTTATTAGTCATTTGTATTGTCTTAATTATGGACCACTGGACAAGGACCAACGTTCTCCTCAACATGAGGAGAAACTTCTTTACAGTGAGGGTGACAGAGCACTGGAACAGGTTGCCTAGAGAGGTTGTGGAGTTGCCTTCTTTGGAGACTTTCAAAACCCACCTGGATGCCCTCTTGTGAGGTTATCATCCAGCACTCCTGGGTCCCTCTCTGTCAGGCTGCTTTCCAGCCATTCATACCCCGCTGTGCAGCACTGCGCGAGGTTATTGTGGTCAAAGTGTAGGACCCTGCACTTGGCCTTGTTAAACCTCACACTGTTGATCTCAGCCCATCAGCCCAGCCTGCCCAGGTCTCTCTGAAGTGTCTTCCTACTCTCCAGCAGACTGATACTCCTCACCCCCACTGCTTGGTGTCATCCACAAATTTACTAACTGTAGACTCAACTCCCTCATCCAGGTCATCGATAAAGATGTTGAATAGAACAGGGCCCAGTAGTGACCCCTGGGTGACACCACTGGTCACCGGACACTGGATGCAGCACCATTCACCACCACTCTCTGTGCACAGTCATCTTGACAGTTTTTAACCCAGCAAAGGGTGCACCTGTCCAAACCATGGGTTGCCAGCTATTCCAGAAGGAATATTCTCATAATATTTGGCTCCAGTCAGCACTTTAATTTTTGAAGCTAGCGTGACTGCAGCATGGTACGAATAACAGCAGTAGATTCAACTCAATCCATGACATTCCCTTATGAAGGAAAGAAGACAGTCATTGGCTTGGCATGATGAACTTCATCTTATTATTTCTAAAGAACTGTCACAAGCAGCCTCAAAAGCTCAAGCAGTCATCTCTGAGGTCAGGATGAGGACAGGTGAGGTGGCAGTAGAACTACAACTGCAATGGTGCTAAAGAGAAAAACACCAAAAAGAGGGACCTGCAGACTAGTCTTTGTAATTACCACCCTACAAATATTCTGGAGCAAACAAATATATTCATAAGCTTCCAAAAGTTGTTTGTTTGTTTTCTTTTTTAATCCGTTTGATTTCTATTTACAAAAAAGCTAAAGGGGAGTTTTTAATCTAAAAGAAGCAGAATATTTCCTCTGTTACAACTTCAGTAAGATTTTTTTACATAGTCTGACATACATTTACACAGGACAATATCAAAAGCCAACCTGGAAGGAACAGTCTACATATGTAAATCCTAGACACAGCCCTGTTCAGTGTTTACATTAATAACTATGACCATAGAATAAGGCTAGGAGAAACTAGAGGCTCATGGAAGTAGAGTGCAACATTATATTTGCAAACTATCAAATTAAAGGGGAGGAAAAAAAGTTCAACAGATGCAATTGTAATATCCTACACTCAACAGACTGTGCAAGTACAACATGGGGAGAAGAAGGTTAGGTAACAACTCCGTAAAGAAGTATGTAGGTGTTACAGTCAATGACAAACCAAGCATGAGTCAGCAGCATCACATTGTTGTGAAAATGTCAAGTTCATACTGAGATACAGAAGCAGAAATAAGGGGATTTAGACATGAATTGATCTTTTACTCTGCTCACCACTGGCAAGAACACAGCTGCTCAGGGGCACTGCACTCTAAGGATGTGTAGAGTAGAAGAAAAGAATCAAGAGTGAAGGAAACATTGAAAAAGACTGGGATAAATGTACAGAGTAGTCATCTTCAAATGAATACAAAGCTATCACAAAAAGGAAGGGAATGATCTGTTCTTCATGGGAACAGCAGTCAGGAGAGAAGACTTAATTTGCCACAAGATCAAACACTAAGAAAAGAACATTTTACTGGAAAGCCAAGAGAAGCAGTGAAGTAGATTTCCTGCTGAGGTTCTCTTCCCATCCCTAGAGGTCTAGTACCATGTTAGAGAAACATGTCAGAAATCACATGTGTCTACTGGGTTCTCTTTAGGGAAAAGGACTAGATGGCTTTTGGATGTCCCTTGGACTCTATGACTATCCATCAGTTGACACCTGTGTCATTCACACTGTATAAGCAAATGAACCCTAATGTTAGTGAGTGAGCTTGCTCCCACAGTCACACCACCTGTTGTACATCACCACACACCTCTTCATCGATGCGCTGAGCATAACCACACTCCGCAGATCATATTACAGCTCCACCTTCTAAATAAGCAATGATGTTGATATTTAATTCTGAGATTTTTTTTTTTTTAATCACTGCTCCCTCCACTGATGGCAAAATTCTATCTTATGTTTAAATAGCCTTATTTAGAAAATGTATACATACTTCTCTTTTAAACAATAAGCAATCCTCTGTTTAAAGTGTGCTCCGAATAGATGTAATAATTTACTAGCACCTTCTGTCCTTTTAAGTAACATCATAAAGGTTAACATTTTATTCCTGTTGAATAGCAAAAAAATCACCCAACCAAGCAAATGCTGTATCATGTAATTCCAAACAAGGATTCATCTGTAAGTAAACTAAATCAATCGAACTAGAAAACCAAGTTACTTGATGTCATGTGCAAGTTCTCTCATGATGCTGACTCTCATGTTCCTGTGGGAAAACTATGAACCAAATTCTGCTCTAGCCAACATTTTATAGCACAACTGATATAATCAATATTCACTTAGTGCCTCCCATCAGAGGCCCTCAAATAACCAATCAAAACCTGGTACTATTCTCATCTTACCAGTGGGAAAATACCAGAAGGGTTGCCTCCATCACAGACTGAAAATTATTTCTCAAGATTAAACAGGAAATCAGTGCCAAAATGGGGATTTTTTTTTCTCTTCAGCCTCTACAATTCTTTATGGGTCTGGCTCCAACACTGTTAGTTTGAGATTCTATGTTTTCCTACATAATGAAGATGCCAAAGGCACAATTTTAGTCCAAGTTTCCTTTTGTGCATAACTATAGGATCACAACAAGCATGCCCATAACTGTTTGTTGTTCTGTTGGGGGTGTAGGGGGGGGNGAGATAGATTGCTGTTATTTTAGCCTATAAAAGTCTTATTCCTGTCAGCAAACACTTTGGTTCCTTAAAACAAATAAGCAGTCTGAAAGAAAATACAGAAGCTGGAGAAATCTTTTAGGAAAAAACAAAACAAAACAGCTTCTTTTAGTCTGTTTGTGGCTTTATTTGTTCAGTTGGTTGGGTTTGGGTTTGGTTTTGACTTTTTGGGGTTTTTTCAAGTGCTGCACTGACTATTTCTTTTTGGATATCAGAGCTGTGTAAAGCTTTCTGTATTTTAGAGGCATTGGGAGGGTAAGCTAGGACATCCTTCATTCCCTGCTGGGAATACTTGTACTGAGCATATCTCTGGTTCAAGTTCTAAGGAACTGCAGGGGTGACCTCTGTGGGAGGAGGCCATGAACTACCCTGAGCTAATCACTGCAATGTCCAGACAGCTCTAAAACAACCTGGATCTCAAAATTTCAACTAATCAGAAAAGCAGATGGCACCACTGCTCAGACATACTTAAGAAATGGTGGTTAGCACTAGGTGCAGGAGACATAGAAGGACACAATAAAGGAGTCATGTGAAGAGTAATCTAAGAAAGATTTGGTGGAATGGAAAGAGTGCTGGTTTGAGGCCAATTGGAATGTTTTAATGAGAAAAATTAGATTATAGAAAAGAAAACAATGGTGATGTCTACTTCACTCATAGGTTTTTTGAGACTTATAAAAACAAGGACACAAATATAGATAAGACACTCCGTTTGTTGGAGTCTGTCAGTGTCTGTGTTTTCTCCCTGGGCTTCTGCTGTTCTGCTTTGGATCTGTGTAATCCAACTAATCATTCTGCTTCTAATGCCCCTTGCTGATCCTCCCAACTCACCTTGCACATTAGGCAGATTCTGGGGGGTGGAAAGAAGGTGGAAGGGTGGTTGGGAGCCTCTCCTAGGGGCTCTGATTTCTGGGAGGGGTATTGTGTTTCTGTATTACTTTTCTGTATTACTTTTATATATATCTGTAAGTATTTGCAATACGTTGTAAATATCTGTTAGTATATTGTGCTAAGCTGTGGATATAAAGCTTCATTCCTTAACTTCCAGCTGGCTGAGTCTAGTCTGGGTGATTTCATAAGGAGGGGGGCAGGTTTGGTAACTCCCAAACCATCACAGAAAGGAAGAGGGCACAGGGAAAACATGGTTGAAGATGTACTCCTCTAAGGAGGCAGTTTCCCTCTGAGGGATTGTAGCCCACACGCCACCCACACGGCACACACATGCTGCACATATGCTGCAAAGGTGTAGCTGTGATGGACAGACATAGGAGGGAATGGGTGCTGATCCCAAGGTACTGAGTTTCAAGTGCAGCTCTTGAATTTGAGTAGGCAGTGAGAAGAGCAAGGCTTGGATGAGTTTGACATCACAGAAGCAGTCAGCCGCAAAGCAGCACTGGGTCAGGCTTTGCCTGTGCGTGGTGCAGCACTGCCCAGAGAGGTGCTGGAGTTTCCATCTCTGGAGTCATTCAAAACTCATCCTGTGCAACCTGTTCTAGGTGAACCTGCTCTGGCAGGAGGCTTGGACTAGATCCCAGAAATCTGTGTAGATCTCTCCAGAGATCCCTTCCAACTCCTATCATTCTTGATTCTGTGTGACAGCCCCAATGTATTGCAGCTTGCACACAAGTCATGCCAGAGCAGGGGCAGCCCCAAAGGAACACTGGCTCTTGGAGGATCCCAGGCCAGAGCAGAGAGAAGCAAGGAACAGTAGAGAAAAACAGCCAGAAACAAGTATAAACAGAAAGAAGCACTTGCACACTGACTCAAAATACTGCATTGCCCATTGCCTACCCAAAGTCTTTGCCTACCCAAAGTCAGACTTGCTGCAGCACAAAGAGACAAGGGGCATAAAGACTGGGAAGAAGGAAGGAGAGGTGCTAGACTGAAGTTTATCCTGAGTAAGATGAGGTAAAGTGTTTCTCTAAGTGTTTCTTAGTGCTTAATTTCTTGTCTTTGTATCTTTTCTCACAGTCTGAATCAGTAATTAATGGTTCATAATAAATGACAACAAAATTGAAATTCCTTGATGGGAGACATTTGTCTGTGACAATACTTTGTGCTTTCTCAATATTAGGAATGACAACTTTGCACATACAGTCACATAAGCAAATCCACCCTTTCTCTCCTACTTCTTAACTCAGGTTTTAATTCAGTCTTGTTATGGCATAAACCAGGTTCAGTCTGTGAATCCAAACTGGCCATTGACATCAGAAGAACATTTGAGAAAAAAATTCACCCATTCAGAGTATCGTCAAGAAATGCTATTGTCTTGCAACCAGTTTTTCCAGCTGTGCTCTAATGACAACATGCACTTACACTCCTGTTCCTATACCTTCAACAAAGAAGAAAACTCAACAGCACCCCTAATGTCTGCACATCATTAGCACAGGCAGAGCAGGAGAGTGTTATTGGTCCTATCACAAGATGACAACTTTGAACAGTTATCATTTAGGCAAGAAAAAAAAAATACTTGGCCAAAATACTTACATTATCTAATTTGTAGGGCTATTTTTCATATACATTTTAGATTGATTTCATTAGTGTTAATTAACATATCTTTGTGTATTATGAGAGACAGCAGATACCCATAAAGATTCTTGTATTGAGCCATATGGCAGCCTGTAACACACTAGCCAAAAAAGTATAATGAGGCATATAAAAAAGTCTGCTGCACAACACTTCTTGGTAATTTTGAAAAAGTAATGTCAGAGTTTGCACGATACAAGAGATGCCATCCTGTGCTTGCCTTACTCTGTCTGGCTATGGAAGCTGGATCGGGCTCCAATTAGGATTATGGAAGGTGCAGAGTTCACAGTACCAAGGTTGATCCAAAGGAAGTCAGTTCACGTCTGGATTTTCCTCT
Source organism: Eubucco bourcierii (assembly GCA_013396675.1). NCBI lineage: Eukaryota > Metazoa > Chordata > Aves > Piciformes > Ramphastidae > Eubucco > Eubucco bourcierii. Next base: position 152,115 of record VWZE01008565.1, read on the forward strand.
TCCCCATAAAGGAGAATACACAGTGGATGTACAGAGCCTTATCTCAGGTTCGATGTGGGGTAGTGAGGCCTGGTTTGGCCTTCCTCAAGCTGCCAATGTGGGCCTGGAGCATCCTGCCTCACCCTGCAGCTGGTGAGTTGAATTGGTAGCTGCATCACTGCAGTATGGCCTGATGCAGAGAGGCAGAGTGTGGGGGTCAGGTATTCAGGCCTGGGATTTTGGCCTGGTTTGGAGGGAGGTTTGTGGAAGCTTTGGCCTAAGGAGGTTTTGGAGAACTGTGCCCTATGGATTTCTTTGTATTCTACATGATTTTGTGTTGCTTTATGTAGTTTCAAATAGTACTTCCATTTAAACTTCTATTCAATCCAGTCTGGAGTGTTTTAACTACTTTGGGGAGAGTTAAAGAGATCCTGTCTCGCTCTTTAAATGCAGACACATCAATGGATAGAATCATAGAACACCAGGTTGGAGGGGGCCTCAGGGATCATCTGGCCTAACCATTCCAGCTGACAGTGGAGATTAAATGAGACAGCCCAGTAGCCTGTCTAGTTGAGTCTTATAATGTAGGGGAATCCACTATTTATCTTGGGAGGTTACTCTAACTGTTCTCGTTCTGAAAACTCTTCTTCTGGTTTGTGCTGGTTTGAAGCTAATTGGAATATTTTAATGGAGAAAATTATATTATAGGTTGTGAAAAGAAAACAATGGTGATGTCTACTTCACTCATAGGTTTGCTCAGATGTATGAGAACAAGAATGCGAACATAGATAAGATAGTCTGACACAAGATCAGAAAGTCTCGGTGTCTCTAGCTTTTTTGCCTTCTCCTCTCTGCTGAGTAACGTAACTAACTCTGCTTCTAACCCCCCTCGCCGATCGTCCAAACTCACCTTGCACATAAGGCAAACCCTGGGATAAGGTAGAGAGGTGGAAAGAAGGTGGAAGGGTGGTTGGGAGCCCTTCCTGAGGACTCTGATTTCTGGGAGGGGAGTTGTGTTNCAGGAGTTACTTTTCTCATTGCCCATTGTCTTTTCATGTCAGTCCTCATAAAAAGGGAGTGTCCTTTCTCCTGGTAGGCAACATTTATGTGGTATGCAGTAATGATATGTGGTAATAAGATTTCTCCCAAGCTTTCTCTTCTCAAGGCTGAACAAACCCATTTCTCTCAGCCTTTCCTCACATGAGAGGTCCTCCAGCACTCTGATCATTCTCATAGCTCTCCTCTGGACACTTTCCATTCTGTCCACATCTTTTTTGTACAGTGGGGACTAAAGTTGCAGGCAGTTCTCCAGGTGTGGCCTGACAAGCACTGAATAGAATGGGACAATGACTTCATCTCTGCTGCTAACACCCTTGTCAATGCAACCCAGCATCCTGTTCTCTTTGATGCTGTAGCACACTTCATTCATGCTGAGCTTGTTACCCACCAAGACCTCCAAGTCCCTCTCCACAGGGCTGCTCTCCAGACAGATGGATCCCAGTCTGAGTTACAGTCCTGGGTTATATATTCCCAGGTGCAAGACCCTGCATTTGTTCCCACTGAGCTTCATGAGGTTCTTGCTGGCTCAGTCATTTGGCCTGTCCAGATCTTCCTAGAGGGTGGTCCTCACTTCTGGAGTGTCAACATCCCCACTCATTTTGGTGTCATCTGCAAACTTCATCAGGGTGCTCTTGCTCCCAACATCCAGACCACTTATGAAGACATTAAAGAACATTGGGCTCAGTATCCATCCCTGGGGCTCCATGCTTGTGACAGGCTTCCAGACTGAGAAAGAACTATTTACTACCACCCTTTTGGGTACAGCCTGTCAGCCAGTTCTCCACTCACCACACAGACAACCTATCTAGGCCATATCACATCAGTTTCTCTAGGAGGAGGCTGTGAGGCACTGTGTCAAAAGCCTTGGAGAAGTCCAAGCAAACAATGTCAACTGCTTGCCCTGCATCAACTGAGTGAGGTAATTTGTCATAGAAGATGATTACATTTGTGAAGTACGTTCTGCCCCTGGTGAATCCATGTTGGTTTTTCCCAATTACGTGCTTCAGTTGACTTGTGACAGTCCCCAGGAGGATTTGTTCCATAACTTTTCTAGGGATTGGAGTGAGGCTAATGGGTCTATAATTACTTGGACCCTCCTTGGATCCCCTATTATAGATGGGGGGTGACATTAGCCTTCTTCCAGTCTTCAGTCTTCTCAGAAAGAAAAAGGAGGTTTACAATATGTGGAAAAATATCTGATCAATTGGGAGGATTATAGAAATATTGTCACAGAATAGTCTTGAGGTCTGTGGTAATGGGTTGGACTTGATGATCTTTGAGATCTCTTCCAACCCTGGTGATACTGTGATAGAATGTAGAGACGCAACAAAAAAGGCCAAGTCCCTGGGCAGGAGTTGCATTGTCATGAGCATAAACCCACTGCAGATCATCCTATCACATCGAATCTTGCCAGTTAAAATACAGATATAAAAGTGAACTGCAGACCAAAGTCAGCTCTTGGATTGTATTGGTGTTGTTATTAGTCATCTACATTGTCTTAATTATGGACCACTGGACAAGGAGCAACGGATGCAAACTTGAACATAGAAGGTTTCATCTCAACATGAGGAGAAACTTCTTTACAGAGAGGGTGACAGAACACTGTAACAGGGTGCCCAGAGAGGTTGTGGAGTCTGTTTCTCTGGAAACTTTCTAGATGCATTCCTGTGTGGACTACCCTAGGTGCTTTTGACAGGGGCAGTTGGAACTGATGATCTCTGGAGGTCCCTTTCAATCTCTACGTTCTGTGATTCTGTGATGTCCACAACTTCTTGTAGATTATGGAGAGTGGCCTTGCGACAATATCAGCCAGCTCTTTAAGCATCCTCAGGTAGATGGCATCCAGGTCCATCAATTTGTATGGATCAAGCTCCTATGATAGGTCCTGACACACCAATCCTTCCTTCACTGAAGGCAGGTCTGTGTCTGCATCAACCTGCATTTTTGTTCCTATGGGCTGGGACATAACAGTGCTGGTAAAGACAGAGGTGAAGAAGGTGTTTAGGACTTCTGCCTTTTCAATGTTGGTGGTTAGTTCACCTCTTCTGTTTCATAGTGGGCCTATAGTATCTTTCTGTTCCTGCTTGTTGTTAATGTATCTGAAGAACCCTTTATTGAAGATTTTGACATCTTTGGACAATTTCAGTCAAAGATAGGCTTTTGCTCTCCTAACTGCATCTCTGAACACCCCAGTAATGCCCTTGTAATCTTCAATAGGTAATGTTCCTCTTTTCCATCTCTGGTACATGTTCACTTTGGTTCTGAGAAGATCCAGAAGCTCAGAGTTAAGCCGGTGTGGTTTCAGCATCCTGGGTGAGTGCCAGCACCATCACAGTAAAGACTGTTCCTTATAGACTTTATTATTCTGGACCTGGAGAGATGAATGCGCTTTACAAAACTGCCATGACTAACAAATACTTGCAGAAAAGCTTTGCAGAGATGGGAACATTTCTTGTGCTGGTGCTTCTTTTTATCTATATAATACTGACATCTGGTGGGAATGGGCATGAATTGACCTACTTGAGCGAGCTTGGTCTGCTTCTGCTTTAGTGTAACAGGCGAGAACATGCCTTGACACTTGAACAAGTTATGTGGGCAGGAGATCAAAATTATTTATAATTAGATTTCCTTTTAACAATTTAAAGACTCTAAAATGTAGTTTGTTTAGAGAAATCCATGGAAGATATTTTCATCAGGTTGCATTTTTTTCTGGGTCTTTTTTGGTGATAAAACAGGCATAGATAGAAATTTAGTGCACATATTTGGCATTGGATGTGTGATTACAACACAGACATATATTTTCATTATGCTTACTACTTCTTTTTCCGATGAATCAATGCCAAAATACAAACACTTTCCCATACAGCCTGAAATAAGCCTATCAAAATGCATTCCTAACCTTTTCAGTTTGTTCAGCTATGCAAACGGAATCACACTGATGTACAGATAAACAGTACTTTTTCTTTTATATCACATGTAAAATATAAGCACAAACATTTATGGTCCTTTATAGCATTTATATATATACAGCATATATTTTCTTCTGAAAGAGAAAGAATTCAAGATCAAGATTATACAGTGAGTGTCTGAGCTCTCTATCAAATGCTCTAGTTATCTCATTCATCTAACTCAGCAAAATGTTATTTAATTAGGAAGATCAGTAGTGATCTGAAAGATTAGAACTTGGAGAAGTCAACATGCCCAGGAAGAAAAGAACTCTTTGCATTTACTGAGCAAACTCCTGTGTAACTGAATGTAACTGAAGTCAAGATCAGAGATATAATCTCCCCAACAAACACATTGCAGTACCTATTCTGGGTTGAAAACTCTTGCATTTAAGCTGCTTGACAGTAGGATGTCCACTTTCAGTATCACAGCACTTCACCATCATGACTGAATTGGCAACAACAGACTATAACAAATATATCAGGTTCCTCCCTGACCCTTGATCAATAACATCATCAATTTTGCTAGACCTCCAAGTACTCACTAGCCTCAAAACAAAGATGAAAGCTCTTCCCTCCTGAAAAGCAAAGAATGTATGTGACAAGTTATCCCATCTAATTACTACTATATCTGATACTGTCACTGGTCTGGACATTTTACAAGTGAGACAATTATAAGTGTAGGTTTCTTGCTCTCTGCTACAACCACATTTTCGTGATGTTCTGTATCAACACACTGACACCTCACTGGGCTTAAACAAAATCATTCTCCACAAATCACAGTACATAATAAAATGCTGAATGGAAAATATCCCAGCTAGTACAAAAATGAAGTTTTGTTTCATACACATAACATTATCTTCATCAAAGGAAAAGTACTGTTGTCAGTAGTTTCATGATTTGAATGAAAGACTGAGGTGGGTGACTCGATACATCAGCATATGAGAAGCCCATGTTTCCTACACCATTTTTCACTGAGAATGCTTTAAAATGCAAAGACCTCTATAACCTTCAGCATTAGTCATTTCACTGACTACAACAGCTATCTCTCACTTTGTTCTCTGATCTGATTCACTCGGTAACACAAGTATCTGTAAAACATGTATCATACAAACTGGTAACCCACAAGCATAGAGAAACTGTCAGACTGAGAGACTCTCTCATAGATCATAGAGTTACCCCTGCACAAGTTCAAGCCTAATTCTCAGCAGCTTTCAGCGGCCCTACCTCTACAATTTATGATTGTCCTCTCAAAGCAGACTCTCCTCACTCCAAATGTTCTGTGATCTATGCAAGTGGTTAATTATTTGTTTCTTTCCATGGTCATGAATGATGCTACAAATTTTAGCAAAACAAAGTTTCTCAGTGTTCCAAACTGTTCCCTAAAATGTTGATAAAATTATTCAAGACTGAAGTTAGAGATAACCCTACCTTTGATTTATTCTTAATGGCAATGGCTTTGCAAGCTAATGCTATGTCTTCAGGTGCTGGTCCCAACCAGGATTTCAGTTTTCAGAGAGACCTGGTGACATCTGGCTTGTCACAATGGAGAATTTATGAAGCCAGGCAAGCACACGACCTTGACAGTCAGGAACCAAATGAATATCCCACTAGATATTGGAGTACTGACTACGTTGCCCCAAAGTGATTGGATGTTACATCAAAGTTCTTCTCTCATAGCTTCACTTTTACAGCATTGAAGTAAACACAATTCCACCAGCCCATTTTTCTAACTGTAACAGTTACTGCTGTCCAATCAGTGCTTAATGTAGCAAACATGGACTTTCTGCTAGTAGCTTTTTAATTGCATAAGAACACAGCCAACCATGAATGCTGAGTATGTGTTAGCTTCAATTTAGCCATTGCAGTCTAACTCCCAAGAAAGTTTTTGCTCATTTGCTCAAACACAAACAAACACTATCAAACTCTACCCCCCACCCCCATGTGTGTGTGTGCGTGCAGACATAACACCCTGCAGAGCTTTCAGATATCCAAAAGTCCTTTCTGCCAAGAAAGCCTGTAGTTTGGGCTAGAACATGTAAAGTAAAATATTACTTGGGTCACAACAATCATAGAATCATAGAATGGTAAGGTTGGAAGGGACCTCAAGGATCATCTAGTTCCAACCCCCTGCCATAGGCAGGGACACCTCCCACTAGTACAGCTCACTCAAGGCCTCATCCAATCTGGCCTTGAACACCTCCAGGGAGGGAGCATCCACGACCTCCCTGGGCAACCTGTGCCAGTGTCTTACCACCCTCACTGTAAAGAACTGTAAACAATGCCCTGTAATGCTACAGGCTTGGGGCAGAGTGGCTGGAAAGTTGCCCAGCAGGAAAGGACCTGAGGGTGCTGCTTGACAGCTGTCTGAATGTGAGTCAGCAGTGTGCTCATGTGGCCAAGGTAAAGAAAACCCTGGCCTGCATCAGGAATAGTGTGGGGAGCAGGAGTAGGGAAGTGATTGTGGCACCGCATTCAACACTAGTTAGGTGGAATCTTGAGCACTATGTTCAGTTTGGGGCCTTTCACTATACAAAAGACACTGAAGTGCTGGAGCATGTCCAGAAAAGGGCAACAAAGTTGGTGAAGCATCTAGAGAACAAGTTTTATGAGGATCTATTGAGGGAACTGGGATTATTCAGTCTAAAGAAGAGGAGGCTGAGGAGACACCTTAGTGCTCTCTACAACTATCTAAAAGGCAGTTGTAGTTAGGTGGGGGTCAGTCTCTTCTCTTTAGTACCAGGTGATAGAATGAGAGGAAATGGCCTGAAATTGTGCCAACCAAGATTTAGACTTGATATCAGGAGAAATTTCTTTACTGAAAGAGTGGTTAGGTAGTGGAATAGGTTGTTTAGGAAGGTGGTGGAATCACCATCCCTGAAGGTGTTCAAAAAATGTGTGGACATGGCATTTTGGGACCCGGTTTAATTGCCGTGGTGCTCTTGGTTTGATGATTGGACTCAATGATCTTAGAGGTCTTTTCCAACCAAAGCAATTATATGAATCTATAATTATTTATGTAGTAATTCTGATGTGCTACTGTTGAAATAATTTGTATATAAAAAGACCACAGTCTAATATGTACTCTGTCCTTTCTAACTGGACTTACAAAAGCTCAGCAGTTTGCAAACAAGAGATCTAGGATATTTCTATACAATGTTAGTCTCAAGAAGTGGCTCAGACTAGTTTTAAATTACTTAAGTAATCCTGCTACATGCCTTGATGTCTTGTGATGAAAGGCTTCCCTGTTATCTGTCCCAAATCTTTCTCTTCATTTCATATTGTTATATCTAATTACACAATAATTCTCTTCCTAGTCTGATATTTATGTTGTTTAAAAACACAGTAAGAGTGGTTTTAGACAAGACAGATAACATAATACAAAGTAGTGGGGTTTTTTTCTGATAAGAGGACAAAAAATGTAGCATAAAAAAACCCTAGTTCCCATGACTTTAGAGATGAGATAAAGACCACAAGAGAAAAATCAAGGCTGAATAAAGAAACTGTGCAAGGCTCCTGGCACAGAGATGAGACTCCAGCTATTATGCCCTTTGAGATTCTCCCCTGCAATCCAAATAGCAAACAGATATTAATCTCATGCCCTTTGCTTTTTCCCTAGGGACACTTCTTTCAGCACTTAATATCATGGAAAGATTCAGACTAGATAGGACTTCTGGTTGACACTACTCTTCAGGTCATAACCAACTTCACAGTGAGATTAGTTTGCTCTAGGTACCATTCAAAAGAGTTTTTAAAATCTCTGACCACAGAGATATCACAACCCTTTCCAGACATCTGTTCCACTAATGAGCCACTTTTCTGCATAGGATATTCTATCCTAATTCCAGTATTTAATTCTTCACCAAAGAACCATGAGATGCATGGTAAGTTAGCATGTAATTTATCAATCAAATAACTACTCCATGCTCCAAGTACAACATTTGCAGTTCAAACTACCCACTTCAGCCAGTGGCCAACTTCAAGTTCCTTTATATTCTTCTCAGTCTCTTCATGGCAGTTTGGTGTAACTTGGGAAATTCTACACAAAGAAAACAAAAATCAGCATGTACTTCTCCACAGCCTACTTTTGAGTCCCTCAAGAGTCAAGAACTGGCAATTTATTCAAACTCTCCCTGATCCCAGGATTATTCACCCAGTCAAACAGTTCTGAGACAGCTTTCATGAAGAGAGAACACAAAAAAAAAAAGTTTTGTCTCCTATGAAATATGGCAGTAATTTTTAATGCTTTGATTACCTTTCCCAGATGTATGCAGTTCTGAGCAGTCCTCTAGATTACATCCCTCCCTGACAGAGATATTTTAAGAAAAACAGAAACTCAGAACATTTTGCCATCCCAAATGTTCAGTGCATATACAGCTAGAATATTAAATAGGAAGCAGAGTCACAGCATTGACACTTGGCCTAAGGCTGGCACAGCCAAATGATGTTTAAGAATGTCGCTTTGAATTCTGAAGCACTCTTATGCTCTTTTCTGTTCATGTACCCTGCTTTGAAGTTCATAAAGATTCCAGTGAATAGCTTTTTGATTCATGTGAACGCTCGAAAAATATCTATTCTCTGCAAAATGCTTGCAAGTAATTGAGTTTTTCAATGCAATGGCACAAATATTTACTATTCAGTATTCTACTGCCTAAAAATTTGTCCTTCTGTCCAGGAACAACTATGCAGGCATGCAACCAGCCATTTATCAGAGGGGCAAATAGCCAGAACAAATAGTTTGCACATGTAAATTGAAAATTGTTCATCTATATGATACACTGATCTGCAGAATCCAGATATAGTTTATATACAGTTCATGAACAGCAAAACAAGTATTTTCATAGCAATCAGTATTTTCACTTTCTGGAACATTATTCCTTACTACACTTTTCTTAGTGGTATGAAAACTGCCAGATATTTAAGTACTTGGTTTTTTTTTTTTCATGTGCATTGATGAGTGTCTGGTATGTTTCTCACATGCAGATGAGAGAGTTTGGTACTGCAAATAGAATCACAGACTCATTAAGGTTGAAAAAGACCTCTAAGAACATCGAGTCTAAGGATAACCCAACTACCGTGACCATGAAATCATCACAACATTGCCTGGGACCAAATACTCCAACACACTAAGTGCTTCATGTAGGACTTGCTGGACATCTATTTAGTTGGAGAATTTTTACGTAATAAAGAGATGGAAGAGTTTTGTAATCTTCTTCACAAACTAGTCTTACATGGACAAAAAAAGTAGTGACTCAAGGACCAGCATTCATTATATCTACTAAGCTTTAGATATTCCCAAAGAAAGAATCAATCTATAGCATACTCAACTTGTAGTATTGTGATGGCTTGGGAGTTAGCCGGCACCCACCCCACACACACACACACACACACACAATTCACCAGACTAGACTCATGTGGCTGGAACTTAAGGAAGATACATTTACAGCTTAGCACAATTTACAAGCATATATATATACACACACAATATACACAGATATTTACAGTTATATACAAGTTAAAGGTAATACAGAAACACAAAATCCCTCCTGAAACAGTCAGACTGCCCAGGAGGTTCCCAACCAACCTCCTCCCCCCTTCCCCTTTCCCTTCTTTCCCTCCTCTCAGAAATAACCCGAACAATCCCCATACATCTCGTGTGATAAAACTGCAGAAATCTGAGGTGAGATGTCAAAAAGACAACAAGGAGGTTAGAGGGAAAAAGGTTAGATTGGGTTAAAGAGCTAAGGGGCATGCATCCACATAGACTGCCAGAGAGAAGAAAGGCAAGTGAGAACTGAGAAGTGTGTGAGAAGTGAGTGCCTCATCTATATTTTGACTAATTGCTTCTCTCAGCAGAAGAATGAGTGATATAGGCCACTGTTATTTTCTTTCTTCTCACAGCTAAGGATTTAATTTCTCTCAGTGAAATATTCCAATTAGCCTCAAAACAGCATAAGTATAGTTCTATGATTGAAAATACTCCTTGTGAGCTTAATCCTGTGTGTTAAACTTGTGCCTTATAATATCAGCCAATATTCGCAGATGTATTTTTAGCATGGATACAAACCCTAACTTTTGATGTTGTAGAAGGGCAGGAATAGCACAAGGCAACATGAAGCTTTACAGAGGCTCATTTTGCACCAGGAAAAGCTAACACAATGGTCTTTTATTGGCATTTTTCCTGATTCTTCCTGAAGCAGGAGCCATTGAGAGGATGCTGGTGCATGGGACACAAAAAGAAGCAATATGGCTTGTAAATCCAACCTCTTTCTCCTTTCCTGAAATCACTCCAATTTATGCCAGGCATTGGGCAGATGTTTGCCAGGCTCTGAGCCCAGAAGGCAGTGCAGCTTCCTCAGTTGTTTTCAGTTTCTATGCTACAAGGAAATGAGCCCTTCGTTTCTGTTGCCTGCAGCAGGTCACTATCACAAAAAGCACTTGTGGTTTGATTTGTTTGTTATGAATTCACCACCTTTCATTCTTGTAAGGAAACTTCTTGTTCTTTGAAGTGGGGAAGAGTTTCAGGGGGGCAGGATAGGGGGATGGGGACTGCTTGTTTTGTAATCTTCTAATCTGAACTCTTCACCAAGTTATACAAGCACTATATTCAACGTTCCTGTTGTGCAGAAACATTCTTTTGTCCTGCAGTTCTGGTCCACCTTTATCAAATTCTTCTGATCTCTCAGATAATTTGACTATCTTTTGTTTCAAATGATAGAACACTGGTTCAATCCACTGTTGTTTGGACAACTACGTATCAGCAGAAGTTAGAAAAACAGAGGATGCCAGTCTCACATAGTTCTGTTGCATTGCCCTGGTGGGAACACAAATATTTGAGACATAACAAATGTGCTATCTGGCAAGGCTTGGGTCTGGGCACTAAACAAGTGACAGACACTCTCTGTTAACCTCTCTCCCTTCTCAAGAGCAGAAGAGAAAGGGAATAAAGGAAAGAGACTTATGGATTGGAAAAGAAAGCTAAAATGCTTTTAATGAAAAGAGCAGAAGTAGAATGGTATATGTATAAATACATACAAAACCAATATCCAAGTCAACCACCCTGACAAAAATTAGTAACCATCACCAAGTCTGTGGGCAGGAATTGGGGAAGTACTAGATTGGATTCAGTAGCAAGCAGGAACTGGATTCAAGAGCTACATTTGGGAATGGGATTCAAGAACACACAGATGAGGACTGAAGGTAGAATGGACAGAGTCCTCTTCAGATACTGACTACTAAAGAAGAGAATTTGAACCTCATGATCCTTCCACTTTAAACTGCATCATATGTATATGGAATGGAATATTTCTTGATCAGTTTAGGGTCACCTGTCCTGTCTGCTTTTCCTTGCAGATGCAGCCTCTTAATTTCTGCACTTTCAATGTGGTACACAAGATTTAGCAATGACCTTGGTCAGCTTATCAATCTTTGGTACAACTATAAACATCAAGCATTATCATCACTAAAAGCAGTACAAGCAGTATCATCATACTGCTTGTGAAAACATTCCATTAGCTTCAGAAAGAGCAGTTACTTAGAAGAGATGTATCTGAAAAGTAAAATCACTAAACAGAATACATTCTGTTCTAGTTCAAAACATGACACTAATGAAGACTAGCCTGTGTCCCTCCACATTACTGTTGAGCAGCCTCATCTAAAGCACTGTGAGTACTACATCACATCACAACTTAACTGATTACCATGCACAAGTTGAACCATGGTTATCATATCAGCATTACTGTACTCTGAAACCATATCAAAGTTCAGGGAAAATAACACTGATGCACATTTCTTTGCATGAGATGCAGCTGTAGAGCATAATTGTTTCATCAAAATGAAAGCTACTTGAGCCATTTTCAATAGACATTCTCAGACAGAACAAGCTGCACCGCAGCTCAGACACAGAGCACTACAAACAGGGCCAATCTGCTGCAATGCTAAGCTATTATTTTTTAAATCAGCAGGAGCAGTTTAGACTAACAACTCTCTAGAAAATCCTAACAATACATGCACAGGCTGTGTGTACCTCAGCCCAGGAACAGAGATAGACAATGCAGAAAGTAGCAACATATTTATTCAATGCTTATTTTTAACTTAGTCTTCAAAGTTAAAGCCTTGGCCAATTCCATTGCGCTCAGCACAGAATTTGAGAAAAATGATAGCCAAGGAGGGGAGAGTAGCTGGTGGCAGATTATACAGAAAAGCTAACCCACAGCTGTAGAATTTACCCAAAAGTGATGGAAGTGGTGGCTGATGCAGACAGGCTTCTGTCCACCATCTATGCAAAACGCTGGCATTCAAGGAAGGTAACCTACCTACCACAAAAAGGGGACTAGTTGAGGAACCTTGCAGAATAGGTGGACTAGGGCACCAAAATCTTTCTGGCATCTAACAAGAAGCACAAAGCTTTGTAGCTTGAAGGAAACAACTCTATGCATCAGAACAAATTGGATATAACTGAAAATGATTCAAGATGACCTGGGGCGATGGTAAACACCAGACCAAATAAAAGCCAACTACATACTTGTCCTGGGCATAGAGTAAACTCCACACCAGGACACATTTCAAGGGCCACTCTCACCCTCTAGTCAGCACTGCTGAGACCACACCAAGAATAAACTGTGGCCAGTTGTGACAACCCAGCTCAATAGTAATCTGGAGAAAGAGAAGAGGGATTGTCAGGGGGTTGCCAACAGCTCATGGTCCACAAACACAGGACCTGTGAGAAGAGGCTGAGGGGAGCTAGGCTTTGGTTTTGCAAATAAGAGGCTAAGAGATGTTACTGCAGTTTACGACTCAAAAGACAATTACAAAGACGACAGAGACAAACTCTTCTTTGCAGTGCCAGATAATAACATGAGGGGCAATATCCACAAGTTACATTTTGTGACATTCAGGTTGACCATTAGGAAATACTTCCTCCACAGGAGAGTGTGGCACAGCAGTGAAGTACTCTGCTGTGGCAGTCTGAGGGGTCCCAGGTCCCCCTTAAACAAAACCATAGGGACAGAGGCCCATCCCAGGGGGAATTAGACCCACTTGTCCCAGGATATTGTAATATTGTTATTCTATTCCCTTTCCAGTATCACAGCTTAAAAGATAGTGCCTGGTTGCACTTCTGCCCCTTCTCATTCCTGCCTGCCTTCCCCTCACTTCTCCAAGCAGCCACACTCTTATCTCATGGTCCATGAGGGAGTTGCCAGGCCACTGAGGCCTTGTAGGTCCAGCTGCGGGGGGGCAGCTTCGGCCTAACTTACAGGCTGACTGGGGGGTGGAAGAGGATTCTGGAAGCCCAGTTTGGGCCTAGTGGATTTTATACTTATCCTACCTGGAGTACTGTGTGCAGTTCTGGAGGCCTCAGCACAGGAAGGACATTGAACTGTTGAAGTGGGTCCAGAGGAGGCCACAAAGACGATCAGAGGGCTGGAGCAGCTCTGCTATGAGGACAGGCTGAGAGAGTTGCAGCTCTGCAGCCTGGAGAAGAGAAGGCTTCGAAGAGACCTTGTAGTAACCTTCCAGTACCTGAAGGGGGCCTACAGGAAGACTGGGGAGGGACTATTTACAAGGTCTTGTAATGACAGGACAAGTGGCAATGGGTTTGAACTGGCAGAGGGAGATTTAAACTGGATATTGGGAGGAAGTTCTTTCGAGTGAGGGTGGTGAGGCAATGGAACAGGTTGCCCAGAGAGGTTGTGGCTGCTTCCTCCCTGGAGGTGTTCAAGGCCAGGCTGCACGAGGCCTTGAGTGACCTGTGCTAGTGGGAGGTGTCCCTGCCTATGGTAGGGGGTTGAAACTAGATGATCCTTGAGGTCCCTACGAACCTTGTTATTCTACGATTCTCTCTACATATATATGTCTTATAAATAGAATTTCTCTCTAAACTTCCAATCAGCATAGAGTGTCCTCATTCTTGCTCCTGAGAAGGGGTAGGATTTGATCCTGTTCTCCAGAACCAAGTATGCTCATGGCCCAGACTGGAACAACTGCCTGGAGAGAACACCAATCCTCTGTCTTTAGCACATTACCAGAGGAGCTGGCCGGGCTGAGCTACAATTGACCTTGTGTCAGGAATATCATGACTGCAAGTGCGAGACTGACCTCTGTAACCTCCAGAAGTCCTTTTCAAATGATTTTTCCTTTCCATGATTCTATGATACCGATTTGGTTGTGCCTCTAAGTATGCAGAGACATTCATTCAGGTATATTTCAGGGCAGCAAAATGACAGTGGAGAGAAAACAAAAGACTTAGCAGTCTCCAAGTTTAGATGGTAACAAGCACGAGGTCCTCAGGGTAAGGGACTTTTCACAAGGGTTTATAGTGATAGGACAAGGGGGAACAGTTTTAAGATGAGGGAGACTAAATTCAGAGTGGGTCTTAGGAAGACATCCTTCAGTACAAGGGTGGTTGGACTCTGGAATAGGATGCCCAAGGAGGTTGTGGATGCCTCCTCCCTGCAGGTGTTTAAGACCAGGCTGGATGAGGCCTTGAACAGCCAAGTCTAGTTGAGAGGCTCATGGTGGGGAGGTTGGAGTAGATGATCTCTAAGGTCACCTCCAGCCTAAGCCATTCTATGATTCTGTGATCATAGTTTGGACTGAAATGTCTAAAATTCACATAAGATTTTCATGGCCTTTGAACATGTCTGTGCAAGAAGACAACCAGGAAAATAATAATCCACTCCTGACATGACGGGATACCGTGTTATGACTTCTGCCCAGAGAGGCATGTAGACATCTCAAAACAAATATTCCATTGCCGCTGTAGGCAGATGGGGCTCACTTGCAATCTCTTTCAGCTCAACTCTTAATTTTACATTAGTACAACTAGACTACCAGCCAGTTCCAATAATTTATTGCTAATACAGCCCAGCTGTGAGTCTGCATGAACACTGCAGGTTTTTCTCCTGGAGAACAATTCCTGACAGAGATATTTTGGGAGCACAGATGATATAACATCCTGCAATGCAAGAGACAGAAAAACCTCCAGATGATAAGTTCAGCATGCAGAGCAGTTTCTTCAGCCTACATCCACCTCACAGTTTACATCTTTCAAGGGACCACAGGACAGATGTTCCCCAGGCCAACAAATCAGCATAACAGCACCCACACATACTGGTTGAGGTCCAAAAAAATATAGTTATATTCTGCAACCAACCATTTAAACTACAGAATGGGTTATATGGGTTGAACTACTACTGCATCTAGGCAGTCTCCTGAAATGTCAAGGAAGCAGCAGTAAATCGGCTATCAGAGTCCCTGGACTAGGCTCACTATTTTAATAACAAGTTGAAAGTAGCCATGGGCTGTTCTCACCTTCCAGGATAACAAGCATCATGACAGTCTAGCAAGGATCTCCTGACCAGACCTTTATATTTGACTCCACTCTCTGTCCTTTCTCCCTCCATAAAGAGCCCAGGGCAGCTCTATATAACAAAGACCAGAATCCTCCAGGTTTCTCTTAACCAAAGTATATCCTTTTCCTTTCTGTCATTCTCCCTATACTCTCTCTGCCAACTCCTATAAGAAAGTCAAGAAATCAAATGTGCGGTCTGAATACCTGCAGCTATGCAGCACTGAATTGCACAGGGGAGCCAGTTATGCTTCCAAGTCTTTAAAGATCTTGCATGCTTTCTTACAGGTTTCCAAGCTTCATGCATCTGAACCAGAAGCATAAGCCCACTCCAGTCTTAGTTACAGTTAAGAGCGTTTTAAGAGATCCTTACCCTCTCAGGCATGCCTTCACATGAGTTTCTCACAACTCTCTCCCAGTATCCTCAATTTACACATGATGAGGCCTTTCTCCCAGTAGTTGTGTCATATAAATCCAGCTACTTCTGTGATTGTTTTTTCCCATGGAAATATTCCTCTTTTGCTGCCCCTTCTATTAAAAAAGCCCACCAAAGGAAGTGATCCTTCCCCATCTCCCCACTTCTGGTAGGAATGAGAGGTATTTGCATTCAGTATTGTCAAACTCTGATTGTGATGCCAAATGACAAATCACCTGTTCCTCAGATCAGGAAGATAGATCATAGAATCATAGAATGGTAAGGTTGGAAGGGACCTCAAGGATCATTTAGGCCCAACCCCCTGCCATAGGCAGGGACACCTCCCACTAGTATAGTTCACCCAAGGCCTCACCCAATTTGGCCTTGAACACCTCCAGGGAGGGAGCAGCCACAACCTCTCTGGGCAACCTGTTCCAGTGCCTCACCACCCTCACTGGAAAGAACTTCCTCCTAACATCCAGTCTAAATCTCCCCTCTGCCAGTTTAAACCCATTGCCCCTTGTCCTGTCATTACAAGACCTTGTCAATAGTCCCTCCCCAGCCTTCCTGTAGGCCCCACTTCAGATACTGGAAGGCTACTCTAAGGTCTCCTTGAAGCCTTCTCTTCTCCAGGCTGAAGAGCTGCAACTCTCTTACCCTGTCCTCATAGCAGAGCTGTTCCAGCCCTCTGAGCATCTTCATGATTTAAAAAGTCATATTAGTGATTTTTAAAAAGTCACCTTCGTGATTTAAAAGTCATAGTATGATTTCTAAAATACTGAATACAATCACCACATTCTGGTTTATGAACCTTTCAGACATAGTCACATTAAATGTTCTGCCCTCTAGAGATGTAAAGGTTAGAAAAATGGGGGCTTTTCTAGTGAAAGGGGAGACATGTACCAAAAGTATCTGCCTGCAGGAGCTGAGTGTAACACCAAATACAGAAAGCCTTGAGATTAAAGCAAGACAATAATCAACATGGTGAATTCTCAAACCACGATTACTTTACTCTGACTTTCACAGTTGGGTTTTGCCTCCAGACTTCCAGGCACTCATGGAGCACAGATTTGTAGACGTCTTCTTTTCCTTGTGGCTCATTCAGCACTTCTAAAATCTGTGACCAACTGTATTTGGCACATGAGATGAAAATGCATAGGATAAAAAAAGACCAAGAAATTCTCTGCAGCCCAGGGTGCTACATTCAGCTGTGCCTCAAACCTTCTCCAAAGTTTTCCTCTCCCTTCCACCCTAGGATTGCCCAAAGCAATATTTTTTCCAGGCATTTTAGAAGATGCTTGTGAGTTCTTACATCTTTAATTCCTTTCAAAATAAGTCTTCTAATATTTCTGTCTTTCTGGTAAATGTAATCCTAAAATTCCCCTAGGTCTGAGCAGAAACAGAATAATGATGAATCTGGAAATGAAAGGACCTGCACCCCTTGTAATAGTTTCTACTACTACACTTGAAGGAGGATTTTGTAAAGAAGCAAAGAGCAGGCAAGCTCGATACCTTCCAGGTTAGTATAGCCCAGTAAAGCAAGCATGCAATGCTGATCCACAAGAAACTGTCTGCTTGGGATTAAGCAGCAAAACACAAAAATTCCTTTTAAGAAGTGATTTAAACTAAGGAAACAAACAAGAAGTGAAAGGAGTTAATGAAAAAATTCCAAAGGACAAGGTAAGAAAAACTTAATGTAGAAAAAAGCAAGGAATGAGAACAGTGTGCTAAAACGAAAAAAATTAATTGACAGGCAATGAGAGAGATGAGAATAAACAGAGCAGGCCCAATAAGAATAAGGTAAGAATATTAGACTAACAATAGATAGTCTTTAGAAAATATGGGGATCATGAAGAACAGAGAAAAGTGAAAAATCAGTCTGAACCACATGAGTTTTAGGAAGACTGCAGAGGGTAGGTAGGAAAAAAAAGAAGTAGGCATAGACAATATGATTGATGTTGAGGCACAAAACAAGGGGCACATGGAAAATTAAGAATTGCAGTGAACTTAAAAATATGCATGTCTGCTTTGATAGTGTGGGAGAGAAGGGTCCAGAGCAGAGAGCACCACTGGATTTTAAAAAAGGTATTTTCTTGGCATTGGCAACAAAAATGACACAGACAATGCTAGGGAGAAGAGATGAATAGTGAGAATCGGAGTGTAAGAAAAGACTTTCTGTTTCTGTTATCTTTAAAGCAGTTGTATATCTCCAAGACAGGGATAAGGGAGGTAGAAACAGAATTATTGATGAGTAATTGAGTAGACAAGAAAGAAGGAACATACCCGGGTGCTATGGGCATACCAATATCACTGGCCAAGAGCAAAAGTGCTGCTGACAGGGTAAATATGAAGATAACACAGAGGCCAAAAACACCACCCTGGGGACATTGCTAAGATGAGCACTTCAAAATTGCTAAAAATGTGAGCAGAGTCTGTCAATCAAACTGGAGAAAAGGTGAACTGAACCATCAGCACCATGACAATGAGGAAGAAGGAAACAAACCACTCTATCAAACGCAGCACCGGTAATTCAATTCCTGTGCAAGAGAGGTATGTCTGGTAGCAATAGGACATGGAGTGAGAGCATTGAAGGGCAAAGTGCTACAATGTGGGTCAGCCCTTAATGTTTGAGGATTATCATTAAGGTTACATTTCTTTCCTGTAGAGTCCTTTTCTAACTCAGTGCACTCCTAATTCTGTAAATTTCACTAACTCACATCTGGGGTTTCTCTTCCCAGAAAGGGCAAAGCAGTCATACAGCAGGGTGAAGAAAGTCTGAGGTGCAAAATAGTGTAGTACCACAATTTCTCTTTGCTACAACAGGTACATCATCACTGCCCACTCAAGAAAATTGATACTGTGATATTACAGACTTCAGCTGTAGCACAAACAGCTCTGGGGAAAACTTTGAAAATAAGTGAATGGAAGTGCTGGGTGACTACAATAAAAACAACTTACAGGGTAAGGATGATTAGAAGACATAACAACTCCTTTAGTCTGCTTTCCATAGAAAAGAAAGATGCTTTAGAAAAGAACATTATTGCCTTGACCAAAAAAATGTTAATGCCAGCTCATACAGTAGGAAACTATTTTAAGCTTACAAAGAAACACATGGAGAGAGAGGAGTCAGAGTTAAGGCACTGCTAAACTCTCTGTGAAACTGAAGAAAGAATATGACAAAAAACCTGATCAAATTAACTTGGAAGATTCAAAGTAAGATTAGCTATGTTACTGTAAGTTTTAGAGAATCCTTGTAGATGAATGAAGATAATAGGTAAGTGTATCATAGGTATCTTGACAGTTTCAGTAGCAATATATCTAAATCGGGTCTTGCTGCCATTTTAGATCAATAAATCATTCTTTATTTTTGTTTCAAGTTTACCTATAGAGCCCCTCAACAATGTTCAGCAGTCACTTCTGAGTGACTGCTCTTTAATCATTAGTGAATTCCAGTGTGGCAATACTTGTAAGAATCAAAACTATACAGAAGAGTCATTCCACTATAATCCCATGTTTCCACTGCTTCAGATTCCCCCAGGGGGGAAAAAAATGACAAAATCATTTCATGTTCCTAAGAACAAAGGGAACTTTCCCCCTACCTAAAACTTGAGTTATTCGTTGGACTACAAGGGTTTGCAAACAGGGTGTGTAGGCATGTTGATACCAGAACTACTTCAAAAGAACCTTAAGGATATGTACTCCAGCACTAAGCTAAAGTCAGAATTGAAGTTGTCAGTGTAACTTTCTCTCAGGCTCCCTCTTTCTTTTACTAATTATTATTTAGCATCATTATCACATTACTTTTTTTTNTCTTTCTCAATGAGGTCACAAAGTGGGAAAGCAATCACTAAATGGACAGCTATTTGAGATTACCTTTTAGCCTTGCTATTCAGTGGGTGCTCCATGATTTTCATGTCCCCCAAAACCTGTCTTTGAGTTTCTTCTATGATGCCCTCATTGTAGTGTACTGATTCTTCACAAACAGTAGCAAGTACATTTTCACTAAGTTTCTCATGTGATTAACTGCTATCATACCTTATCACTTGAAGAACTTAAACAAAAAGCCATTCAGTAGTCTATAACAATATACATGCCCACATCATCCTGGGAAAAGTCATCCTGAAGATCAGACTCTTTGTCTATCCAGACAGCAAACCTGGAAGCATAAGCTCAGGTATGGCCAGAGGGCACCTTCATATCACATAGAAAACTACTTTGGGGTTAGGACCCTCTAAAGTAGATAGGTTCAAGTATGATCTTTTATTTGGAATTGTGAGGGATTACTGAGCAATTTCACTGTAGTTTTTCACAACAGGGATACCAAAAGGTGAAATTATGATATTCCAAAGACTAGAAGTCAATGACATTGTAGGAGAAGCAGCATGTAGGAGGGGTATCTCTTTCTAATTAGAAAGATCTGCTCCGAGAGACTATATCTAGCTCAAGCTGATACTAGGAACCTAGGCCTACCTATGCAACAAAACGCTTCTTTCACACACTTCTCTTTCTTCACAGAACAGCACAGACCTGGCAACCCTGATTTGCAGTGATCAAGTAAGGAGGAAATGGTGTCCATCCATTCTCCTTCTACCCCACTTCTTGCATGTAGAGGAGGTACTGCCCCAGTTTTACAACAGACACTGGGAGCCAGAGTGTGTATGCGGCAAGGCACAAGGGCACTACAGCACCACACTGATATAAATATTAATTTGCATGCCCTCAGAATCACAATAAGGCTGGCATGTGCCCATCACCTATTACCACAGAATTAACTTCTGTATCAGCATGTAATGACACTGCAATTTACCAATTTGGTCTACTTTTTTTTCTGCTAGTTATTCTGTAATTCTTTTGGAAGAATAATGCAAGACAAAATATAACTTTTCACAGATTTCCTAAAGCCATTTTACTCCTATATGAAGTTTTTAACTGGGAAAAAAGAGTACGGAGGAAAAAGATATGTCAGATTGTCCCCCACATCCACATGTACCTACAGCACAGAGTGAAGAGAACGTTTCCCAAAACAGGTAATGGGATTCTTCAGCAAACCCAAAAAAGTACAAGTCTCCCCTTCTGCATATGCTTTCCTCTTGGAAAAATTGGTGTTGTAAGTTTAAAGCTCTCCTTTTGGCTTGCGTGAGCTGCATTTCCTCAGCAGATTATCCCTGATCTCACTGCCCTTGGCAGCATTAGAGGGGTCACATTTTTACACGGCTGAACTACTTGAACAATTTCTTCAAAGTATGAAATAAAAACATTCTTTCCTTCAAAGCAGCCATGCATGCTTTCTTCTTTATTCTGTTTGTTCAGTTTTTCTTTTTAAGTCAATAAACACTTTATACCTTGTATTCACTGCAAGAAAAACAAATTCTACTCTATTACTAGTATCCACATTCTGCTTACAGCATCAGCTGCTGAAAACGAAATATTTCACATATGTCTTAAATTCTCTTCGAAGATTTAACTGCAACCCCTAAATTATTTGCTCCCCAGCAAAAGTTCTAATTGTATTTGGCAGGAAGAGAGTTGGGAGTGACATTTCTGATTATCTTCTTCCAAGCCTCAAAGGCTGCTGTGTCCTCTTTCCCAGCTCCCAGGAGAGAACCAGTACAGTAAACACCATCTTCTTAGGTACTACATGCAGCAGCAGCAGGCATATTTGTAAAGGTCACCTAGCAGAAGGCACTCCTGCCAACTTTCCTTCAAATCCAAATGGTTATTATGAACTATTTAAAGCAGAGTCTGCTTATACATGGCGAAGTGAACCCAAAGTGAATGCTACAGCTCTCTTGTTATAAATGGATAAGATTTACCCAGGTATTAATGGAGCACAAGAGGATGGATAAGGGTATTGTTAATATAAGGTAACAAAAAACTGAGTCCTTTTATGTGGTCAAAATACAGCACTTCACCCTAAATGAGATCCTAGGAAGGTGAAACAGCCACTTTTGAGTGTTTTTTTCTCTTTGAAATTTGTATTCTCATACAAATCTAATAAAGGAGATTACCTCCACCATTGGGCCAACACTTCTATTTCTGTTGTTGTAGCTGTTGTTTCATAGGCACAGTAATAGGATTATCAGTATTATATCCTGAAAATCATATTCAAAAGCAATAGCAACTGAACCTTTGCTATGCAGACCAGAGTACTGTGAAGGAGGGGTGTTGTGTGATTCTTCAGAAAGTATTAACATGCCCTCAATAAACTCAGAGAGTTCCTCTCAGCAGAGAGAAACTATTTGAAGCAAATCACACAACATGCCTGTAAGAATCCAGAAGGTCTAGTTGCTCAGGAAAAAAAAACAATCAACGAAACAAACAAAAAACTAAAAAAAAAAAAAAAAAAAAACCAAAACCCCAAAAAACCCACAAAAAACAAAACAAACAAAAAACCCAAAACAAACAAAAAAAAACCAAACAAAAAACCAAAAACCAACACCAAACCAATATAACAAATTCTTTTATGAGAAATCTTAATCAGTCAACAAATCTCTTCACCTGAGGCATATTTATTCATGCACTTACATCCTTCTTTGGCAAGAAGTGTTTTAGAGGTACCATTGGCTCTTCTACTCTGTGCCAATAGCCTGTTCCTGTCATTCCAACATACTTAACCTTTTTCCCTCCCAGTCCTCTGACATAGACAGAGGAATCGAGTGCACCCTCAGCAAGTTTGCAGATGACACCAAGCTGTGTGGCGCAGTCGACTTGCTAGAGGGCAGGGATGCCATCCAGAGGGACCTGGACAGGCTGGAGAGGTGGGCCCAGGCCAACCTCATAAAATTCAATAAGGCCAAGTGTAAGGTCCTGCACCTGGGTAAGCACAATCCCAAGCACAAATCCAGGCTGGGTGGTGAATGGCTGGAGAGCAGCCCTGAGGAAAAGGACCTTGGAGTCTGGGTTGATGAAAAGCTCAACATGAGTCTGCAGTGTGCACATGCAGCCCAGACAGCCAACCGAGTCCTAGGCTGCATCAAGAGCAGCGTGGCCAGCAGGGCAAGGGAGGGGATTCTGCCACTTTACTCTGCTCTTGTCAGACCCCACCTGGAGTACTGTGTGCAGTTCTGGAACCCTCAGCACAGGAAGGACATGGAAGTGTTGGAGCGGGTCCAGAGGAGGGCCACAAAGATGATCAGAGGGCTGGAGCAGCTCTCCTATGAGGACAGGCTGAGAGAGTTGGGGCTCTTCAGCCTGGAGAAGAGAAGGCTTCGAGGGGACCTGATAGTAGCCTTCCAGTATCTGAAGGGGGCCTACAGGAAGGCTGGGGAAGGATTATTTACAAGGTCCTGCAATGACAGGACAAGGGGCAATGGGCTTAAACTGGCAGAGGGGAGATTTAGACTAGATGTTAGGAGGAAGTTCTTTACAGTAAGGGTGGTGAGGCACTGGAACAGGTTGCCCAGGGAGGTTGTGGATGCTCCCTCCCTGGATGTGTTCAAGGCCAGATTGGATGAGGCCTTGAGTAACCTGTACTAGTGGGAGGTGTCCCTGCCTATGGCAGGGGGTTGGAACTAGATGATCCTTGAGGTCCCTTCCAACCTTACCATTCTATGATTCTATGATATTCCACTGTCATGGTTCATTTCCCTCTGCTCTGTCATGGCTCTTCTGTTCACAGTCCCATGCATGCCATGTTCTGCTCCATTTCAGCATGGAAGTTGTCTTCTCCTCCTGCAATCTCCTTAGAGGTCTATTGTCACTGTGATCTCCATCTCCATATTCAGCATTGCAGTGCCCAGGTGCAGTAACTCCAAAGAAAGCCTTACCACGCCCCACACTAGGACCAAGCAGTGGCCTGAAGGTGAAGACCAATAAAGAGATGGAATGCGTTCACTGCAAAAGGTGCCCTTGGAAGAAGTTAGCTGCTAGACGGGTTGCGACTGAGCACATGTAAACTTTTCCTTTACAGCATAACTATGACTACTGTGTCCAGTTCTGGGCTCTTCAATTTAAGAAGGACATTGAGGTGCTTGAGCATGTCCAGAGAAGGGCAATGAGGTTGGGGAGAGGCCTAGAGCACAAGCCCTATGAAGAGAGGCTGAGGGAGCTGGGATTGTTTAGCCTGGAGGAGGCTCAGGGGGGACTTTCTTGCTGCCTACAACTGCCTGAAGGGTGGTTGTAGCCAGGGGGAGGTTACCTTCTCTCAGGCAACCAGCACCAGAACAAGAGGACACAGTCTCAAGCTACGCCAGGGGAAGTTTAGGCTCGAGGTGAGGAGAAAGTTCTTGACTGAGAGAATCATTGGCTACTGGAATGGGCTGCCCAGGGAGGTGGTGGAGTCACCGTCCCTGGAGGTGTTCAAAGCGGGTTTGGATGTGGCACTTGGTGCCATGGTCTAGTCTTGAGGTCTGTGGTGATGGGTTGGACTTGCTGATCTTTGAGGTCTTTTCCAACCCTGGTGATACTGTGATACTGTGACTATGTTTAGATTTGTTTACATGAAAACAATAGGAGATATTCCTCACAGATCGGGATTTCCCTCTGAGTCTTTTTTCTAGTACCTAGACATTCCAGATCTGCTTCTTACACAGAAGTACCCCACAACTGGAATTCATTTATTCATTTATTTGTTTGTTTTAAGCTGCAGAACAATATGCTTTTCTCCAATGCATTTTTCAGAATAAGCTTGTTGAAACTAGGGTGAGTCTCTGATAGACCTGCACCCCAAAATACTTCAGCCTCTAAGTTTAGCCAAGTTATCAACTTCTCTCATTTGAGGTTCTGGGCATTATCAACCAGAAGTCACACAGCCAACTCCAAGTAATATATTTTGATGTCAAACATAAGAAATAGATGAAACCATTAAGACGTAAAGACAAATTGCAGTAAAATAGGTATATCTTGCCCTTACAAGCAGCAAATCAATCGCACTTACTCCACTGGGCTCTACAATTACAAATGAGGGAAGAATCACCTTAAGTTTTTTAAAGCTCTGTTTTCAGACTTCTGCCTCTTTTGGTTGGCTGCCTGCAAGAATCTGCATCCCCGAAACAGCCTCCCTGATGCACCGTTTCCTGAAAACAAAGAATAACAAAGGCAAGCATAATTATTCTCATTGTCAGAGACATGAAACATGGCAGGAGACATATATTATGAGAAGACCTATAAACTTGAATCTGATGAGGAATAATGAACTATTGTAAAGACAGAGAAAAAATTTAGTGCAAAGGTATCTAACATTTAACACATTAATAATACAATCAAACGTTCTAAGATTACAGATCTTTCTCAGTTTTTTAGAAAGGGATCAGAGTGTTTTGCCTCAGGGTATATTTTATCTGGACCATTTCATCTACTGCCATTACCAGGGAACTGTAGGATAAGAGTTCTTTCACTAATCGACTTACTTAACCTCAAAGCACCTAAACCATTTTTTAGATGTATCCTGCATTAAGTCCAACATTCACAGCTGAAAGCAGTTCATCATCAGGGTTTTTTTGAGTAACTGTGAGTTAGAGTAGCATTTGGGTTTTACCATTAGCACACAAACACTCAAAAGGCTAAATACACCCTGGTACATCATGAACTAACATTACAGTTGTCAGCAGAGTTCATTCCACAAGACATAATTCCATCTCGCCTGTCTCTAGCCTCTAATAAAGTATTTCAGGGGGGTCCAGAAGCCTAGAAGGATAACAAGAAGATCATATTTTACACAGCTGAGCAGTAGCTGCAAACCTCTCTTAGATGCACTGGGGTTTCCATGGCTTAGATGCCAAGAATATTCAGTGCTTACAGCCTGTTTTGCTAGTAACATCTTCATTTTTCATGCATGTTTACGTGCATGAACAGAAAAACTTCAATCTTTCTAAGAATTTTGGAGAAAGACAACTCAAGTTTTTGGTTCATTTGAAAGAAATGGGATATAGAATAGGTTATTTATATCAAGATCACCCAGACCACTGTGATGATTTTATTTCCAGTGGGATGAAGAACTTTACCCATACCCTGGTTACTATTTTGGAGGGAAAAGGGGCAAAACATACAAGCACAAGTATGATTTCAAGACTAAAAAGCCAAAACAACAAAAAGAGCTTATTGTTAGAGTGTAAATAATCTTTAATCAAGAAAAAAAAAATATAAAATGTTTCATGAATCCTCTTAATTACATGTGTCTAGGTTGTAATTCCAAATTCTCCTTCATCCAAGTGTCACTTGAACATTTGGTGTGGAGTCTGTTGTTAACAGTCTTCAGCATTTCAGATTGCATTTACTACAGCAACGTATCTAAACTAGAATCCAGAAATTTACTGCTCCAGGAAGAAAGGAAAGGAAAGAAGGAAGGAAGCTCTCCATCCAGCTGGCAATTACTAGGCTGAGCAAACCAAGGAAACTGCAGATCTTCACAGATTATGGCTAAACATACATGCTGTATACATTGTTCAGAGGCTTTGTTGTGGTCAGTATCAGTGATAAAGACAGGTGGATTAAGAAAAAAAAAAAAAAAANCTGCAGAAACTAATTTTGTCTTCTGTGAGATGCTTTATTTCTTGAGCTTTCCAGGCTAAAGTGGTTATGCAGGCTACCACAAAGAAGAGGAAGACCATCAGCAACTTCCCATTTTAAAGTTGGCTGTTCAGACAACGTGGTCCACCACAAAATTCCTCAGTCTCTCCAAAAACAGGGCTAAATACAGACTCACAGCTCTGTTAAACAACAAATTTATTTTTAAAACATTCCTGATTGCAGCTTTTAAGTGGGTTGCAGCCAGGAGCATACCTGTAGCCTCTTTATTGAACATATGACACACAAGTGGATTTGAACAAAACTGTACAATATGCATTTACCCCCCGCCACACACACACAAACGGACTATTGCCTATACTTGCAGGACTCTCTAGTCCACATTCTCTACTTCCCAGTATACATTGTGGAGGTTTTGAGCAAGCTGACTAGTTCCCTGAACATCCACTAACAAGCAATTCCTAGTACTCTCACTAATAACAATAAATGAATAGTCTATCAGCATTGGGCAAACGGATTGCAACCCACATTTAGGAAAGCATCTGAGTAATCTCAGTAGCATATGCCAACTCTCAGTGTGTTGGTTTTTTAAGTGCTATAATAGTTCATTGCATGTTTAATTTTTTATAGTTTATAAATTTATAACCATTGCTCTTTGTGGTGCAGGAAGGGCTGGAATCAGGTCGATACTGGATCATTTTAAGGTCTAACCCACAAATTATTTCTTCTGTGGTGCCAGCTAGGGAAGAGAGCTGATGAAGCCTGCAGAGCTTGCTGAGGAGAAATAACACTTTTTTATGAGTGGTCAATGCATTCATCAAGAATGCTGCAGGCTGTCTCAGATGTGGGGCAGAACCTCAACCGACCACTCTACCACATAGCAATGAGCTACATCTTAACAAGGTTCAATAGAAGTGGTAACAGTCAGACAAAACTAGCACAATACAAACATATTGACAGAACTGTAGCAGCAGGATAGCCATGATCCTAATCTTGACCTCTGCTCTGTGATGGCTTTTGAGCCTGAGCGAGCATTACTTTGAGTCATTTAGACCCGCAGCTGTGTTTCTGCTTCTCTTTCTGTTGCTTCTACTCCTTTCTACAAAGGAAGGACAGTGGCTTCCACACAGAGACCTCTGCTCTAGCACCAGGACAAGGAGAAAACAAGTTGGGTTTTGCATCTCTTCCCTTTTAATGGTGACACATCACTTTGTTAGAGAAAAAAGGATGAAGTGGGACAGAGGACATTATGTATGTGCTCTTGAAGACCCAAGGGAGAAAGAAAATGTTCTGAGGCCTGGAGAGTTCTTTAGGAGAAAGAGTTTCATGTTCCAAATTGAGACAAGCTCACATGGAGTGGAGGACCTTGCTCCAGGGAAGGAGATGCAAAATAGGGACCTCAGCATGCAACTGGGTAACAGCCTCTGCTATAAAACAAAGTCTTGGGAGGACCTTTGATATCAGCTCAGCCAGGATCTTCTAGTGATTACATATCTTCAGCAGCAATTAGGGATGATGCTTTGGTTGTTCGTGAATGGAATTTCAGTAGAAGACAGCTGGATCTTCAATATCTTACACGTTCAGCTGTAGCCAAAAAGACAGATTGTTCAAAAAAACAATTGCACAGACAGTGATTAAAGAACACACCTCTGCCCACAAATACCCTACCCACAGTAACGAGATGAACGGCATTAAACATCTTTACCTATATGCCCTGTCACAGGATTCATTTAGGATGGGCTCCATACACAGTGCACGTATTCAGTCTTTTAAGCCTCAGAAACATCCATGTCCTCACATTGTCACAGCAGATATTAATAGAATTCTAACAGTACCACTGGAATATTCTCTGGAGTGACACATCTCTCAGCCCACAGGGCAGTTAGTTTGTTCGTTGCCTTTAAACACACACTGTTCTGGCAGATATGTGACAATCAAGACATGTGGCCTCTTCTGCCACTTGACTGTTTACTGTTCTGTCACTCAGCAGCAACACTTCACTGGATTAGGCCCAAAACACGAAAAAGCTGATTGCAAGACAATCACAGAGAGAGAGGCCCATTTCAAAGTCAGGTCCCAGAAAGAGCAAAATCTCCCCTCTCCTAAGAATCTCCCATTCGGCAAATGAACCATTTGCACACTGCAGGTCCAGATGGGTTTCTTTCAGCACCAGTATGCAATTAGTGGTAAAGAACAATCAGTCTTCTTAAAACTATTATGCTAATAGTAGGAACACAGAATGTAGATTTTGGAACAGAAGTCTTTTTTGTGTGCCCAGCTGCCGTTATCATTGATAACAATAGCACAGGTCAGATGGACTTCTTCAGATGCACTGCAAAGAATTGCTTCAGTTTGAGCAGTCCCCTAACAGCTTCCTCTTTTGGAAGGAGAGGATCTCGTTTTAGCCATGGAGAGCTCCTCTGCTCGAATCAGCTTCAGCACTTCCTCTGCAGCTTCAGCCGCCTTCTCAACTTCTGCTTGTTTTTCCAATGCCCTAATTTAACATCTCCATATAGCAACTGTCCTTCTGACTTAGCTAATATCCTTTGACCATAACATGAAGCAGTTGCATTTTTATGATATATTGTATTCCATAAATACTGGTGGAAGTTTATGTTATAGATACATATGTTAATCCACTGTCAAGTGACTCCAAGTTGAAAGCATAACAATAGCACCAAATTAAATCAATGCAGAGTTGGATCAAAGCTAGGATATACCTGCAAATTCATAAATGGACAAACAACTTTTCTTAAAAGACCTATTTTTATAAAAAGACAGGGGCTGATGTTTAAAGATTTTTTTCCCCATTCTTTACTCAAAGAACACACATTTTGAGTAACAAAAATACTGAAAACAAAATTCTCCAAATAATCTAGAAAATAAGGAGTATGGAACTTTAATGTGTCTGTTTCTAGTATTGTGTTTATTTTCTGTATGTGATAAAGAAATAAATTTGAAATGTCCATATTAACTGTAGTGGCATCTACTGCATACAGACCAATTCCCCTCCAAATAACGTTTTGGATACAGTTACATTCAGACCTTTGGGAGGAATTTATAATGTCTTATTTCAAATGCAGTTGTTTTACACTGCTCTTTTAAGACTCGTTCCTGCCATTGTTCATAAATGCACTGGGACTACTCCCCTGCACATGGCACAGTCAAAGCCTTATCAAATACTTAGGTAAAAAGAGGAGCAGACAACGAAAGGCAGAAACCTCACAACTCTGTATGAACACGAGCCCTGCTGTGATGATGCGATGGGAGAACAGAAAGGTTAAGCATACACCATTTCATATGCAGTAGCTGTCAGATATGCATTCACTACAAGATTTATCTAGTGTGGAAAACAGCACAAGAAGAACTTCCAACAAACATTATGAAAAGAGACAAGTTTTCTCTTAAACACTTGAAGTTGTATCTTCTATACTTTGAAAACTATACACTTCTTTTGACTGGGATTGCTTTACTCAGAAGTATGGTAATGTATCTTAGCAACAGCAGCATGAGGGAAGACTTACTGTACTGTAAAAGAATTAAAATGTATAGAGCTGCTGACTGTTATAAATACATCCCTACCACTCTGAGGGGGTGTTCAATTATACTCCTGATTACTTTTCACATTTCCTTGTTCAAAGGGATGAGGGCATTTTTCCAGTTTTCAGCTCACCCATGAAGAACGCAAAGCATTTTAATTCCCCTTCAGCTCTGAGGAGACAGGCCTTAGAGTATAACCTGTCACTATCCCAGCTACATTAGAAAAAGCCATTACTGTAGCACCCTGGAGATAACCTCTTTGTGTGAGCCACACTGCCACTCCCTCAGGTGTTCAGCTGCCATCAGCCTAGAGCAGTATTTTCCAACTCTGTCTAAAGCAGGTGAGAGCAGACATACCACGACTGCAATATTTCACATTCCTCCTTGTCAGGCTAATAGAAAGCTTCCTGCAGCGGGAGAAGTTTGTACAATTTCACCTTTTACTAAGAGGAGTAGTTTGCCACAAGTAAAGTAATCTTCTGAGCACAAGCCTCATCTATGCTCTCTAACCCAAGTTTCAGCCAGACCAAAGCCCTTGCAAGATTCCCACGTTCCTAGCTGTGGAAAAGTGGGGTTCAGACCACTAAAGTGCCTTCTCCCTCCTGCAGAGAGCTCTGCAGGGACAGAGACTGCATCCCTCTCCTGCTGTGGATGCAGAGGAAGGCATCCACGTGCACCAGGAGTACCGAAACGATCTGAGGGAGGACCTGCAAAGTGGGAGCAAAGTGGGGCTCCAGATCTTAATTGAGAGAGCATCAGAATACTAAAATCATCAGGTTTTTTTAAAAAAAAAAAAAAAAAAAAATTAAATACTATTTTTTTATTTCAGCAGGGGCAGGTGGACTTCAATTTTCTTTTTAAGGATTATCCTCTGCAACAAACTCTGGCAATAGCTACAAGTGACAGTCTCACTTGGGAGTACCCTTCCAGCAAACAGTTTGCTCAGCTGTTCTGGGAAAGAACACTACTAGTGAAGCTTCATTCCGTATCTGTGAACCACTTGGAAATCCTGCAGGTGGTTAGGCCCTATCAAGAAAGGCAGGAAGGGAGCCCTTGCTGATTACTATGGCATAGAAGGGATCACAGTCCAGGCAGCCTGGAGTAGATTTACACACAAGGACAGAGCAGATGGTTGCCTAGGACTACAAATTGCTCAGGGGATTCCGACGGTATGAATGACTTGGGCTGGATATTTTTCAACTTTATCTACTACAGAGGACGGGGGGAGGGAGAAGTGTCAGAAAGAAACACAGAAGTGACTCTGCTTAGACTTGCCCAGTGTTATTTTTCGAGAGTTTTTGACTATCTGCTCCACCAATGATTTATCTAGCACTGTCATTACTCCAGAGGTGTGGAAACTAATTGTCTTAAGAGTTCCCGTCTTCGGAGAGGCCGCACTTGGCTGCTGTTATTAATTCTGCGCATGATAAAGACATTTAAAGCCTCACAGGCTTTCTCACAAGCAGCCGTCTTTCATGCCTCGCTCTTATTAGCACAGCAGATGAATTTCCACACACACACACACACACGCCCGCTCCTCACAGCAGACGCCGCGAAACGCGGCTGCTGTCACCCGCGCCGCAGGCACACGCTGCCACGGACACCCGTGCGGCTCCGCACTCCCACCTCCTCATCTTCATCCACACCCCGCCCGGCCACAGCCTCCGTTCCCGCGGTGTCCTGAGGCGAGCGGCCGCCCGAAGAGACTGGGTAAGGGTCGAACGCGGCCAACCCCAGAAGGGAACCGGAACCCCCAACGTGGAACCCTCAACGTAGATCCCCGGTTGCTCGCCCCACCGCTCTCCCATTAACGTTTTCAGAAACTTTTCTCTCTGCTGTATGGTCAGGCTCCGTTAGCGGCGGTTGTGGGCCAGGCCGGGCCGGGAAGTTTCTGCTGCGGATGTTGCGCCGGAGCAACTTTCCCGCATGGTGCCCGAGCAGCCAGAGCCGCTCGGGGGCCGTACGGGAGAAACGCGAGGAGGAGCTCAGTTCGGGGGAGGGGGAGATGAAGCCAGGGCGTGGGGAAGCCGCTCCCTTCTTCTTCCTCCTCCTCCTCCTCCTCCTCCTCCTCCTCCCCCCTCCCCGGTTGCTCCAGTCTGGCAGCAGGCGGCCGCTGCCTCCGGCCGGTGCCGCTGCAGTTGGGAAGCGTTCCCCGGCTCCTGCGCTGCTGCTGGGATGGGGACGCCGCTGGCGGCTCCCGGTCTCCTACTCCTCCTGGTCGGCAGTGCGGGCTTCTGCCGGGCTTTCTTCTCCCTCCCGCTCCGTGTGTCGCACCCGGCCGCCCCCAGCGGGTCGCCGCCTGCCCCGGTGGTGTTGCGGCAGGGGAGCGACAGCCGACAGCAGGATCCCCTTGGTGGCGCGGACGGCTTGGCCTTGGCCTCGGACCCCGGAGGCACCCTCAACTTTTTAGCCATGGTGGAGAATCTACAGGGGGACTCTGGCCGTGGCTACTACCTGGAGATGCTGATCGGGACCCCGCCGCAGGCGGTAGGAGCGGGCAGCGGGCTGTAGGCTTGGAGGGGGAGGGGCAAACTTTTCCTCGATGGACAGGAGTCCGCTGTCCTCTCCGAGCCCAAACACAACTTTCTCCCGGTGCTCAGTGCTTGCGCCTCCCCACCACCCCACCCTCCGAAAGCCGGTGCCGGTGTTTGGCGCGGGGAGGCAGCGACTTTCTGCGGGCCGTGTCGGGCTGGAGGCGCGTCTCCACCCGCCCTCCCGAGGCCGCGGGGGAGGCGGTAGAGCCGTGCCGGGAGCAGCGACAGGCAGCGGCTGCTGGCCGGAGGTCGTTCTGCCCCGGTCCGGTGGCTGTCTCTGAAACGTGAGGAGCTGGTCTCCAGTGTCAGGCTGTCTCATGGCGTTTAGGTTCGAAGCGAGTTGTTCTTTTGGTCTGTGTTTTAGACTCCGAGGGTGCTTCTCGTATTCTATTTTTTAGAAGGCTTCGCAGTACGATTGGGTGCTTTGACAGAGCCTTCTGGTGCTTCCAGGAGAATCACTCGAAGTCTTCCTGCTAAACTAAGCAAAGGCTAGGGAAAAACAGCCCCTTCTGTCGGGAATTCTTGTGTTACTTATTAATAACGCAAAGAACGTGTGTGTGGGATACTGTTTTCAAATAGACTGTGTTTCCTTTAATCTTCCCCATCTGCCTTTACCAGAATGGCTGAAGTTTTTTTGTGTGGAATTTTTTTGTTGATTTTTTTTTTTTTCAATGTAGTTGCTCTTTCATCTGTGTCATGAGATCCCAGGAGGAGCAACGCTGGGTTGCTGGTGGGGATGACTAGTCAGCTGAGTGGGGATTAATTTCCTGAAAGCCCTCGGGGCTTTCCCTCAAAACTTTGCGTTTGCTTGGGGAGTTTAGGTCCTTGCATTCCCAGCGTGCACAAAAAAATCTTTATTCTCCTGCTTTAGCTTCTCTACGTAATAAAAAGCCACTGAATGCCAAAATGCCTGGCCAACAGGGAGCACTCAGCCATTGTGACATTTTTTGGCTTGTGTGAACATTTTTTTTTTTTTTTTTAACACCTTATATGTAAGAGGATTGGCCACATCACCACTCTAATTGAAATGTTTGACAGTAGGATCAATACATGTGTTGAGAAGGGGTGGTGGTGTTCTATGATCAATAGATGTTTAGGGAAAAATACAAAAGCTAACTGGGTTTGATGTATCAAGGTGTGGCTTGATAGCTACAGAGGCTGTGAAATAGTTGTTT
Source organism: Eubucco bourcierii (assembly GCA_013396675.1). Classification (NCBI taxonomy): domain Eukaryota; kingdom Metazoa; phylum Chordata; class Aves; order Piciformes; family Ramphastidae; genus Eubucco; species Eubucco bourcierii. The sequence continues at coordinate 185,576 of VWZE01008565.1, forward strand.
TTTTTTCCCCCTCCATGTTATGTGCTGCTTCTTTGAATAGTTCTATTAGTGTGGCATTGTGCGTGCTTCATTACTACAGGGAGTGTTCAATCTTGGTGTCTGCCAGAATCAAGACACCAGGTTTGGCTGGTTGTCTATTATGAAAAAAAGTATATATTTTTTTAAGTAGAAAATGTGACTGTTATCTCCTTACATGTCTAGAGTTGTTCTGAAATTGGAAGAAATGGAGAAGGAAAAAATGTAAGTCTTTTCATAATGTGACTGGAGGTCTAAGAGGGAGAAATGGGCTGCCCTCAGTGCACATGGAGGCTTCACTTACTCTTAACAGCTAGTATTACTTGTATTACATGTGATGTAAGACGAGAGAAACTTGCCTCAGTTATGTTTTTTTTGGTGGGTTGAGTTTTTTTCTATCTGAAAAAAAAAAACCAAAACCAAAAAACTCCGCACTCTGGTTGCAGAGCTTTTGGTATTTTAAACAAGTTCTTGCAAAGTTAATTATTTAAAAGACAGCCACTGGTGTTTAGCACATATGAAGTTTTATTCACGAGTAGGCCCACCGAGGTTGTAAGCAAGGTTATAAATGCACTTCTGTTTCCAAAATCAGATCTTGGCATGTAGTGACTCAGTAAAGTGCAGTTAAAATTTATTCTCTGTTTTTGATGGAGACTGATTTGTTATCTCATTCTCTGTTTGAAACTGGAAGACTTAAAGATCACAAATGTTCTTGTTGTTTTTCTGCTTTTCAATGAAGAGTATAAAGCTCCATGGTCACTACAAGCTATTTGAAACCTTCACAGTGATGATCCTAAACCTAATTATCTTGATGCTACCAGGTGCTGGAATCATGTTGAACTCTGTGGGCAAGCAATCAAAGGGGTCAGAGTGGGTCATGATTGGGTAGAAAAAGAAGATATCTATCTTGCCAACTCAGCTTTGCCTCATGTTAGAAGCTGCACCATGAAGTGATGCTTGGACACCTTCTTGTATTCCTGTACCACTCTGGCATAGGACATTACCCCAAGCTAACTCCTTTCCTTGCTAAGGCCCCTCCCAAGACTGCCAAGCCCATGGAGAGGATAATGCTGCCATGATGTTTTGCCAGGAAGGAAAACTGGCAATAAAGAAGTGCAGTGGAGAAGCATGGCTTTGCTTCTGCACTGTTTGAACAGAAAGGTGGATGGCAGAGCTGCTGCTCCAGACGGTGTGGCAGAATCACAGACTCACATTTGTTTCAGTTGGAAAAGATGTCTTAAGATCAAACCCAACCATATTCACAACCTGCCACTTGGTCTTGGTCCATTACTGCCTTGTTTGCGTTTACCCATCCCCTCTTTGTAATGGATCGAGACCAAATAGCAGGCTGTGAAAAGATGCACAAGACTTAATGTGTCATTTACTATAGTATTGATGCCTGGTAACTTTCAAAGTATGTGCTTTAAGTTTTGCAAGCTACTGTGCCAAGTATGGGGAATGAGCATTTGTGAGAGATCTCAGCACTCCTGGGCTTGCTTTACTGCTCAGTTGCATTTTTAGAAATTTTCCTTTTTCAATTTCTGTTCTTGGAAGGAAGCTACTATGAAAGAATTTTGGTTTTCAGGTCATTTAAGGCACGCTGTTTGGCTTTCGTTCCAATTCTGATTTGTCATATAGCAGATAAACACAGTACAGAGCTGAGTTTCACAATGGCAGTTCTGAAATACTTGTTCTGACGATATAAAAATAGAGCAGCTGTGTGAAGTCAAATTTATTTTCAAGAGAGAAAACTTCAGTGCAGTCAATCCAGTTTTGCAAAGGCTTTGGTTTTATGATACAGTATCCTTCCTAATACTATCAGATCTCCAGACCAGCTACCAGCTCAGTGTCAGCTGTTATTACCGCCATTAATTCTCGTTCATTCACATCACATCTGCTTAAGAATTATGTGAAAGGTCAAAAAGAGGATCTGTTGTATTGGAGAGTGTGATATATTTGTCTCTTATTTCATGGATGTATTATTTGTCCTACTTGTAACAAATTATGTGGTTTACACCTGTCTGTATAGATGCACTTCTCTTAATTCCAGATTTAAGAAAGCAATGGCAAGAGCCCAGTATTAATTGTATGCTTTGTAATTGTTTCTTAGTTTTTTTTAATAATCTGATGGAATTCCTTTTCTCTGTCATCTATTATTTTGCCTGCCCCAAGATTTTAAGTACTGTGATGTGTTGAATCAAAGATCACTTAGGGTTTCTTCGCTGTCTTCACTGCAGTTCTCGTTATTGTTCCTTCTATGAACTGTTGACCGCTAGAATTCTTAAAGCACCGCACATTCTTCACAGCTTTCTTGAAATCCATCTGGACTGCATTGAATGTTTGCAATGAAAATGCTGTTGCCTCATCTTACCTTTTGTGCTAGTCTTCATTGTATGAAGTAGTGGCAGTTCTGCTGATCCTACTGTGTTTCTAAATTGTGTTTTCATTGAGACCACATAAATGTTACTCTTGCAACTTCACTGTGAAGTGAGTCCAGGCATGTGCTTCCCAAAACCTTAGAGTCACATAGCTGCAGTCTCATGAGCAATAGGATCTGACTTGTCTTCTAAATGCCAAAGCACCTTTTTGTTTTGTTTTGTTTAATTTCAGTGTCAATTTTTCATTCTATGATGAAGAGATTCTGTTTATTTTTTTCCTCACGGCAGTTTGTTCTGTGCAGGGTGCAAGCAAAAACCTGTCCTGTAAACTTACTCTAAAATTTTAATATCAACATGAATGTTGGGTCTACTGGCCTTCACTGCAAAACATGAACTGCACTTGCCATGTAATTGCTGAGAGGTTTTATTTCCTTCAATTTATTCCCGCTATTAAAGAAAATAATGATAAAGGAGCATATATATTAAACACCTCAAGTGTGTCACGGATTCTTAAAATTTATAGCTTGGTATTTTGAAGGTGATAAATGCACACATTAAGAAGTTCTGAATGTGCAGCCATTCTTCCTTAATTGTTCATAGCTCTTACTTCCTGAGTGTTGAAGGAATGAAGAGGAAGGAGTCAATCGCTCTTGTAATTTCATTGCTTCAGTAGTCTTGCTGTATAAGGCGATCAGGGCTTAATTTTTGGAGTAGTGCTCTTCCCTAAGAAGTGAAGCTCTTCTTTCTTAATGCTATTATTCTAGATACAACAAGCTTTGAAACCATGGTCTTTCCAGGTTAAAATACCAAAAGGCATGCTCCAACTCAAGTGTTGGAGTTTTTGGTTAGTTTTCTTTTTAAAATAATTGCATGGGTCTCTTGCATTTAGTTTTTGAACTCTTCAGGAAAGCAGAAAAGAAAGGAAGAGTTCAGGAGCAAAGATGAGTGCCGTGGTGTCTTGGAGTATTTTGAGGTGTAAGTATCAAAATCCCTCCAGGTCAGTCTAATGGAAGTACTGGTGAAATACAAAATATTCCTGTTGTTAAATGATAAATTAGGTAAATTTTTGATTGAGGTATGCCTGCAAAATTAAAAGGACAAGTTCTGGAAGTCATAAGATGGGGTTAATACAATGATGTGCTGTGGTACAGTGGGCTCTAATGTATTTTTTTACCAAAGACAAAGCAAACTAACAGGTTTGCGTTTACAGAACAGTCCCTGCCTTTACAAATTAGCACTCCAGCACCTTCTTCCATACGAAATCAGCCCTTACATGAGGAGGTGGTGGAGCCTGTACTACAAAAATAACTCAAAACATTGCAGTGCATTTGCCCCGAGTATAGCACAGCTAGTGTTTGTAGCAAGGCTTTGCCATGCTCTGTTTGCAAGTGAGATGCAATGCCCTGCAATGTTGCTGCCCAGAGTGACGTTTAATGGAAGAGAGACTCTCTGCAGTTGTTGGCAGGAATTGCTGCTCTCCCAGGGTCAGTTGAATTAGAACCCCACTAACTGCACCTTTAAAGGTGATTTCTCTCCCTCAGAGAAATGGTGGAAGCTTTACTACCCAGGGCTGTCAATCATAGCAATTGTGCATTCAGGTCATGAGAGGCTGGGGCAGAAAGTTTGTGAGGAGCAGTGGTGATGGTAATAGGTGATTGGTTCACATTTTTTGTATGTGCTCCTTGTGTTTCATTCCCCATCAAGGCAAAAGCATCAGTTAAATTTGGAAGCGTGAAAGTAGAGGGTGAGCAAATAGTTGTTTTGCCTATTATTAAGCAATGAATTAGTCAGGATTTGGAGAAGAAATGAGATGAAAACAAACTAGTGGAGGAAAGAAAGCTCATGTGGAATTCCCATATTTGGATGTTTGGGATTACTAAGGAATCTCCCGAAGGAGGGGTTGTTGTGGTTTTGTTTGCTCGTTCATTTGTTTTTTGGTTCATTTTGGTTTGTCTTGTTTTGGGGTTTTTTTGTTTGTTTGTTTGGTGGTTTTGGGGTTTGTTGGTGTTTTGATTTGGTTGGTTGGGGTTTTTTTGTTCATTTTTGTTTTTTTCTGACCAGAGGTGTTTGAGCTCTAGGCGTAGCATCTGGCAAGACAGATTTAAGAACTGAAATACCCTGCAAGGGTCTTTATTTTTGTGAAGGGCACTTATAACTTTTGATTCTATGAGGACATGTTAGATGTTGTGTTGCCTCCACATTTTATCCTCTTTTGAAAATTTCTCACTTATTGCAGGTGAAGTGAGTCTGACCTGAAACATCACCTGATCATTGTCAAGTGTAGCTAGATCTGACAAAGGAAGTGGATACAATGGCATACCCATATACCCTTGCACATGTGCATCTCCACTGTGAATCACACATATATCCCTTTTCTTACTAGCTGTAAAATAGAGATTTAATAATAATTTCTGTAAATAAGTGAAAGAACTTGTTCTTGTTTCTGACCAGGTTAGGACTTGAGATCAGATCTTCAAAGTAAAGAAGGCAGTACTCAGGTGCTCCAGAAAAAGGAAGTGTTTTTCCCTGCAATTGATAGAACTGTCATTATCTTGCTGCTTTTCAGCCTGGTTTTGCTGCATAGATCTGAGCTTGTGAAGCAAATGCAGCATGTGTTTTACAGATACCAGAGTGCTGTTAAAATCAAAAGTTTTACACTTCATTTTTTTTTTTATCAGTTCAGTGTCCTTCAAAGCATTTGAATTAGCCCAGAACTGAAATAGATTTTATTCACAATTTTTTACACATGGGCTCCCTTAGTTTTAAATCACAAATTAACTGTTTCTTCTTCTTACATGCTTATGTTGTAGCCACCTGTGTGACTGGATTGCAGTGTTAAGGAACTAAGCTAGTGGAAACCAGCTAACTAGGGTCACTAGTAGTCTAGTTGTGACAACAGGGACCTCTGCAAAACCAATCTACTGTGCTTTTCTGGGTGGCTCTGCAACATGCAATGAGCTTCATTACTGCTGGCAGTACCTAAGATGGTCTTGCATCAACCTCATGTTTTGGTTTAGCTAAGGCAACAGCCGCATGGTCTGCACAGCAGGAACTGCAGTAGCCCAGATCTGCTCAAGAGCCTCAATGAAAGGCTTGGTAAACTCCCCCTGGCATAAAAGTTTGGCTGCTGAATGTGACACTGTCTCTGCACATTTGGAGGGCTTCCTCCAGGCATGGCTGTCACATGAGCTTTGGACTGCACTGATTCAAGAGCAGTGATGTAGCAAAGTTAGTTCTTGTGCCTCCAGAAAGCTGTGGGCCATAGTCAGCATTTGTTCCTTCTTTTGCAGATAGTTGATAAAATAATACCTTTTCCCTCCTCCTCTTCTCTCTTCTCCATCAGAGTTCTTCCTCATTCTTCCTTTTGCCTGTCTCCTCCTCCTGCTCTCTCTTTTTATGCCTAAGAGTAGTTTACAGGAAGGGTGAAGGGGTACAGATGTTGTAGAGCTTTGTTTTATTTTCCAAAGATTCCTTCTCAAACAGGTGAGAGCTGTTTGTTATGCTCCTTCTGTGGAGCATAGCAGAGGGAATTTGAGGAAAATAAGCTAGACAGGAAAAATGTTACATGAGAGAAAATTACTATTCACTAAATATAATTAATATGTCATAATTAAAAGACTCTTTTGAAGGGAATCTGTTAAGACAGAAATTGCATGCTACAATCTTTTATTTCCCTTGCCACTGCTTACTAATAATTTGATTGTGAAAAACAAATTACTTTTAGTTTTGTCCTCTTTACTCAACTTTTGAATACTAAAATTAGTTAATTTCATTTAGCTTTAGGGTTGGTTTGGTTTTTGTACCTTCTTACTAGCAAAAACTGCTATTAAGCAAGACTGCATGTGTTCAGGGACAATGTTGGTCTCAAAGTCATTGCTAGTCTGGTTTCATTTTAAAAGATGAAAAGTACTAACACTGCAGTAACACCTGGCAAGCCTCTCTTCAAAGATACAAATGAATCCATTCCTAGGTATCTAAACTGCTTGATAACCCTACTTTTTCTCAGTGATGTGTTTCTGTTTCAAAGAAAAAGAGAGGACAACTCAGGAACCAAGAGTCACCTCTCTACTTGAGGAAGGAAGTGTAAACCTTTTCTCATTAAAGTTCATCTCGTGCCACTTAACAGATCCAATTATTTTCTCTCTTTTTGGTAGCCACCTCTTAGATGATTCCTTGATAGTTATTAGTAGATCTGCTTGCAAAAAGGGTCCTGTAGAAGAACTCAGAGCTTGCTGTGGTACTGCAGCTTGTGCTCAGCCTCACATCAAGGCCAGATATGAACATTTCCATCCTTACCTGGGCTCTGTTTCTTACTGCACTATAATAGGAAGCTTCCATTTGGGACTTCTAGAGAAACAAAAAAATTTGGCTGCTGAGACATCATATGGAAATTTGGGTCTTACATATCCCCCTTTGAAAATTTTATTGTTATGATTGTTATGTTAGGGAAGGAAAAATACATCATGTCAGCAAAAGGTAAAGTTTGAAGATTGCCTTTGGCTGCAATAGTTTTGGCATACAAAATAATACACTAGGGTGTCTATTTTGACTGCAGGCTTCAGATCTATTTTCTAATATGTGACTTTACAAAATCGTGAGGGAGGGAGGTTTGGGATTTTTTTTTACTTTTTTTTTTCCCCTACCTAATGGGAGACTTTACATCCCAAATTCTCTTGTAATACTTGTTGATACAGAAACCTTGACTGTTGGTGTTTGCAACATAAGAAATTAACAGCTGTGGCATCTTTTCAAGACAGAGCATGCTATACCAATTAGGAAGGTCTTCAGGGCAGTATTAGCTACCGTGCTGCTTAAGCATGGTATGGAAAGACCTCTGTTTTTGTTCACTGTGCTGTGTACTAAATGTCAGCTGTGGGTAAGAGTGAAATGTGAGATGTGTTGAAAAGTGGTTCATCAGCCCTACTGATACTTTTCTGAGACTAAAGAGATTTTAATTTAATTAATTCATTTTTCCTCTTAGTGAATCCAAGGTTGCAAGTAAGATGAAGGAATCCAAAGGTGGTCACAATTTCCAAAAGTCTGAGATGTGCTGTAGCAAGATGACATCTGATGCACTGACAGTGCTTCAGTTTATCTGTCACAGAATAATCTTCTCATTACTTCACAGATGCAAAGTCCTTCAGGGAATAACACAAACATTTCACATCATCCAAAGTGCCAGATTTTTGCATTTGGACTGCTAAGATAAATAATGTATGGGGAGGAAAAAAAATCAGAAAATTTCTCAGCAGCTGTAGTTATGAATGCTGCAGTGAGTTACATGTTCCAGCTAAAGTTAACTTCAATTCGCCGTCTGCTGAGCCATCAGATTAACCTTTTCATGGAAAGTGACCAAATGCTAGTGATACTACCTGTGCATTTTTGTTCAGGCTTGGAAAGTTCCTCCACAGCAGAAGTGCACAACAGTGTTCACTGCTGATAATGTGTGAAATGCTGCAATTCCAGTGGCCTGAGAGCCATCAGCTCGCGTGTAGGCAGCAACATGGCTATGCTTGCTGCCTTCCTCATAGTGAATAAAATGTTGGAGCCTTGGGCTGCTGTCATCGTCACACGAAAGGTTGTAACCCCTGACTGAAGCACAAGGCAGCTTAGTCCTGCAAACAGACCAGTATGTGGAAGAATATAAGAAGCTGTATTGTGTGTGTTGTTGTGGTGTGTAGTAGCAGACTTCATTGACCTGGGAGCATAAAAAAGACTTTTAAGTTCCTGCCCTACAAACTCAACCTGGTATCTGAAAATAAAGCTGTGTTCCTGCATGCCTCTGTGTTCTGTTGTGCAATAAAGATTTTTACAGTGGAACTTGGTTAACAGTTGTAATGATGTATGAGGCACAGACGAAGCTGGTTCATTTCCCAGAGCTGCTGCCTCTACAGTATTAGCCAGGGTAAAGAGGAAAGTGTGCATGTTTGAGAAGGAGAAAGAGAAATAAACGAGTCCAATAGCGAGGGGAGGAACATTGCTGTTTTTTGGGGTTTTTTTTAAGTCATGTCTTATTTCACTTAAAAATCAAATCTACCTTTTAAATTGCCTTGCCATATTTTAAAGTAAAAATATTAGAATAGATATATGAATATAAAACACTATTGTTCTTTTTAATAAATCAAACATGTTACTGTGACATTGCTTAACAGCTTTTTTTGCTTGTTTGTTTTCTTTCCTTTTTTTTTGCTTGTTTGTTTTCTTTCCTTTTTTTTTGCCTTTTTGTTGTTTGGTTTTTTTTTTTTTCCTTCTTATGATCAAATAGTCCTTCTTGGTATTTTGGAATGGAAAGCTGCTTTCTGTTTGTGCCTTTGAACTCCCCTTTATCATTCTAAAATATACCCATGATGACAAGCAAATTCTGCTCTTTGGTAATACCCTAAATAGGTCAGGTGGAATGGGGAGCAAAAGCCTTCTGCCTGTTGTATTCCCTTTATTAATTACCAAGGAAATAAAAATACTGGAGTTGCATCACCTTGTTTGTGCTCTGAGACCTGGAGCCGCCTGTGTACATTCCTGTGGCCACTTAAGATGGTACGGAGCTGTGGGCAGCTGCCTGACCCTACACCTTTCCCCACAGATGAGTCATAGCTTTTCTAGCAGGGAATACAATTGGATTAAATAAATTCTAATCCTTGGTCTTGACATAGCTGGACTTGTTTTATTTTTCCTGATTGGTCTTTCCTCCCCGTGCTTGCAGCAGTGGATTCAGTCCTATCCCTTTGCCGTCCATATAGCAGTCTCCCAGTAGGTGTGCGAAAGTAGGTGACCATGGCTGTTCTGGGCAGAAAGGGAGGGATGGAGGTGGGAGCTGCTGTGGCAGGTGGGAAAGAGTTAGCAGATGGGTAAATGCAGAGACCAGTCTTCAACTCTCCCAGATGAAACATCCCTGTTTGGCAGTATGAAATACTGTAGCAGCTCTTGTATGTTAAACAAGATATGAAAAGTCCTGAAGTCCAGGGATTTCATAGTTGGTTTTCCAAGGTGTGTACTGATTTGTTTACCTCTCCATGTCCAACAATGTTGGCTAATCCAGGGATCCCAGTGTGTGAACACAGGGTTGTTGGTGCTGGTGTCTAGGAGGGAGAGACTGCTTTCATAGCCATGGCCTTGACCTAAGCAGCAAGGTGAAGGTTCCCTGTGTAATCATGTCCATTGACTTTCCTGTTTGGGAAAGGTTGGTCATTTCACCACTGCAGCATATGGAGAGAGAAAATCCAAGAAAAAGTATGCTTTTACACTTAGATTTTGTTTGGATGTGCTAGGACAACAACTGTAAAATACCATATAAGCATTCAGTGTCCTCTTGAAGAAAAACATTTCAAAAACCCATAAGCAAAGCCTTTCTGAAAACAGGAAGTGATTGTGGCTAGAAGGACTTTATAATGAGCAGCCCCACTGTATGGGTACAGCAGTGCTGCTGGAAACAGCTTGTTCTGGGAAGAATGGATAGGCATGATGTGTTAAGAGTGTCCTGCCTTCACCTTTCCTAGCAGCTGTCCAGGCTTTGAAAAACCTTTGCTAGCAAACACTCATCTTCAAAACATCTTGACAGAGGGGAAAAGTCCTGAAAGTATTGTGTTGCTAAGGGAGGGAGTTGATGGGTAGAGGAAAGGGAAGAGAACAGATCCATTGTGTGCCCTTCTCAAAACCTTGGTTTTTATCACTTGCTGTCCTGCAAACTTATTTTTCTTCTTACCTGTCTCCAAAATGTAGCTTTTCTCAAAGTTAATCGCTGCCTTGAAAAGCTTCTTAAATATTGCAGCAACAGCTTTGACACTTGGTTTTACATCTCCAGTGCGATTTAAAATTCTGTTAAATGAGAGATTCAGATCCTTGGTGCAAGGGAGACCTTTTAATGGAGACAGAAATACAGGAGTGGAGGGCCATAAGTGTGATCAGAGGGATGGAGTGCCTCTCCTATGAAGAGAGGCTGAAAGGCTTGGAGCTGTTCAGCCTGGAGAAGAGAAAGCTCTGGAGAGACCTTGAAAGATACATTTCTGTATCTGAATGGGACCTACAGGACTGTTTAGAAGGGCTTGTAGCGATAGGATAAGGGGCTATGGTTTTAATCTGAAACTGGATAGATTTAGGTTGGACATAAGGAAGGAAGTTCTTTACAATGAGAATGGTAAAATACTGGAACAGGTTTCCCAGGGATATGCTTGAGGCCCTGCCCCTGGAGACATTCAAGATCAGACTTAGTGTGGCCTTGGGTAGCCTGATCTAGATGGAAGTGTCTCTGCTTGCTACAAGGGTTGTAGGACAAGTTGACCTTTGAGAGTCCTTTCCAACCCAATGCAATCTGAAACTCTCCTGAGAGGCTTCTGCCCACTGCTGAAGGGAATGATACTGTGGTGCCTTTAACTAAAGGGAGATTACCCAAAAAAACCCCAAATGCTTGTGAAGCTATAGAGATAGCTCCTAGTCTACACTCAAGAACGTTAGAAATGAGTTTCATAAGATGAAGTCTGAAACACAACTCTTGGTTCCCAACGTGACTTTGTTATTCCCAAATGGCACAGTAAACATAGGCAGTGACTCACATTATAGAAACATGTGCAGCAGGAGGAAGGTTTAAAGATTAGTCAGTTCAGACCTCCTTGAGCTTGGCTATGTGCAAATGTGTACAACTGTTGTAATCTTATAGCAACTGCAGTTGGAGGATTGTTGCTTTTAGTTTCAAAACATTTTTTAATAGGATTCTTTTTTTGGTTTGTGTGGTTGGCTTTTTTTTTTTTTTTTTCAGACAGCAGTTTCTTTGAGTGTAATGAACAATAGAGGTAAAGAAAAGGGTGACCTGACAAAATGAATTGGAAGCTAATTTTGGAGAGCAAAAGCCGCAGAAAATTGAAATTCTGAGCTGTATGCAGTTTCGAATTGTAATCATTTGCTGAGTATAACACATTAATGTAGGCTGATAGATTTAATTTCCTTTAAAGGAAAACAACCTCCTTGAGTATAATATTCTGATATTTTGAAAGATAGTATATTATAATGATGGTTTCTTTTCTCCTTTTATTTTTTATTTTCCCCCTATAAAAATATACCCCTCTAAAACTGTTCAGCATAAGACTATTTTCCCTGAAGCATCATGCCCTAGGTTGTACTGGTAAATTGAATAGACATAGCAGGCATTTAACCTGAGACACTTGAGGTGGATGGTTTGTTGTTTTTCAGTGAGGTGGTTTTGGGGTTTCTTTTGCAGAGAAAGTTTAGCTTCAGGTCAGCTGAAATAGTTGGACAGTGGTTTTCTTCAGGAATGAAATGAGGCGGGCTGTGGTTAAGCACATGCGCTTGGAGGCTTGCTGAGGGAGCTGTCTGAGGAAAGTGAAACCTTTTTTCACCAGCTAGTGGTTTCTGTGCTTCTATATTATGAAACACAATTGTGCAGTCCTTTGCCAGCCTCTGCCACCCTCCTTTTTACTGTGGAGCTGTCCCTCTCTTTATGTCTTACTACAGTGCCCAGATCTTCATGGACTAGTATCCACTTGACATTGCTTGCCCTTGCTCCAAAGAGTTCAAAATCCTGCTGAGCAGTGCCCAGCAGGTCTGCTCTGAAGTGACTATGCTTGGTGGTTTCACAGTGAGGAAGAGGTTTAGGTTGAGAAAGTGTCTATGAAATTGGTAATGGCATTCCAGAGTGTATCTCCAAGAGTCAGACTGGTGATAGAGACAAACTTCAGGCATTTCTTCAGTGTCTTTAACTGTTGAATTATTGAATTGACAACTCTGTATCCAGCCCTTTTTGCAGCTGTGTTCTCTAGGGAGGGAGAGGTGAGCTCTGGATGAAATGCTCAGTAATTCAGATGCGACACAGAACTTAGACATAGTGTGTCTCTAAACCAGGACTGCGTGGGCACTGGGATTCCTCGTGCATCTTGCAGTTAGATGCAGCAGTTGGTCCCAGTGGCATTTGGTTTACAGGCTCCTTGTCTTGTCAATGCTGTACTGTAATTAGTAGAAAATGGATTAAATTTAATGCCTATACACCTACTAACAGGTGGAACCATGCTTTCAGACTTAACAAGGGCTCTATATGTACTCTAGTGGAAATAACTGATGTCTTCTGCATGCATTCTTAAATTTCAGAGTGTGATTATTTACAGGTGAATTTTTTCTAGATCACAGGATGTCAGGGGTTGGAAGGGACCCAAAGAGATTGAGTCCAACTGCCCTGTCAGAACAGGACCATGATCTAGCTTAGGTCACAGAGGACTGCATCCAGACAGGCCTTGAAAATCTTCAGAGGAGACTCCATAACCTCTCTGGGGAGCCTGTTCCAGTGTTCCGTGACCTTTACAGTAAAGAAGTTCCCCCTTGTGTTGATGTGGAACCTCCTATGCTGCAGATTCCATCCATTGCTCCTTGTCCTATCACAGGGAGCAAGTGAGCAGAGCCTGTCCCCCACTCCTGACACCCATCCCTCAGATATTTATAAACAGTTATTAAATCCTCTCTCAGTCTTCTCTTATCCAGACTAAAAAGCCCCTAAAAAGTCCCTCAGCCTCTCCTCAGTAGGCAGTGCTCCAGTTCCCTAATCATCCTAGTAGCCCTCTGCTGGACCCTCTCCAGCAGATCCCTGTCCCTCTTAAGCTGGGGAGCCCAAAACTGAATGCAGTACTCAATGCAATGTCTAAATGGTGTCCGTTGTTTTTATTACTGAACTTTAACTAGTCCAAATTTTACTTAAAATCTCATACCTAGAGCAGGGAGTGATTTCAGCTGTGGCTGCTTTATATGAACTAGAAAGGGTGTGTGAAGCAACTAGTTTTCTGCCAGCTCTACTGGAGTGAGTCCAGAGGAGCGCCATGAAGATGCTCAGAGAGCTGGAGCACCTCTACTGTGAGGACAGACTATGAGAGTTGGGGCTTTTCAGCCTGCAGAAGAGAAGGCTTTGAGAAGACCTTGTAGTGGCCTTCCAGTATCTGAAGGGGGCTTTCAGGAGGGCTGGGAAGGGACTATTTGCAAGGTCTTGTAATGACAGGATGAGGACTAATGGGTTTAAACCTGCAGAAGGGAGATTTAGACTGGGTGTTAGGAGGAAGTTCTTTCTAGTGAGGGTGGTGAGGCACTGGAATAGGTTGCCCAGGGAGGTTGTGGTTGCTCCCTCCCTGCAGGTGTTCAAGGCCAGGTGTGCTGGTTTGAGAGTAATTGGAATATTTTAATAGAGAAAATTACACTATAGGCTGTGAAAGGAAAACCTCATGATGTCTACTTCACTCATACGCTNGGTGGGATGAGGCCTCGAACGACCTGTTCTAGTGAGAGGTGTCCCTGCCTATGGTGGGGGTTTGGAACTGGATGATCTTTGAGGTCTCTTCCAACCTAAACCATTCTGTGGTGTGATATGGGAGAGGGACCTGTCTGGGGGAAAAAAAAGAGGAAAAGTTAATCTTTTCTGAAAAGGTAATGAGATAAAATTGCTGCAGTTCACACGGCTCTAAGATAAGCAAGTAATAGCTCATGTTCAACAGCAAAGCATGTTCATGTAGCATGAATAGGATGGATGTGTTGTATGATAAATCTAGACACAACAAATAAATTTCAGCCTGAAAAATAAGACGCCACATGAGACAGCATGTGCAGAAAGAATGCTAATGTTTAGGAAACTGAAGGCATTGGAGGAAAGGATAGCACAGAAATGAAGAATAGGTATTTTGTTTTGTTGCCAGGATTGATTGGCTGCCTTTATTTCTTTTTTTTTTTTTTAACGTGTGTGTGTCTTTAAACCATAATAGCCTTCCCTTATTGTCAAAATGATAATATATATAAAGCACTTCCTGTAATATTTCTCTTCAAAATGACTATTCATCAGTTGCAGAGTCAGATGCTCATATTTCAACTCACTATTTAGTTTAGCAAGTTTATACTTCAGAGCAATCAGTCATTTTAGCATTTGTGTTTTTAATACAATTCTCAACTACAGAAGCACACGGTGCTCTTAAGCACGGATGGATTGGCTAATCCAGATAGTACTTTGTAATCTTCTGGCAAAGAAAGAGATTATTGCTTTTCGGAGAGAAAAAGAAGTAAAGCACTCCTCCCAGTCTAGCAGTGAAGATCATGGAAAGATTGAGGGCAAAAGACCTTGATCTTATTATGCTGGGCCCAGTGCAAGTGTGAGAGTGTCCAGGGTGAGCTGAGTGGTTTAGGTGGCTAAGGAAGAGAGTGATCACAGAATGGGTTGGGCTAGAAGAGACCTTAAAGATTGTCTAGTTCCACCCCCCCTGCAGTATTTAGGGGCACCTTCCACTAGACCGGGCTGCTCAAAGCCACATCCAGCCTGACCTTGAACACTTTCTGGGAGGGGTCATCCACAGCCTCTCTGGGCAACATGTTCCCAGTGTCTCACTGCTTTCGTCACAGTAAAAAACGTTTTCCTTACATGTAATCTAAATCTACTCTCTCTCAGTTTAAAGTGGTTATCCCTTGTCTTGTGTAAAGGCTGTGTAGATACAGGGTCCTGACACCAGCAAGGAATGTAGTAAGGGGGATGACAGTGAACGCTAAACCTTCTCTGGCAGGCTTTTTCTGCTGCCCCAGAGGCCATCCATTTGTCACTTGTTCTGCTTATGCCACAACCTGCAAACACACCACAGTTTCTGTGACTGACTTCTGCCTTTGCAAAAGTAGGAGTTATCTTTGCTGATAGACTTGACTGCTGGTTTGGCCAAATACTCCTGCTGCAATCCACCACCTTCCTCTGTGTCCCCAGTGTGACGTCGTAGTGAAACACGGGCACCACCTGCTGAACAAACAGCATTAGAAAATGATTAATCTGTGTTCCATTTTTCTTTTCCACAATGCCTGTCTTATCTTGACTGCATGGTTAAACCCTTCTAATGACTCTGGAAGGTTGTTTTTTCTTTTTGGAGGTGGTAGCAGATAGGTCTGTTTTCTCTGCTGTGGTGACCTCTGTCAGGGCATCACAGGGAATGCTTCTCCTCCTGGACTCAGTTTTAATGTGAGGGCCTGCCCTCTTCCTCCTCCTCTTCAGAGGTGAAATATGATACTGTCCAAGCTGCAGAGAATCATTAGGCTCTGAATGGGCTGGTTTTCCATCATCACCAGTGGCCATGCAACTGTCCACCAAAAAGTTGAGTTGTTCTTTGGATTCCTCAGTTTGGCACAGGTGAGGCCACACCTGCAGTGCTGTGTCCAGCTCTGTGCTTTACAGTACAAGAGGGACACAGACATACGAGAGAGAGTCCAGTCAAGGGGCATGATGGCATTTAAGGGATTGGAACAACTCTTATATGAGGAAAGGCTGAGACAACAAGGATTGCTCAGGCTGAAGAAGAGAAGGCTCGGAGAGGATCTCATCAATGTGCATAAATACCTAAAGGGAGGGTGTAAAGATGACAAAGCTAGGCTGTTTTCAGTGGTGCCCAGTGACAAGACCAGAGGCAATGGGCACCAGTTGAAACATAGGAGATTCCTGCTAAAATGGGAAATAAACTTTGCTATGAGACTGGCTGATGACTGTCACATGTTGTGTAGGGAGATGGTGGGATCTCCATATGTGGAGAGATAGGCGAAAACCGTCTGGGTGTTGTCCTGGGCAGCTGGCTCTAGGAGGCCATGCTTGAGCAGTGGATTGGACCAGATGATCTCCATAGGTCTGTTCAGGCTATTCTATGAGGTGTTGCAGAGCAATGAAGTCTGGGCTGCTCTGGTTCAGAAACCCCTTATGAACAATGGAAAATGAAAGTCATGTCCCTGCCCCAGTGTTCAGGGGCAGCTTGCTGCTACAGACTGTAAAACTTCACCTTTCTAGGTTTCAGTCTTACCTATTCAAAAAAATATGTATTATTCTGCAAGGAAAAAGCTTCTTGTGGAAGCTTTTTTGGTTTATGTCTAACTTTGCAGGTCACTACATCTAGACACACTTCCAAAGATTCCTCTAACCCATCTTTTAATTAGGTTTCATTTCTGTATCTTAAGAGGAACAAATCTGTATTTGACACCCTAGTCTTCTGAATTTGTTTATGTAAATATTGATTCTGAACAATGCAGGGGAAAAAAAGCATACAGTAACCCTGTGCTTAAAAAGCCACCGCTTATTTGTAACATTATTAATTTGTAGAAACAAATTGCTGAAATAACCCAGCTGACAGTCTGTGCCAATGATAACATGTAATAACTGTGGGCAAACACAGAGCATAGTTGCTAGTGTGTTTTCTTCTTCAAGTGATGGTTGTAAGCAATTCTTGCCAGATGGGCTGATAATGTAATTAGGAATCGTTGTGTTAAATGAGGCAGTATTTAAATTGGCAACTAATTTTCCTATCTATTAACCAGCCTGAAAAAGAAGAGCTGTTACCCAAATGATTTCTAGTTGCTAATCCCTGACACGAAATGCAGCACTTTGCACTGTCTTTGAAGGACTGCCTAGCAAATTAGTTCCTATAGGATTTATTATATGTGGAGCAAGATAAGAGAGGGAGTTACAGAATCATAGAATGGTAAGGTTGGAAGGGACCTCAAGGATCATCTAGTCCCACCCCCCTGCCATAGGCAGGGACACCTCCCACTAGTACAGCTCACTCAAGGCCTCCTCCAACCTGGCCTTCAACACCTCCAGGGAGGGAGCAGCCACAACCTCCCTGGGCAGCCTGTTCCAGTGCCTCACCAACCTCACTTGAAAGAACTTCCTCCTAACATCCAGTCTAAATCTCCCCTCTGCCAGTTCAAACCCATTGCCCCTTGTCCTGGCATTACAAGACCTTGTCAATAGTCCCTCCCCAGCCTTCCTGTAGGCCCCTTTCAGATACTGGAAGGCTGCTATAAGGTCTTCTGGAAGCTTTCTCTTCTCCAGGCTG
>VWZE01008565.1:209518-258682 GCA_013396675.1 Eubucco bourcierii
CACTGTCATTATTATCTGTTTATGTATTTTAACATGGGGGTTTGGATTTGTTTTTTTTTTCCTAATTAGACACACTGGTAATGGAGGGAGAGTCAGTATTTCCATGCTGTTCACTAGGATAGCCCTACCTCCTGTCACATACTCAGATCTTGATGGAGATATTTCACATCTTGCTCTGGTATGACTCAGGTCATGGCAGAATTTGCAATTGAAAGTTTTTTCTGCTCTACTGCGGAGTTTTACCTGACAGCTGTCCCTTTCCTTAGGTAGTAGCTAGAGAAAACTCCACTGCCAGGAATTAAAAGCACAGGCATTCCTTCTGCCCTTTCTCTTCAGTGATGTTATCTTGTCTGAAAGGGCAAGGTCTCCCTCATAAGAACTATAAAGCATTAAAAACAGCAACAATGGCAGAGATTGTTGTTGAGAAAAACTGTAAGCTTCAAGTGATTTCACAGCCTCTCATCAGTGTCCTCAGTGTACACTTTGTTTTGAGAACTTTGATCTAAAGCTAATAATGAAAACTTAACTCTTTAGGGCCTAAATTTCATGTGCTTTGTAAAATTATTCAAACTCAAGTCATTACAGTCCAGAGCAATTTCTGGTTTGGGCTGGATTGATGGAGTACTGAAGTGCGGCCAGAAAAATGTGCAACTATTAGCATGCTTGAGTCTGGCCACACCATATAAAATACTTTAAATATAATTAAATAAATAACATCTGGGATGGATGCTGGCCCTACTGAAATCAGTTAGATGTTTCCAAAATGTTGTTTGTAAGGAACCTTTGTATTCACCTAGCGCATGTCCCAAATGAGGCAGGGCTATCACCACTTCAGATCAGCCATTGCAGAGTCCAGCCAAGTCCTGCAAACCTTTAAGGATGGAGACTCCATTCTCTCCCTGGGCACTGTGTTTCAATGCTATGCCACACTCTTGTGGAAGAAATGGTTCCTATTGTCTAACTTGAACTTCACAAAATGTAATTTGTGGGTGTTGCCCTTTTATGTTATTACCTGACATTGCAGAGAAAATTTGGCTGTGTCATCTTTGTAGCACTCTCCCAAGTTGTAAACTGCCGTAACATCTTCCCTTAGCTGCTTGTTTGCAAAATCAAAGCCTGCTTCCCCTCAGTCTCTTATCACAGGTCCTGTGTTCACGGACCCTAATCTGTCTGGTAGCCCTTTGGCAATCCCTCTTCTCTTCCTCCAGATGCCTGTTGAACTGGGTTCTCACAGCTGGCCACAGCTTATTCCTGGTGTGGTCTCACCAGTGCTGACCACAAGGTGAGAGTGTCTTCCTTAGATTTGTTGCCTGTAGCCCTTGAAATGTGGCCTGGTACAGAGTTGGCTGTATGCACAGGGCAATTACAGTGTTGGCTCTTTTTCAGCCTAGTATTGACCACCACCCAAATCCTTTTGAGTTCTTCTCAGTTGTTTCTCAATCTGTCCCGATGCATGGGGTTGATTCGTCTCAACTATACAACTCTGTGATCCTTGTTGAATGCCAGGAGGTTTCTCTTAGCCCAGTCTTCCCGTTTTTCAAGGTTCCTCTGGATTCAAGCTCTGACATTCATCATGTCAATTACTCCCCTCAATATGATGTCCTGTGCAAATCTGCTGAGGGTGCAGTTTGTCCATCCTGTAGGTTCTTACAGAAAACGTTGAACAATTTTTCTTTCACTTGCAATCCATGGAGCACTGTGTTTGTTGTGAGCCTGACTTGATCCAATGCTCGCTGCCCTTTGGGCCCAGTGGCCTAGCCCATCTTCAACCCGCACAGTGGTCTCCTTGTTCAGCCCTACATCCTCCGCTTCCAAATGGGAATGCCATGGGAAATGGTGTAAAATGCTTGACCATATGATTAGCAGGACCATATAATCATAGAAACATAGAATGGTAAGGTTGGAAAGGACCTTAAGGATCATCTAGTTCCAACCTCCTACCATAGGCAGGGACACCTCCCACTAGTACAGGTCACTCAAGGCCTCCTCCAACCTGGCCTTGAACATCTCCAGGGAGGGAGCAGCCACAACCTCCCTGGGCAACCTGTTCCAGTGCCTCGCCACCCTCACTGGAAAGAACTTCCTCCTAACATCCAGTTTCAATCTCCCCTCTGCCAGTTTAAACCCATTACTCCTTGTCTTCAAGTCCTTCATGTGTTTGGAAACGGATTCCATCAGGTTGTTCTCTGAGACTGTTCCTGGCTTGAGATGAAGCTAGTTCTCTCATCTCTTTTTGAGACTGGCCTTAAGACAACCTCCTCCCAGTAGTCAGGTTACCTTCCCTAATTGATATAACTTTGCATAGATGATGGACATGACCCTTGATATCACATCAGCTGGATCCCTAAAATTACCTAAGAGTGACCTTTACCAATGTGTGAATGACACATATTACTTACGGACACTGTTCTTCCATGCTCTGTGGAACACTTGAAAGTTAGTTAAGGAGGTTTCCTCTCATCTGGTAACCATTTCTGGAGTTTTTCTTCATACTGCCGTGAAGTGCTTCCATATGAGAGTTATAAACTGCAAATTGAAGGGAAAGAGGGATTTGTAATTTACGTTAATGGAACTGAGTTATAGATGTGTGCTTATTAGAATATTAATATTGTGTCGGAGAGAGTGAGTGATGGGTCTTAATTTCCTGATTGCTGTGCTCTTATTTTAATTTTATTCAAATGATCAAAATCTGAAATTAAATGCATGATTGTTTTTTGCCTGGAATTGAGGAGAGTGCATAGCAAAGGCATTATCTTTGTTTCAAAGGACCCAGAGGGTGTGCTGTTCAGTAAGAGCCCTCCTTGAGCAATTTTAGATCTAATGTGTTAAATGATGTTGCGCATCCCATAATCCATGTTGTATAATTCTACTGCTTAATTATCTGGGTCTTTCTGTACGGAATGAATAAAGCTGTTATCATGAACTCTTAACAGCTTGGGCTTTTGAGTGGCTGTGACAAAATTTTGCTATGAAAAGTTCTGAGTCTGCTCTGATGATGATGCTGTGTAAGTCACCATGATGTGTAAGGTTCTGGGAAATGGCCTAATTTGTCCTGAACTAAAAAGAAATCACAGCATTTGTTTTGCACAAAATAACTATTAGTTTTTGCTGAGTGCCTTACTTATGACAAAAGACCTACTTAAACAGATGTATAAAGGGATTTTTACACTTGAAAGTAAATTACCAATGATGGCTCTGTAGCAGTATGTGAAAGAGTGACATACTCAGGGCTGTCAATACTCAGCAACAGTATTCAGTTTTATTTTATGTGAGTACTACTGCCTCACTATCTGTAAGATTTCAAGAGCAAACTGCTCCAGAGATGATCATTGCAAGAGATAGAGAGGTAAGAAAATTATGGGTGGTAAGTTGAGGTAACACAAGAAGTTATATACCAGCAACAAAAAAATAAACTACTGCTTTTAGTAGGATCATCTCAACATAAGGAAGAACTTCTTTACTGTAAGGGTCACAGAGCACTAGAATAGGCTCCCCAGAGAGGTTGTGGAGTCTCCTTCTCTGGAGACTTTTAAGGCCTGTCTGGATGCTTTCCCGTGAGACCTGCACTAATTTATGTACTCCTGCTCTCACAGGGACTTTGGACTTCATCTCCAGAGATCCCATCCAACCTCTGACATCCTGTGATCCTCTGAGTTTGGTTGTACATACTGTACAGTTTGCGGTATGGAGTAAATTATAAACTTGTTCCAGAACCCCTGCAAATTAGATGGGTTTAGATTGAAAATCGGGAATCTATGTAGGATTTTCATCTTAGCTTTGCTTTCAAGTTGTTAGCTCTAAGTCACTTACCTTGTGTCACTGGTAATCACTAGAGAGAGAATCAAAAACTCTGGTCAGTTGTTTTTGTTTTTTTTTTGCTCCTTGCTGTTTTCTGACCCTTCTTTGCCATTGCCATCTGTGGAGACACTGAATTTGGTGTTTTAGAAAAAGTGAATGGGTAAGCAAGAAAATCTGAAGTCCTGATTTGTTTCAGAGCAGCAAGAGAGCACGTGTTTGTCAAGGCTGGTGCTAAGCAGGATTTCCTGTATAGTGGATTTGCTCTTGCCATATTGAGCTTCCTCCAAAAACAGCATGGCATGAGAAATAATATTTTGTTTGGTGCTATGTGCTAATAATGATGAATAACTATGCATGAGAAAATGAATCTGTTGCTAGTTTCCTCAGCTGAGGCTTGAGATCAAATCAAAGTTTGAGGATTATGTTTCTCTTGGCTGCTTTGGAGTAAAGGTAGTAACCAGGAGAGAGAGAAGGGAGTAGTCACTACAGCATCTAAAAGCCTTTCTCCTTGCCTGTGGCTAAAATACACTCTGCCCTGCTGGCAGACTTTTAATTTCTTGGTTTCTCATCGCAGCCAAAATACCTTGTTTGGAATTTTTCATGCTGTGTGTTTGTTTTAAAACAGTATCACAGTATCACAGTATCGCAAGGGTTGGAAGAGACCTCAGAGATCATCAAGTCCAACCCATCACCACAGCCCTCAAGACTAGACCATGGCACTAAGTGCCATGTCCAAACGTGCCTTGAACACCTCCAGGGACGGCGACTCCACCACCTCCCTGGGCAGCCCATTCCAGTGACAAATCACTCTCTCAGTGAAGAACTTCCTCCTCACCTCCAGCCTAAAAACACTCAGACCATCAATTAGAACAAGTCTCTAGTTCTGAAGAAGTTCTCTTCCTTTACCTCAGTGAAGTAAAAAAACAGAGCATGAGCCAAGAGATAGGAGCAGGAAGTGGTTTTGCAGAGCAGAATATAATTTACTGCCACAGGGATTTATACCATTTGTGTACTCTACAGATGAGATCAGTATCCTCATACCCATTTCTGCAGCTGAGGCACAGAGGGCAAGGAAGTGACTTTTCCTGCCTTTCCATGGGAAAGTCAACCAGCCATGCTGGTAAATGAACCCAGTCTTTCTGTGTTCTGGTCCACAGCTCAATCCATCAGGCTGTTAACCATTTACAAAAGAGCTGTGTGCTGTCGTTGGTCGCACAGTGTCTGTGTTTGCTGACTCACTTTGCTTTATTCTCTCAGCACTCACTTTTCTCCTGGACTTCAGATGTTACCTCTTCTGTTTAACAGTCAGACATTTTTCTACCTGAAGAACTCTATATTGCCTCTTCCTTTTCCTGGCCTCCTCCAGTTTCTCTCACACCACTAATGATTCAGAGTCCTGTTTTGATTTGTAGCATGTGTTGCCAGTATTACAGTGGTGCTCCAAAGACAATGATGTCCCTTTGCCTAGGTGTCATACAAGTGCAGCAGTAGCATAAACCAGTTGTATATGCAACCAGAGATCTGTATTAACACTATCTCTGAAAATCATAAGTTTCAAAGTGGAATCCATGGGGCCCATTATCTAATGTATTTCTGACATCTTAGAAGCTACTAGCTACTGAACCTTGAAGATCCTTGAAGGGTTAGGTGTTGGGAGTATCAAACTGCTCAGGGTTAGAGCTTGGCTTATTACTCCTTCCTCCCTTAGGTAGGATCAGCTTCATGGTCCATATGGCCAAAATGTACCTCAAAATAAAGTGTCTGGTTAAATGGATGGGATTTGTCTGCATTGCCATCTGAACATTGTTTGCCATAATAAGCATTTTGGAGAACTCAGGTACAAGAGGCTGTGAAGCCACTCATGTAGCTGTTCGTGTCACAGTAGCTGTTAACTTAAAGCAGTGTTGGTAAAACTGTCCATGCTTCTTAAATCACCTGCAGCTTTATTCTGAAGGCACAGATGTAAATCGTAGAATGGTAAGGTTGGAAGAGACCTCAAGGATCATCTAGTTCCAACCCCCTGCCATAGGCAGGGACACCTCCCACTAGTACAGCTCACTCAAGGCCTCCTCCAACCTGGCCTCTAACACCTCCAGGGAGGGAGCAGCCACAACCACCAGTGTGGTTGTGCCTCACCACCCTCACTGCAAAGAACTTCCTCCTAACATCCAGTCTAAATCTCCCCTCTACCAGTTTAAACCCATTGCCCCTTGTCCTGTCATTGCAAGACCTTGTCAATAGTCCCTCCCCAGCCTTCCTGTAGGCACCCTTCAGATATTGGAAAGCTACTATAAAATTTCCTGGAAGCCTTCTCTTCTCCAGGCTGCAGAGCCCCAACTCTCTCAGCCTGTCATCATAGGAGAGTCCTCTGATCATCTTTGTGGCCCTCCTCTGGACCCACTCCAACACTTCCAAGATGGCATTATGAAATTATTTTAAACGTCCTTATTTTTTTTTTTTAAATTTATTTACTTCATAGGGGTTTTTTTAAGTGAAAATTCTGTTCAGATGAACTAAGCATGGTCATCTCTCTCTTCTGAGGGGAAGCTCAATGCTGAGGAATGGAACCAAAACAAATTGTAAGCAATCTCAAAATTTTATAGCTGTTCAGTGGTGATGCAGGTGGAAGATGATTCCTATATTTATACTACAGGATTTTGAAATGAAAAATCTGTTGAAGCTTACTTAAGCTTATTACAGCATCACAGTATCACCGAGGTTGGAAGAGACCTCAAAGATCATCAAGTCCAACCCGATACCACAGACCTCAAGACCAGACCATGGCACCAAGTGCCACGTCCAAACCCGCCTTGAACACCTCCAGGGACGGTGACTCCCACCTCCCTGGGCAGCCCATTCCAGCAGTCAATGACTCTCTCAGTCAAGAACTTCCTCCTCACCTCCAGCCTAAACTTCCCCTGGCACAACTTGAGACTGTGTCCTCTTGTTCTGGTGCTGGTTGCCTGACAGGAGAAAGCAACCTCCTCCTGACTACAACCACCCTTCAGGTAGTTGTAGACAGCAATAAGGTCTCCCCTGAGCCTCCTCTTCTCCAGGCTAAACAATCTAAACAGGATTCTTCTCTTTTTACTTGCCGTGCTTAACTACTTTACCTTTGCTTCCCTGATCTAGAAGGAACTCCTTTTTTCTCCTCTGAGTCAGTGAATCATTTGTTAATAATATCCAACTCTATTTATTTCCTGATAGATAGACCAAACTGCAGATTTAGAAAACCTATCTCTTCCTGCTGATACTCACAATGATATCCCAATTTACTCAAAATGGATTTTAAAATAATATTAATGAGGTATTAGTCTACAGCTATTCAGTTAACTTGACATTTCAGTTTTAGATTTGAATTCAGAAGCTTTCCATTTCCTAGCACCACTTAATATGTTCCATCTCCAGTTAAAGTGTATTACTCCTATTGTGATGGACCAGTCTGAGTCAAGGATACATTACATTAGGTGGCATAATACCTTAGATATGGGAAAGGAAAAAAAAAACAAGAAAGAGAAAGACACACATTGTGAAGATTTCAGTCACTGATGGCTTCAGGATAAAAACAGGGCATTTTTTTTTACTGATTTTATAACCCATCCCCCTCCTTCTGTGAGTATAAGTGATTGACTGCAGAATTCACTCTTTTTTCTTCTCTGGCAAAAACTTGAGATTGAATATATTCCATTGTTTTGCATTGCGAATGAACGGTTCATGCATGAGTCTGTCTTTTCCTTTTAAAGGTCAAGTACATACAAATCTCAAGGGATTGATGTCACAGTGAAGTACAGTCAAGGAAGCTGGACTGGAGTGCTGGGTACAGATGTCATTACTATCCCAAAAGGAATCTATGGCAGCTATACCATCAACATTGCCACCATTCTTGAATCAGAGAATTTCTTTTTACCTGGGGTTAAATGGCATGGGATTCTTGGTCTTGCCTACGATGCCTTAGCAAAGGTAAATCATCCTTTCCCTAGCAGTTGGGTTTTTTTCACAATGATGATAGAAAGAAATCTGACTAATTAAACAAAGTGACTAGATGATCTACCAGCTTTAGATTTCCTCCCTTCCCAACTAGTCTTTCCTAAAGATCCTTTGTGTTTGCTCCAGGAAGAATAAAATTGAGTTGTGATGGTAACATAGTCCTGTGTGAGCATTTTGGCTTTTCTGGTGATGAAGGCTCTGATTTTAGCTTCTCTGGAATGAAGGAACTTTTACAGAGCTTGTAGAGCCAAAGCATGGGAGTGAGCTTCTAGTGTGGATGGTGTGTTATCAGGGCCCTGGAGACTTGCCAATGGACTGATGAACCTACTGGGCAAAACCTTTGGCCGTTCATTCTAAGACATTCTCTGTCCATCCAATAAAAGTTGAGGTGGAAGGCATATATGTAGAAAATAAAAGTTGAGGTGGAAGGCATATATGTGTAATATCAGAACAAATTATAGCTACAGTGTTCTCACTGAAATACAACCAAGCACATCCAGGGCTTAGGGAGGTAGGGAATTTGGATAGAAGTTTAAAAAATTAAATTGTAGACTATAAATATATAACCTTAGAATCTGAAACTGAAAACATGATTGGAACACTACACAGTCATCATTTTCAACTTACACATATCTACCTGAGAAATTCAGAGAGATATATCCTGTTAGAACAAATTATTTGATACTGCCTGCCGGCTCTGGAATTAAAATGCTTTATTCAAGATCTGTGTGATCATTGTATTGACTTCTGTCATATTTACTAGCACACAATGTCAACAGACAGAGAAGAGCTACTTCTCAAACTCTGGTTTGTGCAAAGACTGTGTTCAGGACATTTATTTTTCCCTTCCTCCAAAGATTTAAGTGGTGGTGGCTCCTGAGGCTGGTCTGCGCTTTGTGTAGCAAGAGCACTTGGCACTTTGTAAGTGAGCCAAGGTTCTTGCCTGTCCTAGGATGTGCCTGCACAGAAATAGCAATTAGAATAGGAATTGTTCTAATAACTGCAAAGGAAAGCACAACACACAGCATAGGAAAGATCCTATTGCCAAGTGATCAGCCAAGTGAGTGTGCTTGCGTATGAAGTTCTTTAAAAGGAAGAAGAGGAAGTAAGGGTCACTGAATTCAAAGTTCATTAGAATTAAAATGTATTTAAAACTTTAAATCCTCCATCTAAAGACCTGCCTTTTCACTGTGGAAGGGTATGTAGAGCAAGTTACATTTGACTCTTCTAAGAATTTGGAAAGGCCAAAGTCTTTTCCAACCAGAAAGAAACTGTGAGAGTTTCTCACTGAAACTAGCATTTGAGTTTGGAAACGGCAATTGGAAAATACTCCTCTGCTTTAGGGGTTTCTATGACAGTGGTCAAGAAACAGAAAAAATGACAGATGTTATTTTTTTTTAATGTCCAGGGGTTTCATCACCTGATTGTCAGAAATTCAGTTTACTTGTGAAAAACGGTCTTGTTTGAATGATTTGCTTGTTTATGCAAAGACAGGTTTTAATGAATGCTTCTGCAATTCTTGTTTTGTTTTTTCAACACCTTCAAGCCTTCAAGTTCTGTGGAGACGTTCTTTGATTCTCTTGTGAGGCAGGCAAAGATTCCCAACATCTTCTCCTTGCAGATGTGTGGTGCTGGACTGCCTGTTTCTGGAAGTGGTACCAACGGAGGTAGTCTTGTGGGTATCTGTCAATCTGAGAGGGAAGACATATCTCTGTTAATCTCTCTCCCTCTTTTCTGTGACTGTTTTATTTCTTCCAAATTAAGTATTGAAATGTATGAAATATTTGGGGATTGTTTTTTTAAGAAAAAGTTAAGCACTCAGGCAAAACACAAGTGTCTATTTTCATTCTCCATTCTTTTTTTGTGTGTGTCTCAATTTTGAGTAAACTTTTTCAAGTCCAGTTTTAATAAAAACAAATCTTGTGATGCATCTTCAGTGCAGATTCTACAACCTTTGTCAAGCTGAGTGGTCTCTACTCAGCTGCTACTCTTGTTGAAGCTCATTGGAATGCTGCAGTAAAGTTTTTTTCATGTGTTGTGAAAAGGGGGAGAGGAATTAAGTGTCTTTTCCCATATTAAAGGAAGAAATCTGAAGGCCAATTCCTACACTTCTTACTCTGGAAAGTCTTTCCATCAGTTTTAGTGGGACTAAGAATTGGCCATTGTCTGTCTGTAATCAGTAGTTGGAATGACTGTGCTCAAATTATTCTGAAATAAGTATATTAGAACAGGTGTTGATCACAAACAGTAGGCTGTGAATTTACATACTGTAAATGTTAACACATTTGAGACAGAGGAAACCCAAGAGAGAAATTGCTTATTTTAGTTCAGTTCAAAGTCTGATGGTCTTAATTCTCCCAGTCAACTTCAACATAACTTTTGATGGGAGTTAGTAGTGATAGCAACAGTAAGATATAAGTCATATCCTCTTTTGGATGTGTGTAGGAAAGATGTTCTTGAACAGTATTAAGGCTTTTCTGATCTGATAAAGTTAATTTATGATGTAAAAGTTTAATATTCTGTCCCTTTTTTGTACTTTGCCTAGATTAAACCATTGAAAATTATTTTGATTTTAAATAGTGTAACTGTCATAAGAGAGTAAGCATGCACTTGTAGAAGAAGATGCTGGTAATTTGGCCCAATATGAGAATTTTTTTTGACTGAAGAACAGATGTCTAGATGTTTTACACATATTACTGACAAAAACCTTGTCAGTAACATCCTTATAAATTGGAGCTAAATTAAAATTTTGATACCTTGTATATCACAATTAAATATTCTCCTTTTTTTCTTGTACTTACCTCAAAACTAAACATCCAGGATTTTGAAGCATGTGGATTCTTTTCTCCTTTCCCCTAGGTTCTGGGTGGAATTGAACCAAGTCTATACACAGGTGATATTTGGTACACACCAATCAAAGAGGAGTGGTATTACCAGGTTGAAATTCTCAAACTGGAGGTCGGAGGACAGAACCTTGAATTGGACTGCAGAGAGGTATTTGTGATGTTGTGTTTCTGTCTATATAAAATGCAAGTTTGGTTAAATTAAAAAAAAAAAAAACACCACATAATCAGGCTTTTATTTTTCAGGCAGATATGTATTGCAGTCTTCTATGAGAATTAAGACTGCATGGTAACTTTGAAAAGAAATTAAGCCCTGCAAACAGTGTGTACATCAAGCATGTCAGAATTGCTTCAGAGAGAGCTTTAAAGTTCATAGAATCATAGAATGGTAAGGTTGGAAAGGACCTCAAGGATCATCTAGTTCCAACACCCTGCCATAGGCAGGGACACCTCCCACTGGTACAGGTTCCTCAAGGCCTCATCCAGTCTGGCCTTGAACACCTACAGGGAGGGAACAGCCACAACCTCTCTGGGCAACCTATTCCAGTACCTCACCACCCTCACTGGAAAGAACTTCCTTCTGACATCCAGCCTAAATCTCCCCTCTACCACTTTAAACCCATTACCCCTTGTCCTGTCATTACAAGACCTTGTCAATAGTCCCTCCCCAGCCTTCTGCAGGCCCCTTTCAGATACTGGAAGGCTACTATAAGTAATTGATGGTGTTTGCAGTAAATTAAGAACTAAGCTACAATTGTTAGGCACATGATCCGCTGAAAATAAGACTGCTGTGGTTTGGAAAGGGTCAGCCTCTTGACCAGTTTCAGTTGTAACAAAGTTGTCTAAAACACTAAAGATGGTGCATTGGTTCCAGGAGACAAGACTTGTTAAATGGATACAGTTTATGGCTTGCTGTCATACACTTAAAATCTAATCAAAGTGTTTTTAAGCAATTCTGGTCAAACCAAGAAAAGGGAAGATTTTTTCACTGACCCCTGTGGAGGTGTCTTAAGTATGTACTTCATGATGGCAGGTTGTTATCCTGGGCTGCTTCCCAAAATATCTCATCCTATGTTTTCTTTTCTTTCTTTTTTTATTTTTTCTTTTTCCTTTGTAATCCACTTTTGTTCACTTCAGCCTTGCCAGTTATTATCCGTGATGGATATATATTGTGGTATTATTCAGAATAACGTTCTGCTGTCTCTGAATCAGTCTGAGACTATGTTGTTGTCATTTTCATTCCAAAGCTGTTTCATTTTTTCCTCTGGAGGATGTATGTGTGTGTGTGTTTTATTTGTTTCTGACTGTTGGTTGTTGGTATTCATGTTTTTATTTTAGTTCTATAATTTTCATGCCTTGTTTCCGTTAGGCATCTTATCTTATGCTTGTTCTCTTAGCTGGGAATCACTGGGATGCGATAATTCTGAGCTTCACACAAATTAAATTACATTCACAATAAAGACCTTATATGTGCATAAATATATTTCCATACAAAATGTGGAAATCAAATTCCCATATAAAATATTTTAAGTTAATCATATAGTCTCTCAACCTAATAGGGAAAACAATGTCTATTTAAATGCCTCCCTCTGTTACAATGTTAGGAAAGCAAAACTACTACTCCTCTTACATAAATGTTTGTGTTTGCTTTCTTTTTTTGCCTTAAAAAACAGTCAGCATGTTTTTTGAAGAGGAGCCCTCATAGTAATGGTTTAATACATGCTATTTCCAGAGAACAACTCACTTAAAAATCTAGCATGTTATGAAAGTTTCCTGTAATTGTTACTCTTTTCTGAGCCAGGGTTTGCTTTCACATTGTACACATCAGGGTAGTGTGCTAGTCACTAGTGCAGAAGGCAGCATTCTGTTCTTGATCAAAGGAGGTCTTCCTGCAAAAATTTAGAGGAAGAACAGTAACTCAGAGCTAGTATGTTTAAAGTTTGGCTAGATTAGAGGCTTGCAGAAGATACATAATTCACTGCATAGGGTGATGAACTATGTACCCTCTCTCCGCTTAGTTGTTTTCTAGGAAATGGAACATTCTTTGTAACCATCACCAGAGACTACTCCTTTCCTTGCCAGGGAAAAGTAGTCCCTTCACTTCAATGCTGGGAATCTGTCCAGTGTTATACTGCAGCCGTGGCCTTGAGCCTGGCAGACCAGATCCGAGAGAGATACTGAGCTGCCAGCAGTTCACTGCACATGGTGCATGGTTAAATATTAACCAGGAAGACTCAGAAGGCAAGTTACTGCTCGCTGCAAGTACTGTGTACACAGCATGAAAGTCTGGGTGCTTAGTTCCTCACCGAGCAATTGTACGGCTCTAGGCATTTTGCATGGTTTTATGCTAGTGACTGACCACCTTAGCTGTGCCTCCTACCTACTTTTTTCCAAGGGTGGCTTTCCAGGATGCTGGCAATTGCATATTTGTGGACTCCGCCTTGATATTTCTCTCTGCTCTTGGAGTGTGTCCAGTTTGCTTTGCTTTCGGCTCCACCTGGCAGCCTACAGCAACCTTTCTTTAAAAAAGAAGACAACTAAGAGTCACTTTTTATGTTTTGATGGAGTTTATTTTTTGTCACTGCACTAAAGATATTCCATGTGACTTGATAACATCTAAACCAATTTACTTTAAATTTGCTTGTTGTTTGATGTCTTCCAAAAATCTTATGCTGTGTACTACCTTCTGTCTAATGTTTATGCCATGAATGTGTCAGTGTTCAGTTACACTGATCCTGCTGCCTAAGCTGGTAACAGAAGCAGTTAATGCAAACAGCTGCCATTGTTACTTGCCTGTTTTTCCCCTCACCCCCAATTAATCGTTGTTTTCAAGGAATCATAGAATCGTAGAATGGTAAGGTTGGAAGGGACCTCAAGGATCATCTAGTTCCAACCCCCTGCCACAGGCAGGGACACCTCCCACTAGTACAGCTCACTCAAGGCCTCAGGAGTTAATGAAAAAAAGACCTCAAGGAGTTAATGAAAAAAAACAAACCCACCTTTTATTAAATGCTTATTCTTTGTTTACTGTATCTGGAGTTTGCTAAAATCTCTGAATGTTGAGATTTTAATACTGAAGATAAATGTTTGCTTAGGGTTGTTTTTTTTAAGTGATGGTTTTGAGGCAGCAAGATGGAAATTTCAGGTTGATTTGTGCCTTTTTTTTTTAATCTGTGTTTTAGTAGTTTTCAGCAGTTGAGAGAGGGAAGTGTGGCAGTGTGTAATGTCTTTCCTTATCTTTTTTCCTTCCTTAGTATAACGCTGATAAAGCGATAGTAGACAGCGGAACCACGCTCCTCCGTCTGCCCCAGAAAGTCTTCAGTGCTGTTGTGCAAGCAATAGCTCGCAAGTCCCTGGTAAGCTAATCTCATTAAATATGCTTGAAATGGTAAACTCCTCTTAAATCACAGGATGTTAAAGGTTGGAAAGGACCTCCAGAGATCATCAAGTCCAATCCCCCTGCCAGAGCAGGACCATAAATCTAGCGCAGGCCACAGAGAAATACATCCAGATGGGGCTTGAAAGTCTCCAGATAAGGAGACTCCACAACCTCTCTGGGGAGCCTGTTCCAGTGCTTTGAGACCCTGACAGTAAAGGAATTCTTCCTCATGTTGAAGTGTAACTTCCTGTGTTGTAGTTTATACCAATTGCTCCTTGTCCTATCACAAGGCACAACTGAGAAGAGCCTGTCCCCTCCCTCTTGACCTCCAGCCCTCAGATACTTATAAACATTTATTTGATCCTCTGTAAGTCTTTTCTTCACCAGAGAGCCCCAGGTCCCTCAGTCTGTCCTCACAGGGCAGTGCTCCAGCCCCTTAATCATCTTTGTAGCCTTCGTTGGACTCTTTCGAGTAGATCCATGTCCCACGTGAACTGGGGATCCCAAAACTGAATGCAAAAATCGTCATCTTTGAAAGAAGTGTCATCTTTCTACTGTGAAAGTCATAGAGTTTTAACACAAGGCAGAGCAAAATCTTTTCTGATCTACTTGTGCTAATAAAATAGAAATTCCAGGTAGTCATGGAAATAGGAGAAGGAGAAAGGAAGAGCTGAAAAGGGAAAAACAAGAGGCGAAAGTGGCATCCAAGTACAGACAAGAAGTGTGTGTATGGAAATAATCAATCAGAAATAATGAAGAGGTGGAACATCTTTGTTCTAAGCATTTCAGAAACATAGACATAATCCCTCTTGCTCTGATTCAAAGTGTTAAGAGTGCAAAAATCATTCCTTTCATTCAAAATGGAGTGTTTATAAAGCAACAGAACATGCTTCTGCAAGCAGTTCCTCTCCAAGTGTAATACTTACTGTTATATAGAGTGGATGTCATTCGTTAGGATTATTCATATCAACATAACTGGTTTTGACCTTGGTTACTGAATTATTATTTATGTTTAAATGTGTCTTTCTCTGGAAATAGAGTGGGCTTTAGAAGTAGGGCATGGGGATGGTGGGTTTCTCTGAGTGTAGAGTAAATGAAGCAGCATCTTCTGTTAATGAAAACTGTTCAGAAATGTCGACTGAATACAGTGAACAGCACCAAAAAGGTTAAAGATGAAGAACAAGTCCCAGGTATTTCAGCGTGAATGGTTTTAATATTTTTGTCATGGATTCACCATCAGACAGCCAGCAATCATTGCAATTCACAGGAATTGCAGTAGCTGGACTATTGGCTGCCTGCCCAGAAAAGTATTTGCCTGTATGCTGATAATTCAAGATTGAGATCCTTTTCCTACCAGATTGAGAGCAGAGATTTGGTATGAAATGTTCTTCACTGCCTGCAGATGTCCAGTATCTGAAATAAATGTACCAGTTACCTTATGTAGCTCAGCTTCCCTGTTGAAAATTTCTTCTCCTTGCAAAGCGCTTTCAACCTATCAAAGGAAACCTAAACAAGAACTCTTAAAATTGCGCTTTGTGGATAGAGCATTTTCCCATGAAGTAGGTCACAGCAGTCCACACTCCTCTGTGATGCTGGTCAGGTTGAACTAGGGCCTTCCACGTGGCAAATAAATAGTTAACTGATGAAAAGGCATCAGAGGAGACCCACTCACTCTGCTTAATGTTTTTGGGGTTGGTTGGTTTGTTTGTTCTCTCTATTAAAAATGCATAAAGTAACTGTTCTCTTAGGTTTTCTTTTTAATCTCAAAGACCTGTTGCCCTATCCCTTTCCCTACACATACTACAGAATCACAGAATGGTAAGGGTTGGAAAGGACCTCTGGAGATCATCTAAGCCAACTGCCCTGCCAAAGCAGGATCACCTGGGGCCAGTTGCACAGTAATTCTTCCAGGCAGGTTTTGAAAGTCTCTAGAGAAGGAGACTCCAACCTCTCTGGGCAGCCTGTTCCAGTGCTCTTTCACCCTCACAATATGTAAGTTTTCCCTCTTCTTGAGGAGGAACTTCTTGTGTTCTGGTTTGTATCTATTGCTCATCGTCCTATCAATGGGCACTAGTGGAAAGAGACTGGCCCCATCTTATTGACACTCACTCTTAAGGTATTTGTAAACATTGATCAGATGCCTTCTCAGTCTTCTCTTCTCCAGGCTAAACAGCCCCAGGTCTCTTAGCCTTTCCTCATAAGAGAAATGCTGTATTCCCTTAATCATCTTCACAGTCCTCTGTTGGACTCTCTTCAGTAGTTCCCTGTCCACCTTGAACTGCAGAGGTCTAAACTGGACACAGTTCTCCCAAGGCAGAGTAGATTGGCAGAAGAACCTGGTCACACTTCCTAATGCACCCCAGGATACCACTGACTCTCTTGGCCACAAGGGCTCATAACTCCCTCATGCTCAACTTACTGTCCACCAGGACTCCAAAGCTACTTTTTCTCCGCAAAGCTGCTTTCCAGCATGTCAATCCCTTACCTGTACTGATGTATGGGTTATTCTTGTCCAGGTATACAAATCTACACTTGTCCTTGAATTTCACAGAATCACAGAATTGTCAGGATTGGAAGGGACCTCAAGTTTTATCTAGTTCCAACCCTCATGCCATGGGCAGGGACACCTTTCGCTAGATCAGGTTACCCAGAGCCATGTCCAGCCTGGCCTTGAAAACATCCATTTCATTAGGTTCTCCTCTACACAACTCTTAAGTCTATCCAGATCTCACCAAAAATTACTTCCACAGAATGACAGAATTAACCAGGTTGGAAAATACCTCTAGGACCAAGTCCAACCTATCACCTAACCATTCTAATTAACTAAACCATGGCACTAAGTGCCTCATCCAGCCTTCTGTTAAACTCCAGGGATGGTGACTCCACCACCTCCCCAGGCAGCCCATTCCAACGGGCAATCACTCTTTCTGTGTAGAATTTCTTCCTAACATCCAGCCTGAGCCTGCCCTGGCACAGTTTGAGACTGTGCCCTCTTGTTCTGTCACTGGGTGCCTGGGAGAAGAGGCCAACCCTCACCTGGCTACAACCTCCCTTCAGGTAGTTGTAAAGAGCAATAACGTGTCCCCTGAGCCTCCTCTTCTCCAGGCTGAACAACCTCACCTTCCTCAGACACTCCTCGTAGGGCTGTGCTCCAGCCCCCTCACCAGCCGTGTTGCCCTTTCAGAGCTCTAAACAAGGTCTCTTAAATAAGAAAGTAGCTATGAGAGACAAGAATCAGAATCCAGCTGTGTAGGAGCAATGTCAGGACAATGGGTATTTTTAGCAGTTGTACTGTGGCATCACAACTGCACTTCTAGCACTTTGTGCTTCTGGCAGGCAATGTACTGTTGAAATACAAAATCATCTGCTGTCATCACTCACACTTCTCTGACCACAAGCAAGTTCATGCTTCTAGTCTCTTCTTCTGATCTTCCCAGCAAGATGTTACTCCTTCCTCAGATATGCTGGGATGCATTCCTTTATTCAGCTCAATTTAAAAACCAAAGCTGTGTGCTTTATGCTCTTTAGTGGTGCAGGTCATTTTAAAAATCCTATTTATGTGGACTGAAGTCTTCTAGGGAGCAGATAGAGATGCAGATTGATGTTGGCAGGTCTGAAGGGCAGTGGTTTTGGCAGATGAGCAGAGAAGAGCCACAGAGGTGGTGGCAGCTACTGACTTCACTGAGCTGAAGTCAACACAGCATGTCTACTCACTCATTAATATAATGCTAAGTTGAAGAAAGGAAGGCTCAAACCTTTGTTTTAATAACCTTTTAGGTATCATACAGCCAAATTCCCCCCAAATGTGTTTCTTCAGTGCACAGAACTAAGGCAAAGAAATGCAATGTAATGAGCATTTCCTGAAAAGTCAAGAGTAGGTGCTTGGAACACTTCCTAGATTTGGTCTGTCCAGTCTGCATGCTATCTTGCAGTTTTTCTCACCTCACAAACTCTACTGTCCAGAAGAAAATTGAGAGGAGGAATGTATTTTTCAGCAAGTCTGGCCTGGGAGTTAGTCTGAGGGGTAAAGCATTGTCTAGTGCCAGGACATGAGATTTAAGTGTTGGGAAGACTCACTGTGTGTTTACATGACTGTATGCTTGTTGACTCAAAAACAGAGGAGCACATCGAAGTACTAAGTCTCTAATACTGCAGAACCCGAGCAAATACTTCATTGTCAGGTATGTGGAGTGGCGAGTACTTTTCACATGTAGAATCATAGAATGGTAAGGTTGGAAGGATCCTCAAGGATCATCTAGGTCCAACCCCCTGCCATAGGCAGGGACACCTCCCACTAGTACAGCTCACTCAAGGCCTCCTCCAACCTGGCCTTGAACACCCCCAGGGAGGGAGCAGCCACAACCTCCCTGGGCAACCTGCGCCAGTGCCTCACCACCCTCACTGGAAAGAACTTCCTCCTAACATCCAGTCTAAATCTCCCCTCTGCCAGTTTAAACCCATTACCCCTTGTCCTGTCGTTGCAGGACCTTGTAAATAATCCTTCCCCAGCCTTCCTGTAGGACCCCTTCAGATACTGGAAGGCTACTATCAGGTCCCCTCGAAGCCTTCTCTTCTCCAGGCTGCAGAGCCCAAACTCTCTCAGCCTGTCCTCATAGGAGAGCTGCTCCAGCCCTCTGAGCATCTTTGTGGCCCTCCTCTGGACCCGCTCCAACACTTCCATGTCCTTCCTGTGCTGAGGGCTCCAGAACTGCACACAGTACTCCAGGTGGGGTCTGACGAGAGCAGAGTAAAGGGGCAGAATCACCTCCCTTGCCCTGCTGGCCACGCTTCTCTTGATGCAGCCTAGGACTCGGTTGGCTGTCTGGGCTGCATGTGCACACTGCAGGCTCATGTTGAGCTTTTCATCAACCCAGACTCCAAGGTCCTTTTCCTCAGGGCTGCTCTCCAGCCATTCACCACCCAGCCTGTATTTGTGCTTGGGATTGTGCCTACCCAGGTGCAGGACCTTACACTTGGCCTTGTTGAATCTCATGAGATTGGCCTGGGCCCACCTCTCCAGCCTGTCCAGGTCCCTCTGGATGGATCCCTGCCCTCTAGCAAGTCAACTGTGCCACACAGCTTGATGTCATCTGCAAACTTGCTGAGGGTGCACTCCATTCCTCTGTCCATGTCACTGGCAAAGATGTAAAACAGCACTGGTCCCAGCACTGACCCCTGAGGGACGCCGCTTGTCACTGGTCTCCAGGTGGACATTGTGCCGTTGATCGCCACTCTCTGGGTTCGACCATCCAGCCAATTCCTTATCCAGCGAGTTGTCCATCCATCAAGTCCATGTTTTTCCAGTTTGGTGACCAGGATGTCATGTGGGACAGAGTCAAATGCCTTAATGTCATATAACTAATGTATGAGGTGGTGTTTACAAGGTAATTAATATCACTGATAAAGACAAATGAGAGGAATGGAGAGACTGGATTGCATTTTTCTCCTTCACCCAAACTGGAGGCTTTGTTTGTACAGTGTTAGAACAAGATACTGCCTTGGACATTGCTTCACGTGGGGAAGAAGAACCAGCACAAAGTAGTGCACTCAAACAAGGAAGGTTTTTTTTTTTTTTCTCTGATCTGACAGGAGATCAGCTTCAGGAAGCATGAACATTAGATGTTTGTTTTAAGCAAACAAGCTCTGTAGTGTTTTGCTTTTTGCTTTGTTAGTGCCATGGATATATTAAAAAGTACTGTTAATCAACTTTATTTCAAAAACATGTCAAGTTGTATTGGTAGTGAGTGGAAGGGCAGTAAAAGAGGTAAAGGAAGGGACATATCTTTCCATTGACTGTAGCAGTTCTTGATGCCCTTAGATGATAGATTTTTGGCTTAACCCTTTTCTTCAAAACTGTAAGTTGAGTAAGAAACCAAGTATATGAAGAAGGGAGATTATTCCATAACATGTTCATATGGTTTGGTTTTGTTAGCTGTTGGGGTTTTTTATGTCTGCTGATTCAAAATGTTGGTGTTTGATCAGAGATGTTTAGAGAAGAGGTAGATAGTAAAAGCTTATTGATGCTTTTTCCCTTTTTGTGGTACTACCCGTGCTCAGGGAGGTCATACATGTTCATTGCAGAAGTGGAAGTAATGAGAAATAAATAGGGAGGGAAGGGTGAGCTAAACTTGCTTTTGCCTCTTGCTCCTTGTCTAAGTTGTCATGGTTTAAGCCCACTCAGCAACAAACCGCTACACAGCCATCCCCTCTGATGGAATGAGGAGGAGAACGTGCAACAAAAGGCTCTAGGGCAGAGACAAAGGCCAGGGGGGGCTCACTCACCAGTTACAGTCATAGGTGAAAGACAGACTCAACTTAGGGGAAGAAAATCAATTAAATTTAAACAAAACCAGCACCAGTTTAGTAATTGAATCAGAGTAAGATAGTGAGAAGTACAACTAGATCTTAACATCTTCCCCCCACCCTTCCCCTCTCTCCAGGCCCAGCTCTGCTCCTGATCTCTACCTCCTTGCTCTCGCCAGCACAGGGGTATGGGAGCTGCAATTAGTTCATCCCATTTAGTTTCTCCTCATGGGGAGGACTCATCCCCTGATGCAACATGGCATTTCTCCCACAGGAGACAATCCTCTGTGGGCTTCTCCAATCAGTGTGAGTCTCTTCCACAGACTGCAGTCCTTTCAGTAACTTCTCCCAGAGTCACAGCCTTCTATGGGTATAGCCACTTGCTCTGAGGTGGGGGCCTCCACGGGCTGCAGTCAGGACTTTGCCCCACCATTAATCACCTTGGACTGCAAGGATTCATCCTGCCACGACACCACAGGCTGCAGGGAAACCTACTTTGGCACTCTCCCTGCTCCTTCCTTGCTGACCTTCATGCGTGTGTAGCTGCCTCAGGTTCCGCTCCTCTCCAAAACAAAAGAACTTACCCAACAGGTTTTTCCTTTCTTAAATAAGTTCCAGAAGTGCTTCCACATTGTTGTTAGGCTTGGCCTTGGCCAGACACACATCCAACTTAGAGCCAAGGAAGCTTCTCAAAGCTTCTTACAGGAGCCACACCAGCATCCCCTGCCCCAGGCACAAACCCAAACCCAACACGAGTTGTAAAAGGTTATGACATGCCTTGGTTTCTGTGTTGTTTTGATCCTTATAGTAAAGATTCCTTACCAGACTCATGTTCATGTTTGAATTTCTGCATGGGAACAGAAGTACTGAACAGTAGTGGTGATCATTTAAAAAATTCTATCAACATGTATGGAATTGCTGTGTGTCTATTCTTTTTTTTTTTTTTTTCCCTCCCCACATCTCTTTTTTCTCTTTTTTTCCAATAGATACAAGAATTCTCTTCTGGTTTCTGGA
Source organism: Eubucco bourcierii (assembly GCA_013396675.1). NCBI lineage: Eukaryota > Metazoa > Chordata > Aves > Piciformes > Ramphastidae > Eubucco > Eubucco bourcierii. The sequence goes on from VWZE01008565.1 coordinate 230,843, forward strand.
CTGGTTCACAGCTTGCATGCTGGGATAACAGTGAAAGACCCTGGTCCTTATTTCCCAAACTCTCCATTTACTTGAGGGATGAAAACTCCAGTAGGTCATTTCGGATCTCTATCCTACCACAGGTCTCAACTTTTCTTTGTTTATTCAGTTAAGCATTTAGTTTTACTATTGCAAAGCACTTACTCTTAAAAATAGAACCTATTTTTAGCAGTAATAGAGAACTAGTTTATTGCATGCAAGGGAGACATTTTTTAAATTAAAAATTTAAAAGCTAATTTTAAATAGGGAAAATAAACTTGTCAAGCCTAAAGCCAAAAAAAGAAAATCAGTTTCCCTCTGAGGGCAATCCATGTAGTTGGGAGGGACTTCTTGTCAGGAAAAATAGGCAAGTTTTTGCTTTGTTTACAAACTTCAGCTACATTAGATGTCAATACAGAATGCTCATTTCGATCTTGTTTTGGGAAGCAAATTGATTTGGGTTTTGTGGCATTCTGAGCTGGAGCACTTCTTGTGAATATGACAGTCTTGGAGATGAGCCTATGTGATTTCTTCACCAGTTTCTGATTGGTTTATCTCTTCTTATTATTCCATACCAGCTTTCAGAGTATAATGTGCAACTTTTATTTTTCCCCTCCGATTTCCCATCCCAGGTTGCAATACAGACTAGTATCCTCTTACCGTCACTAATACAGTCTTTCACTTCAGGGGGTGGTCAGAAGTAAAGGGAAGAATGAGCCTATTAAGTACATTTTTAACTTCAAATATAGTAAAGCCTCATGATAAGCTTTTTTCTGTATTGATCATGTAGCTTGGTAATCTTTCATCTTCCCTCAGGAGACAAGGGGTAAAATGTGACTTGAATTTATGAATCTAGAGCCTTGAAGCTGACACTGAACGCTCTCTGAATTGATTTCATTCTGATAATTTTTGTAATAATAGAATTATTCTCTAATTTGAGCTCATATCCCAAGATGTTTTTCAGCTATCCTTCCCATACAGAAAATACAGTAAAAAATGGCTTGCATTAATTTGCTGTTGACCTTCACATAGTGACTGACTCAGTTCAAATTTAAAGTTGGAATCCAACCTTTGCATGTAAGCTTTAACCAGTTTTAAGTAATGTACAGAAATTCATTTGCCCCACTCCATCCTCTATTTGCAGTGGAGTTTGAATGCTTGAATATAAAAATTAAGAGGTCTGAACTCCTAAGTGTGTGGTGTTGGTTTTTACAGTCTGATTTTTTTTTTCCCCCTCTTTCTTTTAATTAATAGCTTTATATTCAACCCATACTTGGAATAGGAGAGAACTTACAGTGCTACAGATTTGGCATCTCTTCATCCACAAACGCTCTAGTTATTGGTGCTACAGTCATGGAAGGCTTCTATGTAATATTTGACAGAGCCCAGAGGAGAGTGGGCTTTGCAGTAAGTCCATGTGCAGGTAAGAGAAATATTGTTCAGGACTTGGTGGGTGATGGAACACCTGTTCTCTCAGAAGAACACCTTTGCCACTTACCTGATGAGAAAAATCATGGTTGCTTATGAGCCAATCCCAAGCTATTCCAAGGAATGAAAGAAAAAAAATCTGTATTGCAGAGAGCAGTCTTCTGGCATGAAGTAAATCAGCCTCAGCTCTGGGTATCTTAGCTGCTTTCTTCTCTCTGAAAGCATATATTCTTTCTGAGACATCTGTCTGTGTGCCATTTCTCCAAGAGTTACATGAGATGAGTCTCTGTTTTTTAATGCAGCTTCTTCTTTATCTGGTTCCTGTTCTGATTTGCAGATAAATTCCGTCTTCAACTAACTTTACAATGTGCAGCGAAGTACTTTACCTCCACTTTTCTCTTAAATTGTGCCTTTTTACCCTTTCACAAATACTCAGAGGAAAAGCTAAGATGAAAAGGGGACTCAAATTAAGACTTGTGGTATTTGTGTTGGATCTGAATAAATAGGTTTTTCAGTGTAATTAAAAAGCCATGAATTTTATTTTTTAATTAGCTGCTGAGACGATGTGTCAACGCTTGTAATTTTCCCCTGATTTTATAGTGCTGGTTAACTTTTTGTGCTTTTTTTTCTGTGATTTCTCCGATCTCCCCATGGTTAACTAAAACCAAAGGTTTTTGGGGCTCTTCTCCCTGCTGATGAGACATTGCTTTACCACCATGAGAGCATAAAAGAAAGGAGAGGACACAAATCGCTGTGCCAAACAGAAGCAGTCTGCACCCTGAAATGTATTGTGTCATCTGAGGTTTGCATGAAAAAAGAATTATGACTGACAGGATTTCTTTAATCCCTGGTATTTTTGTGAGGGCAGGTAGTATTTGAGTACTTAATGCAACCAGGTAATTGAAGGGGAAAAAAGAGAGGTACTAGCTATCTGAGTTGTAACTCCAGGGCATTTTAAATGCTGCTGCGTTTTAAAAAAATCTCTCCATTGTTAATGGGTTCAAAATTGTCTTAATTGACCTTGCTGAGAAAAACTCTGGATATTGATGTGGGTTGCTTTATGAAGACTCTTAGGAGGTACCATGCAGTGATGAAGTACACATTTTGAATGCATCTGGAAGGAGAGTGTAACTAGAAAAATACTGCACAGCAAGTTTTCCTGCCTTTCATTCTTGCTTGTGCCTCCTTGCTGCAGTTTTAGCAAGCATAGATCAGCCATGCTGCATCCATTAATGGAGAGGGGAGGGAGCATTTTGACAACATATTGACTGGTGTGGTCAGCAGGGAACACAAGCCAGCTGATGCTCTTAAGAACTGCTTTGACAGCTTGTCGTTGTTGAGAAAAAGTCAGGGAACCACAATACCACCTTGAAGTTAATATTACTACATAGAAGCAGGGAGTTTGGCCACTTTATGTAGTTCTGTCAGCTTTGTCTAAAAGGGACCTGAGCTTGCTGAATAGGAAGAAATTCTGAATTTACATGAGCTTTGACATATAATCATACTTAGTTGGTGCTAGAATGCATTTCCTCCTTTCTTTGTCCATGTTTCATGCATATGTCTGACCTAGCATCATGGGAGCTTAGCTTCTTGAGAAATCAGGTGACACACACCACTGACTGAGACAAGATACACTGATTTGTCGGAGTCTACTCACACAAGGCAGATGACATTTTGCTGGATGTGCCAGCTATTCCAAATTCACTTCTTCACAGCTTGCGGTTTCCATATTTAACACTACTTTCATCAGAAAAACACAACTGTGAGTGGTTAGCAGTCAGTGCAGTGTGAGGGATTAAGCTGCCTAACTGGCTTCCTGTGGAGGCTGGCCATGTCCTCCATAGCAACTATACTAATGTAATTATTTGGACCTTTAAAGTCTGTTCATAAGCATAAATTAAATTGAATTACCAGTGGCATAAATCTTCCGAAACAGAATTATAAAAGACCATTTGGTGTGGCTTTGCAATGACCTGTGGTTTTTTGTTTACAGTAGGGTATTAACGCTGCATTTAATCCCCTGTTTTTGTAAGATGTTAATGGGTATGTGCTGAATACAGAAATTAGGTGAACAGAACTTAAAAGCCTTAAATTCATTGAACTCACAAGCTTCTTTGAGATTTGGCTAGAGATGAGAACTAACTTATCCCATTCCTTGCATCATTTTCATTCTCCATGGTGTACCGAGATGAGAAAAGTTAGATAGATGGCTGCAGGAAGCTATTCCATTGTAGTAGAAAAAGAAATTTGCTTTTTCTTCAATATGGGAAACCCTTTACAGCTTATTCTGCCTGTTACTAATGAGAAATTGTTTCAGGCTACCTGATGATAATTCCAGGGTTAATATACTGTTTATAGGATGACTAGGAAAGGCTTTGGATCAGGTACCTTCTTGAGACAGAATGGTCAGCTCAACTAGTTTAGTATCAGTGAAGTAATGTAATAATACCTCAGCATCAAGCAGAATTAGACTTCTAGTATTTTTGGAGTAAGTGAGATCAGAGGAGTAAGACTTTAGTATTTTTTAGGGAAGAAACACACTGAGCACTGTAATCACAAACAAGTGTCTCTGTGATGACAGAGAACGAACCCAAAGTTGTGGGCATTGAGCTTGCAAGAACAGTCAATAGCAGAGCTTCAGTCCAGAACCTTGATAACCTGGAGGACTGGACAAACAAAACCTCAAGAGCTGCAGGGAACAGAAGTGTAAAGTTCTGCACCTCAAGCAGAAACCATCATATGTAGGTACAGTCTGGAAAGAGACCAATTGAAGAGCAGCCATGTGGAAAAAGAACTGGAGATTATGGTGGGCCTCGAGCTGAATGCAAGGATGAGTGCACATAAAGCTACCTAACACAGGGCAGCATCCACCAGTTACATAGGAAGTCCAGATTGGATGGAGGGGTTATGGGGACTCCATCCTCAGGGTTCTGCAGGACATGGCTGGATAAAGCTGCAGCTGACCTGATCTGTTGATGGTGACAGTTGTGCTCTGAGTAGTAGGCTGGTAGGAGTAGGTGACTTCCAGGGGCTCTTTCCAAGCAGCACTTCACAGATTTATGTTATATTTGATCTAAGTCCAGGTTTGCTTCCTTTCTAAACCACCCAAGATGGTGAGCATTTTTCCAGCAGTGCTATTTTGAATAAAATCTCATTTATTCAAGGTCAGGAATTTATTACCAATAGCTACCACCAGATGTTCTAATAAATATCGTAATTCAACTAAGTGTAATATGCTAAGTGTGTGTGACTGTTAAGTTTGTTAAAAGCTTGCTTGAACAATTTAGGCAAATTTCCCCTCTTTTTATTTCCTTTCAGTTTCTCTGGGGGTGGGAGAGAGTGAGTGAAAACTTTTCTTTTTGAAGGGAAGAAAGCAGAGGCTGTGCTGCTATCAAACATTCTCAAAAAGTAATTTAAAACGTCAGCCACTATGGCAACAGTTTTGTATTGCCTCTTTTTAATAGGAGTAATGATTGTACTCAAGCCAAAGAATGAATAATTAGGGACTGTTTATTTTCAAAGCTATCTCCAGGGTGGAAAAACATGCTGCCTTTTTTTACCTCTTCCAAATACTAAATTCCTAAGTAGTAATACCTGTGGCTTTGCATTTCACATTAGTGTGTGGCTTAGTTAGGTTTTGCTGCAGGACTTTGTAAAGGCAGACGAAATGGTGTGAGGGGGTGAGATGTCCAGAAGAAACAATCGCAAGGCAGAAAAAGTTAAATAGTGGCAAAATTGATTCTGCCACAGTGTGATGGCAGGTATGGTGTGAATTCTTTTTTTNAATTAATAGAGTTTATTAATTTTGCTATTCAGGACTCTCACCACCAACCAGTGTTTTTAATAATAAGTTCTTTGCAACACTCATGGAAACATTACACAAAGGAAAAAACGTGGAATCTAGAATACTTAAGAAATAACTAGCAAAAATACAAACATTAAACTGTTAGAACTGGAAAGAGGCCCTTGCAATTGATTATACTGCTTGCCCACTAGATGGACTTGAGAAGCTCCTTTCTGCATAAGGCAGAAGGGACTTGGATTCAATTACAGAGGCTTTGAATGTTTACTCACAAAATTAATATCTCTGGATTCCTAGCTACAGTTTCCAGACAGTACCCAAACACTTGCAGGGAGTTCTGTCAATGTCTTGATCGCAATTGAGGCTTCCAAGGCTCCAACAGGGTGCTGGGAGAGAGGCAGGCGATCTCTGACCTGATCCTGGTTCCTCTTGGACTCCGACTTGACACGGAGGCTTGCAGAGGTGCAAGCAGGATGTCCTGTGGCTGTACAGACAGGCACAATGTGTCGCTGGCTAAATAAGCCTATGGTATGAAGATGCTTGATGCCTCTTCCCTGGTAAATTTGAAACATGGCAGTTTCCAGGTAGACAAACCCAAAGTATCAGGGCTGGTTATTATGTAACAGGCAGAGCATTGCAGAATGCAACGGCAATGAGGCAGAAGCAATGGCAGAAGCATGATGAAGCAGAGCATGTTGGCTTTATCTGCTCATCGCTTTCTATCGATGTAGCCTTAGACTGATGGCTCTTTGGCCACAGATCAGCCAATCAGAATGGCAGTTTGCCAAACTTGACCATATTACGTAAAGCCACAGCCTACTTTTGCTGTTCTAGGGCAGAACACAAACAAGTGTATAAACAAGTGTGGGTACACTGTTTACTAGTTTGGAAGGAGAGAAGGAGACTGGAAAGCACCAGGTCCTTTGTTTTCCTTTCCTGCCCTTGCTTCCCACAACAACGGGAGAGAGTGGAACAGGGAAACATGTCTGGGCAAGTCAGGACATGTTTTAGGCCTATTTTGGCCTTCCACAACACACAGACCTAGTTAGTCTTTCACAAGTCTTTCCAGTGCTGTGCAACTCCCTTACCATATCTGTGGAATGGCAGCGTCTTGGCAAAGATAGGGTGCACATGCCCTGTTACTGTGCTGAGTTGAGAGGAGACTATGTTTGGTATTCACCAGTGCTAGGGTGCTTGGGAGCACAGCCTCAGTTTTATCCAGGCTGCTCTAACAGCATATTCCTGCTAAAAGATTCTTCCTACACCTGCAGCTGGAGAAGCTCAGATGAGTGAACCTACAGAAAGTTCTTCACTGGTGCATTTTGCTTGTCTGTTTGTTAATGACAGGCTGGTTTTCTATTAGATCAGTGAGTTGCCTTGACACTCCTTGCAGCCTACCAGTCACTAGCACCAGTACAAAAGAGGCAGTGAGGGAAAGGAGCAAGGGCAAAGCAGAACTGTCTCTTTCAGCAGCAGCCCACAATTAAGTTGAATTAAGTCCAATGAGACTTGAACATTAAAATAATGAGGTCAGTCTGAATACCAACTGAAATCTCTCCCAGTAAATTGCAGATAAAGCAGCCTGTTTTGCATTTATTTCTCAAAACAAACAAACAAACAAAAACCCCAACAAACAAACAAACAAACAAAATCCCTTTAAACATGTTTTCAGGAGTCATGTCTAAGATCTGTGCAAATAACAAGATACTCTTTTCAGTAGCCAACATCACATACAATTTGGCAAGAGTGTGTCTGTATGTAAAATTAATAAGAAATTAAGCAGGAAAGTTAAAACTGAGGCCTCTATATGGAATATACAAATATACCTTAAAGTACCTGACCAGAGAAGTGAATTGCAGCTGTTTGAAAGACTTGTTAAAATGCACAACAGTACTAACTGCAGGCTCCTGGTTGCCCCAAGCAAACTAAAAGGTATCCATCTTTCCCTGGCTGAGCACCTGCAGATACCAAATACTCTGAATATTTTGTTGCCCTAGGCAACTCACTTGCTCTGCTTTTACAATGCACATAGCCCTGTCCACAACTCAGGGGAACTTTGCTGCGCTTGCCATGGTTACAGTGACAACCACAGGCAGCATAACCTTTTTTAGCAAATACTGGTTTAACAAATAGTGGATAGTGGTGGAGAAACAAGTAACACAGTCTGTGATGTTACCAAGATGGATGGCTGTTCAAAAATGGAGCAACCAAACCAGCCTTTCGTGCTTCTTGCCTTAGCTTTGTCATTTTTCAAGCACTGGGTTAGTTCTTTCCTGTCCAATAGCATTTCTCTCTCATGTCCCAGCTCCTGACTCCTGATGTTTCCCTTTGTCTCCACCAAATTTCTTCTTTTCTGGACAGCTGTCACCCAGCTTTCCTGACTCACCTCCCCTTCTGAATTTTCACCTCCACTCACAAGAATATCTGTGCTGCTTTCTGTCCCACACCTTGTGTTTAGGATACAAATCCTTTAAAGTATCTGTGAAGCTAATGAACCCTGGTAAACACAGAAGATTTAAGACTCCTCTGAGGTACTCTTCCAATTCTTGTGAGTGCCGAAAACAAGCAAAAACTGCCCAGGCCCTGACCTGCTCCAATATATGTGATGTAGGTTTTTCAACCTTAGTTAAACTGACTTTTCTTAAAGGTTAGTCCAGAGAGAAATGGTAATCCAGTGGCTTGGACTTTAACTAGGGCAGTGGGAGACCTGATTTAAATGTCTGTTCTCTCATTGACAGCCTGTGTAGATGTGAGAGTGTCACTGTCTCCTTATGCTTTAGGTTCCCATTTTATAAACAAAGAGTAATAGTATTTGTATTGCAATGAGAAATACAACAAAATAACAGTGTGTCAAGATGTATGATGATGGAGGGAAAAAGATGTATAGGTATTTAAGCTTGATTTTTTTGTTACTTGCTTTTAAATGATGTCTGTAGACTTAATGTTGTTTTTTGTTTGTTTTTTTTTCTGTAATTCCTCAGAAGTTGATGGCTCTCCAGTGTCTGAAATTGAAGGCCCTTTCACAACAGCAGATGTTGCAAGCAACTGTGTTTCTAGCATTTCTTTCCATGAACCAGTGTTGTGGATTGCTTCCTATGCTCTCATGAGCCTGTGCGGAATTATCCTCCTTGTACTGATCATCCTGCTACTTATTCCGCCACGGTGTCAGCATCGCTACACCGACAATGACGTGGTCAATGATGAATCCTCCTTAGTGCGCCATAGATGGAAATGAGAAACTTGATTGTGAAACCTGGGACACAGAATGAAGAACAACATATTTTGCCAAGGGGAAGAAGCCAATGCCTCAGTCCTTTCCATGTTCACTACAAATTGCTGTTGAAATCCCGCCAAATATCCTGCGTCATAACTTTTTTAAGCTTTATTTTCTAACACTGATTCTGAACCAAAGCACTGTTAACCACCTCTGAAGTGCTACGGTACTGGATTTGCTACTGCAATACAATGAGCCTTTATGCTCTTAATAGTACCTTCTTTAAAAAAAAGAACACTAGAAAAAAGAGAAAGAAAAAAAAAACCCACACCATTATGTTCTTCCACTGTCTGAGGAAAAGTGTTCGTTCTCCTTTTGAAAAAAAAAAAAAAAAAGAAACAAAAAAGGAGCTGTCAGTATTTGCTAACTAATCAAGCCCTAACTGTAGAAAAAGAAAAAAAGGAAAAAAAAAAAAACACTTTCTAATTAATTGCATTAAATGAATACTGCTTTCTGTTTACATCAGTTCATTTTGAAACTGCTTATGGTGCGGGGGAGGGAGAAATATCAGACTTTAGCAGCAGAGAAAACAAATCAGGTCAGAAAGAAATGTTGGTTTGTGGGGTTTTTCTTCCTCAAGATCGTCACTGCTGCCACTTGAGAGGGTTACCTTTCCTGAGTGTCGTTACAAAATAGCTTGAGGAGGTGAAACTTGGGAAAATAACTTGCTCAGCCTTAGTGTAAAACAAGACTACCTCTCTTAATTGACGGGGGTGCTACCACTGGTAAGCATGTGGCTTCAAACTGATCTTGAAGCACAAGACGCTCCATATGACCAAATGGAACTCCTTGCTTCAAAACAGTGGATTTTATAAAAACTAATAGGTCATAACTTTCCAATTGGGTACACACAGAGAAGGAAAAAAAAAAAAAAAAAAAAAAAAAAGTTGTTCAGTTTTCTCCCTAATGTGGGGGGTTGTGAGGCTTGTTGGGTTTTTTGAGGATGACTGATATTTAGAAGGGCTGGTATTGCATATGTATGGACAGATGATATAGCTAAGGTCCATGTTCTACTGTGCCATTTGGTATTTCTAGTGAGCATGTAACAGAACATAAACAATAAAACAGACCTCTTTTTTCCTGAACTCAGCAACCCTAGAAGTTCAAGGGAAAAGTATCTGTCTTCATGGACAGGCTGTGAAGTGAAAATCGTAATGCTGACTTGTTTCCCAACTTGAACAGCAGTTGGAGGTGTTTTGTTTAGCTTCACTGGTGCGTCAGTCAAACAAAAGATGTGTGTACTTGCCAGCAGAAAATAGACGTGGAAAGACTGAAAACAATAGTGGGAGAGAACAGGGAAGAATATATTTGACCAGACCTCCATCACACAAATACAGATCTTAATGCTGAGGTCAGAACGTGATGTTTTCTTTGGAGACAGGACAGTTTCTCAGTGAGCACTGCAGGACATCCATCACTTTTCAATACCACTGGCATAGGGGGGTTGAGAGATAAACGATGCAAGGTTGATGGGTTCAGTGGTACCTATTAGTTATTCATTTGTTCTTCTTTTAAAAGGAAAAAATAAAACCCTTTACATTTCTGTAGCAAAGCAGTTTGCATATCTGTGTGGCAAACAAGGAGAGGGGAAAAAAAAAAAACAGAAACAGCGCTGAAACTCCAGTACCTTGTCTAGACATTTTTTTGCTTATTATCCTTTCACATAGCTTTCTGATTCACTCTGCCTTTGCATCTGAATCCACATGGAATAGGCAAAGATTTATTTTCTTTTTTTTTTTTTTTCCCCCAGGAATGGTGCTTTTACAGAAGTGCATCTGATGTGTGTGAAAATAAAGCACTGTTGGGTATTTTTTAAACTAACTTCTGTGTTTCACTTTGTAACTGGAAGTGCCTACAGTTTTCTTTTAATTCTTGCACTTTTCCAATTTCTTGGCTGAATAAATAATTGGTGTTGTGATCCAACATCTGAGATTTACTTATCTTGGAATTGGAAGTTGGAAATAACAAGGAATTTTTTTAATTTACCTCCTTACTCTGCCTCTCAGTTTTTAAGAGGAAAAAACTGATCAATTATAAGGAATGTAAGAAACTACAGAGCTTCAGTAGCTTTGATGTTTTCTCCATGTTGTGTTTTCCTAAGTCTCCCTTTTACTGTCTTAACATTTTGAGTACATATTATAACAAGAAGTAGTTCCCTGAAAAGATAAATGATGTTTCCAGTTCTGTGACTGGGCTTTGTATTGTCCTTCTGGGTCTGGTTTTGCAAGTTGTATTCCTTCTTCTACAGCACTTAACATGGTAATGTAAGTAATGCTTCTGTCCTCAGTTTCAAACACAGTGCAAGTGATAGAAGGAGTGGTAAACAGTGAGCCCTTTTTCAACTCTGCAAGTAGTAACACCTGAATGCCCTTCAAATGTTTCTTAGCTGCTTCCCTGTCCTCAGTCCCTCCCATTCCCCTACCACAGGGTTTTGGGATGAAATTCATTGGGAGAGGTTCCTGATAATGCTTTCTAATGACAAGCAAGATTTCTTGTGGTGCTTAGGGAGATGGTTTAAGGTGAATCTTGTAGAGTAGGGTTGTAGGTTGGACTCGGTGCTCCTGAGGGTCTTTTCCAACCTGGATGTTTCTGTGATTCTTCTGAGTTGCCTAATGAAGTCATTTTAGTGTGAGAGATTTCATATAAAAGCCTTTTCAGTTTTGCCTTTTCAGTTTTACCTTTTCACTTTGAATGTCATTGGTCAAGACATTTTAATACAAGCACTTGAATTACAGGAGCAATAATCAAATATGTATTATATTCAACATATTAGCTCAATATATTCTTGAGTCTTCATGATGCCCTTGCCACTAAAATTTGTCGTATAATAAAAATGCTGTTAGCAACATCTGCTAGCAGCACAAACTTCATCTCAGCTCCTAAATTGATACTTACACTGGCAGATATTCAGGTGACTATTGCTTTGTTGCTCAGGCAACAAGAAGAGCAATAGAAACTCTTGAGGGTTCTCTTTTAGCCTACAGCACATTAAAAAAAATAATGCTTTTTCACATTTTTCTATGAAAGATGAAATACAGTGACAGACTACAGTGTTACCAAGTGTGTTTTACTAGTGACCTCTTTCCCCAATATTTTATTTGTAAAGGAGAGTGCTGTTAAGTATTTTAAGCTCCTGTTAACTTCAGAGATAAAATTAAACCATATCTAAAATAAAGAAGAAAAAAAAAAAAAAAACAACCAAAACAAAAAGTAAAGGGGGGTGGAGGGGGTGAAAAGCAGAGCTCTGAATAAAGATGATGCCTGAAAATACTCTTTATTATGGAATGCAGGATGCTCCTAGCAATTCCTTGTGCACATACCAATATACCTTGCAGAGCCAGCAGTCTACTAATGTGAATGTACTTTCATGTTCCATGAAAATGTCAGAAAGTCGTGTTTCATTGGATGCAGCCTTTTAGATAATTGATGCTGTCAGTGCAATCGTTAGGGATTTCAAGATGTGAGATTTGAGTTCAAGTAGCTAAACCTGAGTTTAGGCATGGGAATATGTTAGTTCTATCCTACTGCCTTCACAAGTTTTGGAAATACTATCATGGGCTTTTTGGCTCAATTTAAATGCTAAAGAAAACTGATGAATTTTAATAAGCCTTTTTTTTTTTTTTCAGGTTCTGTAAAAGAAGTTAGGTGGAGGGGATTGTTCTGCTTTTAAGGTGAAAGAGGTTGTATTTAGCGTTTAGATGCTGGATCAAAGTCAATACAGTAGATCAAGGCAGTGCTCCCTTCCTCAGCTTTGCTGCTGTGCAGGTTAACTAGTGGTAATCACAGAGCTGTTTGGTTTAGTATCTCTTGTTAATGTATCAGTCGCTTAGAACATTTAACACTGTCAGCTAAAATGAACCTGTGGGTACCTGCAGTACCGTGTGGAGTTCTGGAGCCCTCAGCACAGGAAGGACATGGAACTGTTGGAGCGGGTCCAGAGGAGGCCACAAAGATGCTCAGAGGGCTGCTGTGCTATGAGGACAGGCTGAGAGAGTTGGGGCTCTTCAGGCTGGAGAAGAGAAGGCTTCCAGGAGACCTTAGAGTAACCTTCCAATATCTGATGGGGGCCTACAGGAAGGCTGGGGAGGGACTATTGACAAGGTCTTCAACGACAGGACAAGGGGCAATGGGTTTAAACTTGCAGAGGGAAGATTTAGACTGGATGTTAGGAGGAAGTTCTTTCAAGTGAGGGCGGTGAGACACTGGAACAGGTTGCCCAGCGAGGTTGTGGCTGCTCCCTCCCTGGATGTGTTCAAGGACAGATTGGATGAAGCCTTGAGTGACCTGTGCTAGTGGGAGGTGTCCCTGCCTATGGCAGGGGGTTGGAACTAGATGATCTTTGAGGTCCCTTCCAACCTAACAGTTCTATAATTCTATGATTATACTCAGTTCCTTGCTGTCTATGGATGACCCTTTTGTGTACTAAACTTTTTTAAATGTGAAAAGAATAAGGAGGGTTGCTTAACATAGCACCTTTTCAAGAGAGAGAGTGCTCCTTACATTTTCTGATATTCCAGAATGATTATGTTGCTGAAAGCCTCTTTGATTTCTGTAGAAGTTTCCAACAACTGGGTTGTTTGGTTGTCATATCCTGATCTCAGACATGAGCATGATGAATGGGGCTGGTACAATGACCCATGGAAGTGACAGTAAAGCAAATTATGGAAAGTATATGTGAACTACGCTTCACCTCAAAAAATTGTAAGAGCATAACAGATTGACCCTTTAAAAAAGAAAAAAAAGATCTGTACATTTTACCAAGATATTAACTCCTGTCAGATTTGACTCTGATTGATAAATTGTTTGCTTCTGGCCAATGGAAGTTTTTGCTGCTATTGACAGAAGTGAGGACAGGTAAGTAATGGGATACAAACAATCTCCTGAGACAGTCAGATTTTCTGGCTTCTTAGGCCTAATTAGATATTAGTCCAGAGTCATGGTAATAGCTCCTCTAGTCAGGAGTAAAAACCCCTATCTGAGATGGATCCATAATGCAAAAGGCACTGCTATGACTTGCACTAACTGACAGAAAGGTTACAGGGAGCTGAAGCCGACTGGTTATATGAAATATGGAGACACCAAACAGTTTGAGTTTTCTGCCAGACTGCCAGATCAATGCTGAGGCTCTTTGGTAGAACAGAATGGGATACAGATGCTGACAAGTGGATATAAGTGTAATGTTAGTCAGTCACCTGGTTTCTTTTCTAAGGGTTCACTTGGCTGAGTATTTTGAAAGCCATTGTACTGTGAGATGCCTATTGCTGCTACTGGGAATTACCCACTCAGAGGTGAAAAATGAGCACAGTCACCCTTGAGTAGAATCGTTGGCCAGTTTCTGAATATTTGCTTCTCCATAAACAAATTGCATAGTGATCTGTCTCACCTCTACCAATAGTCTGTTTGCAGGAAAAAAAGCCAAAAAACAAAAAAACCCATTATTTTTAAAACATCCTGACATCAGTGACTGTACAGTTGTAATATAAAATGGCTTGTCTTTGCTTGGTTGGGTTTTTTCCCCTTCATTGTATCTAGGCTTTTGCTGGATCTTTCTAGTTGGATGGTTTTTGAAACACTGGACATTTTAGATTAGACCATGAAGGCTTATGCAGAATTTCTTTTAAGCTATCCAAAAAGTAAAACACAGGTGACTTTCATCATTTAAAAGGAAGAGCCCTCAGTAAATGTTCCCTTATTCCTCTAAACTGATGGTAATCACTTAAAATTGAGGAAATTTACTATAGCGACTGTTCTATTAATTTGCTGACCGTAAAGGTTCTGATTTTCTGAAAGGTGGTTGTAGCCAGGGGGAGGTTACCTTCTTCTCTCAGGCAACCAGCACCAGAACAAGAGGACACAGTCTCAAGCTGTGCCAGGGGAAGTTTAGGCTGGAGGTGAGGAGAAAGTTCTTCACTGAGAGAGTCATTGACTGCTGGAATGGGCTGCCCAGGGAGGTGGTGGAGTCACCATCCCTGGAGGTGTTCAAGGCATGTTTGGACATGGCACTTGGTGCCATGGTCTAGTGTTGAGGTCTGTGGTGACGGGTTGGACTTGATGAGCTTTGAGGTCTCTTCCAACTCTGGTGATACTGTGATACTGTGTGATTTTTCTGATTGTCTTTTAGCTTCCTCACTACACCACCACCAGCAGCCCACCCCAAAAAAAAAAAGTTCATAATTTCTGAAGACCTCTGTATCCAAATTTCAGCCTTCTGACCAAAGATGCTTTTCTTGGTGTCCATTTACAGACTTGTTTTAAAGTAGTTTATATGGCTTTAGAAATTAACTGAAGGCTGAAAATACTTTAGTATTTGGAGAATTAGAACTAAAACCTCATCAATGTCAGTGATCCTGAATTTGCCTATGTGCAAAGAACTTGCATTTGTCTACATTACTTGACCTCTTTCACTACCCACTTGGAAATACTTAACCACTTGGTCTTCCTCACTGGTCCTGCACATTCTCTGTCCTTAAAAAATACAGGGATGGAGAGGAGGACCACAAGGATCTGTGCGAGTTAGTGCCATTCCTTACACAGATGACACCCCCTTCTTGAAGGCCTTGCCATTTGTCCTACCACCAACTCTACTGGACCCTTACTGTCTGTTCGGTCTTCTTGCTGACTGGGACACTTCCACTTCTTTCAGAGTTGAGCAACAAGCCCGCTCTGATTTTACAGCAATGTGTGCTTAAGCAAAATACTTGAATGAACTACATTGTTTGTAGCTATCTCCTCACCACATCCCTTTTTAAAGAGGGACATTTTCACAGTGCTGTATCAAACCTGCAAAGGGTATGTTTGCTCCTGTGTTCTTAGAGAGGAATTCGATAGGTGAATGTTTAAGTGCTGTATTTGTAACGTTGCTATCCTTTGGAAAGTGCTGCGGGGGTGGGAAAGAGAACTCAAAGTCATGTTGAAGTGGTACTGAAAAAGCAACTGGCAATTTTGTGATAGCACCAAGGCATGGGCTACTGCAGTATGTCCTGGAAAAAAATCGCTTTGCTAAGCCAATGATCTGTGTGTGCATAAACTGTACAAGGTTGAGTATCTAAATAAGATTTATCTGAAACAGGCAGTTCACATATTTTTATTGACAATTTCAGATAGAGTTGCAGAAATCTTCTGAGTCTTTAACACTACAGAACTGTTATTTGATAGTTAATAAAGAAGTGTGGAAAGGCCTTATTTTTTAAGGAAATTATTCCATCTTGTAGAGGCATTTCTTCACCTGATTTTTAATTTTATTATTTTTTTAATAGCCAATGTTTTTAACATTGACTGAAAGGAAAAAATCAGATCAACACTTTGAAAACAGGGGCATAGTCTCTTTAATGCAGTCTTCAGGTGATGTTAGGATGTATGTCCCACTTACTGTCAAGCCTCATTACTGAATTTTCCAGAAATTGATACTTTGTACTTCCAGGTCTTGCCATTTTCAGATAAACGCTATGTAAAAAAATCAAATTTTATGCTGCTTAAAATAAATGATTAATTCTTTCAACCTATTCTGTGGGTCTTTTTAAATCCTCTTAAGATGAACTTCAAAGCTGATAAATTATATCCATCCAAATTCTTCCTAGTACTTTGACTTTCAGTTCTAACTTCTGGCTTTAGCTCTGAAAAGAAAGCAGAACTGCTTTAGATCTCATCTGAAGCTAGCATGGAGGGACAGAGGCAGTCAAGTTTAGCTTCAAGGTGGTTTTTCCTACTTATGCCCAAATAACTGAGATGATGTTGCATCAACTTTTTGTCAGTTCATTTCAGTATTGACAGAAATCAGGCACAGAAGACATTAATTAGAGAAGATGAAGCTTCTGATCATCTGGCATGGAGGAATTCAAATCATTTTTGGCAGGTGTTGTCTGCTGCCCTAAACTATAAAACGAGGTCTACAAACTCAATAAATATCCCTGTCCCTAAGACAGCCAGCAGCTCTAAGAGTGCTGTTTTCTTACCTTGGGAAAGCCCAGAAGAGCTGGTTACTGTGCTTTGTGATTTGTACCCCGGGAGGTGGCGCACATGGTTTGTTTTTCAAATGGAGTTTTGAGCTTGAAGCAAATTTCGTTCTCCTCCTTGAACTCTTTTGAAGTACTTAGCATTTTTCTCTTTTTGAAATAGCCTACCTAGTTCTTAGCATGGGGTCTCCTCATCATTTAGTAATATCCCCTTCCTCTCCCCTTAAAAGTCTCTTTTTCAAAAGTCCATTATTTTAAAGCTTTTATCTTTAGTGGTAGGATGATGTACTACACACGCTGATAAACTTAGGGGATTGGTCAAGCAAGACAGATTAGCGCCAACTCTTTTGAAAACAGTGCTTTTATTTCATACTTGGGAAAGCTTCTGCTTTTACTTATTACTATCCTGGTATTTAGTAAAGCCTGCCTGTTGCTACACATCTCTGCTCACAGGGGACTGGACAAGTTTACAATTTCTTCTGACTAACCATCTCTTACGCTTTTGAAATTGCTATCGCCTTCAGAGCACCCTCTGTGTTTCAGGCTTATTGAGTCTAAAAGCTGTAAAATGGTCTGCCCACTTGTGCCTTTAACCCATTAAAGCTGGTGCATCTAAACAGGACACCATTTCAGTTTGTGTATGAAGCAGGAAAGTAAAGATTTATTGCAAGAACACAGCTTTTTTTTTTTTTTTCCTTTTTTTTTTTTATGATAGCTGCTGTGTAAAGAAATCCACGAAGGCAATGTAATTTTTTTCAGGGAAACGTGTCATCCCGATGATGGCCTCTGTAAAATTAACTGTTCTTTCATTTCTGCACCAAAACAAACTCTCTTTAAAAACAAACCGTTTGGGGATTTGTTTGGGGCTTTTTTTCCCCTTCTAGAGGCTCCTGATACCTTGACACTTCATTTGTTTTTCCTATGAAATTCAATAACATTTCCAAAGAAATGCAGGTTATTGTGAAGACTGAAAGAAATCTATGCTGCCAGTGTATACACAAATAGCATATTGGATTGTTACGGTTGTTAGCTAGATGAAACTATTTTTTTATTCATAAGTAAGGTATTGTGACTCTTCAGCTTCTTTCTTTTCATGCACCCAGCACTGCTCTGAAGTATTATGCATAAGAATGCTATTGACTTTTCCTTTGGCTGAGCTTTCAATAGTAAGCTTAAGGTTAACTTCAGCTTTCCCTATTCTTACTGTATGAGACGTTGTTATCGTAGCTCTTGAAAATGTCTAGGCTGATGGGTTTGCCGGTTTTTAACTGCTGATATATCTTTATAGCCTTCTGTTTCGTGCATATTTTGCCCTCCATCATATTACTTATACCCAGCTTTTCTTTCACGTTGTCCTGAAATACCAACCCACTGGGATTGCATATGTCCGTTGCCATCCTGACCCACGAGCAAGGTGATACCTTTTTTTTTCTGCTCATCCCCCTCCCTAGGTTTGAAAGAAATCTAATGCACCGTTCTGTGCGTGAATTGATTTACTGTGAGGTTTTTTTCTCTTTTAGAACTCCAGCATCACCTTCAGGTGACCTAAGCCTGTCACAGTGGTATCAGCCTGACACCCTGATGAGAATCCTGGTGTTGGCAGAATGGATCCGGGGAGAAAGAGCTCCAGGGCATACAGTGTCCTGGATGTCATCACACTACAGGTGCTTCAGGATTGCTGACAGCAGGGACCTTGCCAATCCAGCTTCCTCTGGTAATCTCTGCTCCTCTGAGTGAGCTTGCATAATTGTTTACATCCAGAGATGGCTGCAGACCACATGAGATTGCAGAGCCTGTGCTGACACAGACTTGTAGGCCTAATGACTGTGCTGACAACAGCATTTCAAGGAAACAGACAACTGAGATCCTGTAGGATTGTGCAAAGCTGTATCAAAACATCCAGCATTTAATAGAAGGATTTCCCTCTCCCTCTCCTTTTGTCCTTTTATCTCTCTCTCTCTCTCTCCCTCTCTCTCTCTCTCTCTCTCTCTCTTTCACCTTGCCTTCCTCTTCTGAAAAGTTTGGGCTGCTGTGTGCAAAAGATGACTAGCTTTAGGCCCATATTGTATTAAGATGTTGCTGCTAATACTGAGGAAACTTTGCTGATCAACAGCATCTATCTGCATGAAGTGCAACTGAATTTATATTTAATCTCTGGGTTAATGATGCATAAGAAGAACACAAAGTGGTGTTGTGGTGTTTAACAGCCTAGCTATGTCCTGGGAGCTAGACTCACTAGCTTTACAGGTTTTCTAGCTTATCAACTGAAAGCAAACATTGCTTGCTCTCTGCCTTCTGTTATACGATCCATTTTTGCATATGTGGGGGGAAAGTGTTAAGATTTTAATACATCCACAAAAGAAGCATCTAAAAGCTGTCATCCTGTTCTGTGTATCTGCCCCTGGGTTTCATAAAGATATTTGGGGTACAACAGGAAAAAAAAAAAAAAAAAGGTCATTGTATCAAAATATACATTTAAATTCCTATTTCTCCATATTTTTCTTTATGCTACTACAATTCAGGACATCGAGGTTCTACCTGAAGTATATGTCCAGGCACAGTGAAGCATGGCTGAGTTATGGCATCTTAAAGAACTGCTCTTCCACATTTCCACCTACTTTGTCCATGTATATGTTTTTACCTGTCCCATGTCTTAGGAAAAATTAGTGAACTTCAACATCAGTTGTGTTTTTTATGTAGGTATTCTAGTTTTGTTAGTAGGCCTTGCAGTCTTTGTGGCCTTTGCAAGCAAAGATTTGGTATTCTTTCTCTACCTTGCAAACTTCTGCCTTCAATCATTAAATTATTTTTAACTCAGCAGAATTTAAAATCATTTTGCTTTCACAGCTTGTAGCTGCAATGAGGGATGAAGAACTCAGAACAGTTTAGTAAATTGTGGAGGTGCTCGCAATTGTCTCTCTTACATTCTCACTTGCAAGTGGTTAGTATGGAAAACACTTCTAGTCTGTATTGATGTCTATGGGAACAATGAAGCACTAGTAGAAGGATGTGCAGCATCTTTGTCTGCGAGGAGGAAAGGCTGAGAGAAGCCTAGAGAAGAGCAGACTGAGAGGGGTTCTTCTCATTGCTCATCAAGATCTAAAGTACAAGGGGCAATACGATGGGGCCACTCTTCTCAGTGGTACCTGGCAACATAACAATGGGCAACGTGCACAAACGAGAGCCCAGGAGGTTCCATTTGAACATGAGGAGAAATTTCTTTGCTGTGAAGATGCTGGAGCCCTGGAGTGGGCTGCCCAAAGAGGTTGTGGAATCTCCTTTGCAGAGACTCCAAAGCTGCCTGGACATGACCATGCGCAGCCTGCTGTGGGTGACCCTGCTTTAGCAGAAGGGTTGGACTAGATGACCCCCAGAGGTTACTTCCAAGCCCTACCAGTCTGTGATTCTGTGATTTTTGTGGATGAGCAGAAAACATGTAAATTAAATACCTGCAAGGACTGGAATAGTACTTCATTAATTAGGTATCCAAGTGAGGTGAATGCAGAAAACATCTCTGGACATAGAGCAGATCAGAGGGCAATCAGAGACTTGGTCTGCTATATTTTCAGTGTTAGTAAATCCCCCTAAACTTTCTCTAAGTACTATGATTTCTGTGATGATAAAATATGATTAATACATAAGCACAGTGGTACATACACTCACCTGTTCCATTTCGTGGCTGCAAGAGTAATTTGTTTCCTGAGTAGATCTCCTGTGTTGCTTATCAGCTTCATGAGCATTGAGAGTGAAGATTAATGCTTTGAATGTTTTTTCTCTAAACTTTCAAATCACAGAATGAATGGTTACAGAGTAAGAACAGAAATGATACTCCAAAAGCATTCTGCATCCCACATCTATGATTAATTACTAAAGAAAGAACAGTATTGCATTTCTTTTCCTGACACAAAACTGAGATAGTTACTTTACTGAAGTAAGTAAAACATTTTTAAAGCTTCCTAGTCTTTTTCTGGGAGAGATTCCTGAGCTAGAGACCACTGGATCCGTGGACTTTGGCAGGCAAGCCAACCAATTACTATGTTGCATGACTTTGTAGCAATCGCTGGTGTGTAGATCCGTGTAGTTTAGGCAGTCACGAAAATGAAGTAACCTCTTACATTTTCCTGTGGGTAAAAATCAGGTGAAATGGCAGTTACCCATTAGACACTGACCTCTAATGATGTTTGTTTTGTTTTGTTTTTCCACAGTAAGGTTTTGAGACAGTGACAAAGCCCCTAGGGCCTTTAAATTTTTATCCATGGGTTCTGTGACTCACCAATGCTCATGCAATAAATTTATTTTAAAATTAAGTTATTCCAAGTCCCAGTTAATTGTCCTTAAAAAAAAAAAAAAAAAAAAAAAAGAAAGAAAATAAAAACCTAAGTAGCAGTATTTTTCATTTGGCTACCATGAACTATAGCATTTTGGGTTTAAAGATGCATATTTTTTACTTTAAAGGCTAGAAATGCACTCTTCAAGTGTCAGTCACTTAGTAGAAGAGATGTAATTTTCTGATGTGCCATCTTGCATGATAACATTTCCTGTACAAGTAATTGCATATTTGGAAAAGTAACCCAGAGCTGTGTTGTCCCTAACTTTCCCTTGCCTACTCATAACTCCTTTTTTGTCCTATGTTTTTAATTTTTTATTTGACCCATATTAGCACAGTAATTATTCACACACCTAGGTTTTATTGGATGTTGCTTTTCATTTGCAAGCTCCAGTATGTTTGAAAATAACTAGCAGCAATTACTCCCTTACTCCCTTAGGTTCTACCTGCAATTCATAAGATACTACACTATTTCACTCAACAGACAAGGACAAGAAATGTCTCTTCTCCAGAGACTGGGAATATTTATAACTTTCATGGGTGTCCTGGGAGGAAAGCAAAAGCCTCAGTCTGGCTGCAGTCCTGTATGTGCCCTCCTGCAGGGCTTTTATTTATCTGTTTGGTAACTAAACAAAATTTCAGTTCATCATGTGAGACAGAGGCAATAAACAAGAGAATCCAAATCAGACAGTCTTATGGGCAAATAGTAGTTTGAGCCATTTTCAAAACCACTAGCTCCCTTATTTGAGTTTTGCCCATCTTGGAGATCTGCAGTTTCTTCAGCTCATTTTCTTAAACATGTTTGAGTGGCTACTTGAGCCTTCAGAAGCTGTTGATGATGTGAGATGGGTTCAGGGTCAGGGCTGACTGGTGTTGGTGAGACTGCATTGATGGAGGCCTGCAAGCACCTGGTAGCATGTGGGAACCTGGAAGGTTTTAAAACAGAAACGTGTATTTATGATGTGTGGCTCCTGATGGGCAATGCCTTGATCTCCTGTTACCTGGCACAGACTAGAAAGCATACACTGCTGCACTGCTGTAATTTCATGGTCATTACATCTGGCCTGGGAAGCTGGGCAGTGGGAGAGAAGTGGGGGTACAAGCAGTGCCAGTTTGTTGGTTTTTTTTTTTGGTGGGACAATGGGAACCAAGAACTAATTAAGCTACCCAAAGGGGAAGAAAAACATCCAGGTGAGGGTGCACAATGCATTGCTCACAGCTCCATCAGAGCCCACCACAAGATGAACTATGGGCTCACCCTGGTGGACTGGTGTCCATGGTAGGGCTCGTGTCACCCTAGTGTTGTGGCAGTGGGTGAAGAGGGGGCCCAATGGGGCCTTGCCCTGTGGCCTCATTTAGAACACCACACAGAGCCTGGTCATGGTCAGAGAAAGGGCCTTGCCTGCTGGTTTTCTAGGCTGGGTTCAGCAGACTTAAAATAACTGCTGGTTTTGGTGTTTTGGGGGAAATGGCTTTTCAAACAGGCTCCTGGGCGGCATGCAACCCTTCCTTTTGATCCTGTCAGCCAGCTGCTTTATTCCTGTGAAAATTAACTTTTAGTATTATGTCTTGTGTTTTAATTTTAGGTGGCATCTACTGTCCTATCTCCTTAGCTCAAAAGGGACCTGGTTTGGTGGATAAATCCTCTTCCCCCTATCTGCCCTTTCTTCCTCCAGAGCACCTGCTGCCCTCGGTAACACCAGACTTTTCTTTCCCTGCCTTCCTTACCATTGCTAAATAAGTAACACGAGGCCTTGATGCCACCCGGTCTCTCCTGACACCGGCAAATTGCAAAGCGACCGGGCACGCCGAAAGGGCGTCGCGCTACCTGGCTGCGCCGCGACTGTGGCGGTGCCCAGCTCCACACCCTTGTGGTGCCCCGAGCCTGACCCCGCCAATGGCGCCTACAGGGCCACCTCCTGCTCTCAGCCGCTGCCTTCCCCGGCAGCCATCCTGTGACCTCCCCGTTTGAGGACGGCGAGCAGGGCTGCGGTGTGCGGGGCTCTGCTAGCGGTGCCCTGCCCTACCGAGCGGTCAGCGGCGCAGGGGCGGAGCTGTCATGCGGCCGCTCCCCTTCCCGAGCTGTCCCGGTGGCTGCAGGACGAGGCAAGAGAAAACTACAAGCGGGAGGAGGAGCAGGGGGAGAAGGGCGAGCAGCCCGCCCCATTCTGAACAATGTGGCCGAGCCGGCAAAGTGAGTAGCAGCCCCAGAGCGCCGGGGGCTCACCCCGCCAGCTGAGGAGAGAGGCGCAGAGGGTGCCGGTGACGCCGTCCGGTGCTCCTAGAGGGGCAGGCGGCGTCGCGCTCCTGCCTTGTGCCTTCCTCAGGTGGGAGCCCGGATGATGCTGGCCGTCCAGGCGGGCGGATTGAGGTCCCTCATAGCGGGATGAGGACGAAAGCGGTGCTCCCGATAATGTCCTGCTAAACGGAGGCGAGATGGGGCAGCGACTCCGGGCAGGCTTTAGAGGGGCCAGTGCCGGACCTCGCGGCTGGGCTCTAGCCAGAATCTAGAAATGGAATGACGCCCGGCTTTTTAGGTTGCATTAATTTAAACTCTCTTTTTAAAAACTTCTTTATTTTTTTAGTAATAAAAGGTTCGGTTAGATTGTCGTGGTTAGCGTTTGGTTTGGTTTGGTTTGGTTTGATTTTATTCTAGGTTAAGAGCTGTTGTATAGGGAGTTTATGCTTGTGTGTGCAAGGTTTGTAACCTCAACAAAGCTGAGAGATCCAGGTGGGCCTAGTGGTCAGTGGCACTGCAAGCACCCAGCACCTTCCAAATTCAAGAAAGAAAAATGCAGGTTGCCTGATGGTGAAAATGTTTTGTGACAGTTTTGAGAACTAAGTACGGACTCTGCAGGAGAGTTGATGAATGTCTTCCTTAAACCTTTAGAGACATATTTTAGAATTGTTTTGAGAAGCTTGTATAGTCTAGGTAAAATACAGACTGTAATAACAGAAGTTGGACATTTGGTGCTCTTTCTTCTACTTAGGTAAAAGGCAGCACTGTTGAGCCTATTTTGAAACGGAGTTGCTCGGCAATTTTGATGAAAGACAGGGCAAAATCATTGTAATAAGTCTACTAAACCAAAAACAACAAAACAACAAAACAAACCAAAAACTGATGGTCTCATAGATTTTCATAATGAACCCTACCCAAAAATTTATATCTTTAAACAAGAATGCTGTAGTAGTTTTCACTTAATTGTAGCTGAACTTTGGTTTTGAAACTTGTTGCTTGGTCTCCTTTACAAGTTATATACTAATTTTTTAGAAATTATGTACAAATGTTATGTGTAAAAATGATAATTAAAAAAAAAAAAGTTAAGTTAAATTATGTTTGGTTCCTGCACCTTTCTTTTTTTATGTATATGAACTTTGTCAATGTAATGTTTGCGTTCACTGTATGAATGAGATGATGGAGTAATTTTCAGTATTGATTTAGTGCAGGTTTGCACTCTTAGACTGCAGTAGTAATTGGGAAATTTCTTTCTCTGAAGATCTGTTGTGTCTTTCTCAATCCTTTGAAAATACAGCATGTTTCCCATAGTATCTCCCTTACAGCCACGCAAATGCAAGCACAATTCCTAAATACAATGACACACAGCGTTGGTTTACTGTCCTTTCCCCATCCCCCCACTCCTTTTTTTCTTTCCTTTTTTTTTTTTTTTTTTTTTCTGGTTTACTGGTGCAGGAAAGGAGAAACTGGGACTTTTTACAGAAGGGTGAAAGTATGACTGAGATGGGAAAGACAATTGAGAGGGCCACTTGTTATTTCTGTTGCTATTATAAAGAATGGGGAGTTTAGATGATTGTAGTGTTCAGTGTTAGCTTTACTAGTCTGTGTTTGCTGCAGTGTTTTGTTAGGCTTTTTATTTTTAAAGCTAAGTAGAATGTAGGAATGACTAGCTGCACAAATATGGTATAGGAAGTAGCTAGAGAGGGAAAGTCTTTACTGGAAGAAAGATCTGGTCTTTATGGTGCATTATTAACAGAAGCTGAATCAATAAATGTAATTAAAAAAAAAAAAGTCAAACTTCCTTCTGACTTGAATAACCAGAAGCAGAGCCCTCAGAATGGATGTTTTGGACTGCCATGTCCATTCTACAGTAAAGGACACAGACCATTTGGGCAGAAATCACTGGAGAGTGATAGGACCTACAAAAATAAGACTTGCCAAAATAGGACCTGAGGAGAACAACTGAGCAATTTGATCTTATTCTGGAGGAGAGATAGGGCAGAATCTTAGTAGTTATAAAAGACCGTTCCAAGAAGAAAAGTAATGTTGCCTTGAGTTTAAACTGTTACAGAGAAGATTTAGGCTAGACAATAGACAGTATTTTCTAGAAAGTTGGCAAAGTCCACATTGGTTCTACTGTACTTGTTTTTCAGGACTATGAAAATTGGTCTTTTTTCACTGTTACAGGTATTTATGTTCAAGGCCATGTTTCGTTACAGATCAGGAAGTATCTCATGACATTGACACGTCAGTGTCTCACAGTTGCACTTTGGTATTTCCTTGTTTAGCACCATAAAGCTAAATGGTGCGTTTCTTCTAGAACAGAAATCCGTGTTAGTGTATCTGATGAGAAAAAGTAGATATCCAGTATGAAATTTATTTCTGTTTCTTCATAACCAGGAAATTGTGAACCCTATTGTTTTCATAGAACATAGATGTGCAGCTAATACAGTCTGCAGAAGCTGTGATACAACTGAGAGAAGATGAAGCAGTTACTCTAGTCAGGTTTAAATACAACCAGAGCTCATCTTATGAATTAGATGTTTGGGGCCTTCTCCACTTCTTTTTATCCAGCCTGCCAAAAGAGTGGATGGAGGGACTTCTTCCCAGTAAGATGAGCATTTCAAACAGCCTGCCAAAAGGGTGAATGGAGAGACTTCTTCCCTGTCAGATCAGCATTTAAAACCATGCCTGTAGTGTCTGTCTGTCACAGATAATCAATAGTAATTGCCTACTAACTGTGTAATCATGTGTGGTATCTGGTACTTTTTTCAGAGTCAATGTTCTGTTAGGATTAAGTTGAACTTTCTTTTGGGTATTGTGGATGTGGTTTGAGGGGAGTCTCAGGGAGAGTTTTCTGCTTGAAGATCAAATTTTAGAAGCAAAAGGGACAGTCAGAGACAGGGATGCGACAAAATACTTTATTGCCACATTTCTGAAGACTGCTGCCAACACGGTGTATCAGAAATAAAATAACCCAATTTGTGTAGCAATAACAGACAAAAGGTAAGATTTTGTGTGTTGCTATGAAAACATCATTTTATCTCTGTGGGTTTTGTTCTTTTTTTTTTTTTCTTCTTCCTTGGCAGATTTTGTGAAGCTTGCAGGGCTCCTGTTGGCATCGTTGACTAGTTTGTGCATGGGATACTTATTTGCTAATCTTGTACCCAAACAGACAATAGCAACATCTATTGCTAATCTTCAGGAGATTGGAAAGAAACCAGTGCTGAGGGGTGTGTAGTTGTGTTTCTTTCCTTTTTTTTTTTTTTTTTTTTTTTTTTTTTTTTTTTTTTTTTTTTTTTTTTTTTTTTTTNAGGAGATTGGAAAGAAACCAGTGCTGAGGGGTGTGTAGTTGTGTTTCTTTCCTTTTTTTTTTTTTTGTTATACTCTTATCTAGTGTTGCATATTTATGTGCTAAATGATAAATGGCTTATTATCTAGTAATTTAGTTGGTATGTGCTATTGTAAAAATGAAGTTGACTCTGTGAATTAGTGAAACTCTGAGCTAATTCTTAGACACTGAAGAAACAGAATTTCAACCTATTTCTGATAGTATGCAAATAAATTGATTGAATAATAATAGAAAAGAATTGTTTGTTTGCTGGTGTATAAACACAAAGGTGCAGCTGCAGCCTGATCCTGTCACATGTACTTTACAGTTATGGTAAATGGTTTAATCACTAACCAAACTCTATGATTACATTCTTGTTACTTCATTCCTCTAATCTGACTAGGTGACTTAGTACATTTGTTTTTCTCAAATCTAATTTATCATTGTATTCATTGACTGTGTTATCATCATGAAAAAAGCCTAGATAGCCATTAACTTTAACCTATTGGCCCTTGTTTTCTATTATTAAATAGCACAACATAATCATAGAATCATAGAATTGTTTTGGTTAGAAAAGACCTTTAAGGTACTTGAGTACAACCATCAACCTAAGACCATCACGGCCATGAAACCATTTCTCAAAGTGCCACGTCCACACATTTCTTGAGCACCTCCAGGGCCTCTTACTCCACCACCTCCCTGGGCAACCTGTTTCAAAGCCTGACCACTCTCTCTTCTAAACCTTCCAAGGCACAATTTCAGGCTGTTTTCTCTCCTTGTATCACCTGATACTATAGAGAAGTGACCTTTCAGGTAGTTGTAGAGAACCATAAGGTCTCTACATCTCAGCCTCTTCCAGACTAAGCAACCCCAGTTGCTTCAACGGTTCCTCATAATGCTTTTTTTCTAGTCTCTTTACCAGCCTTCTTGCACATCTCTGAATATACTCCAATAATAATAATAGCTCAATATTCAAATCAGATCATACTATATGGGGCATTTTCTCCTATATAAGCCTTCTTCTCTTGGTCCCAGCACCTGTTTGTACGTCAATGATAATTCAACTCAGGCAAACTTGTGATAGTATTGCCAGAATACTCAAACTCTGGCAGGGTTGGTTTCTATGTATAGGTGAGTTTAACAGGTTGATATGAAGTGATTCTTTCCATGTAGAAATCGTTTATGCATCATTCAAGAAAATATTTTCTCATCTTTGTTATTGTAGCCCCAGTGCCACAAAGACAGAAGTGTGATCACTGGTCTCCCTGTCCACCTGGGAGCTATGCATATCGGATTCTTAGTGGTGGTGGCAGGGAAAAGCCAGCTAGAATTTGTTTTGAGGATGAGCTGTGAGTACCAGTTTAACTTTAAATCTAAACAAGTGCTTTGTAGTGTAAAGAAAGGTGTTGCATTTTGGTTCAGTAGTGGCAAGTAAACTCCTAACAGAGGGCTTTTATTACCTTTTTTTTTTT
>VWZE01008565.1:263469-273583 GCA_013396675.1 Eubucco bourcierii
TAGGTTGAATGTGATATGTGTTTAATGGATAACTGGTTGTGTAATTAATTCAACAGACCACTCAAGAGAGATGATGACTTTCATTAAAAATGCACCAGAAGGGTCCCTCCTTCTGATGGCAACTCATGATGACGGAAGCACCAGGTAAGCAAGTTAGTCATGATAAGCTGAGGAACACAGACAATGAATAGCTTGCAAATCACTCTTGCACAATGGGGTAAAGGAATGGTAAATTTCACTCTATAGGCAGGAGTGTTCTCCCATTGCACCTGCCTACAGAGATTTTTTATTCCATGTCCATTTGGTGCTTGCTCACATCATGTATGTCAGTGCTTCCTAAGTTGTGGTACATGGTGTTGTATCTGTTGAAAAGCACCAGTTGTCATTATAAAGGGCGCTGCTGTTATCACTGGGTCACAACCTTCTGTTACCAAAGTATCCATTCCTCTATTTAAAATACATCTAGCTTGCATACTTTGTTACATCTTAACCTGATTATTTGAGTGCTTTTAAGGGTTTGGGTTTTTTATTTGAATTCATAGTGTGATAATTAGACAGGGGAAGACTTAATTCAGTTGGTAAACATCATCTGTCCATGTCCTTATTTAAGAAGGGTTGAAACATCAGATAATATTTGAGACACTTTTTTCTTTCTACTCTGCTGTTGCAAATAGATTTTATCAACACCAGGAATGCAGAGAGAAAGAAGAAAAGTAATTTTATTCTGCAAGTTTAATGAAATTTTTAAACTTCTCATTTTTGCTTCTGCTGACTTACTAATGTAAAAACATGAATCAGTTGTGGGTTTTTTCAGCAATTTTTTCCATACTGAATTTTTAACACTTTTTTTTACTACATTTTTCTAGGCTAAAGTATGATGCAAAAAAATTAATGGAAGAACTGGGAAGTAAAGAAATATGGAATATGAAGTTCAGGTCAAGCTGGGCTTTTATAACTGCCAAAGGCTTCAAGCTGCCAGATGATATCCAGAAAGAAAAGGTCAGATTCATTTTATTTTCATTTTATATTTGTATGTATATCAGATACAAGCTTCAGGTGCAGATTTTGTGCATTTGCTGTGATAACCATAGTTTGTTCAGTAAACCTCAGTTGCACAAAGCTGGTTCTGTAATGCATCATCATTCTTTACTTTCTATTTGGGCCATGTACAGTACTGAATTCTACCACACCAGCATTGGATCATCTGTAGACAGATTTCAGAAGGCACCAATGACTCTGGAAAGTCTCTGTTTTGCAAGGTCAGACCTGACATACTGACTTATATTTTCTCCTGGAAGACAAATTCCAAGGTCTTCCTTAAACTGAAAAATGGTTTTATATGAAAATTGGGCTATGCCAAATTTGCCGTGCAAATAACAGCAATGGTTACACCACAAACCTTTTCTGAATAACTTGCCCTCAGACTTCTTCAGGAGGACTAAAACTACCTTTTTTTTGTGTCAGATTTCTCTTTGCATCTGTGCCCTCGTATTCACTATCTCTAAACCTAGTAGTCCTCATCTGTAAGACAGACAGAAAATGATAAAACCCCATACAGAGATCAGTTCCCTTGGTGATACCAACTGTCTCCAAAGGCATGTGAAACTTTCATCAGTTTTAAGGGTTTTCCTCCTCCCTCCACCACCCCACCACTCCCCCCAAAAAAAAAAATGTTGAAATCTTCAGGTTACACAGATGCTACAGGAGAAAATTACTCAGTTTAATGTATGTTATGACAACCATCTGGGAAATAAATAGAGCACTCTGCATAAGACACTGATGGAATGTGCTACTTCGCTTCCTAGTCCTACGCTATTACACTCATCTCTTGTATGATGTTTGACAAGTCAATTGCAGTGGCTGGCTTGAGAGCAGCCCTGAGGAAAGGGACTTGGGAGTACTGGTGAGTGAGAAGCTCAATGCAAGCCGCCAGTGTGCCCTTGCAGCCCAAAAAGCCAACTGTATCCTGGGCTGCATCAAAAGAAGTGTGGCCAGCAGGGTGAGGAAGATGATTCTTCCCCTCTATTCCACTCTGGTGAGACCCCACCTGAAGTACTCTGTCCAGTTCTGGAGCCCCTATTACAAAAAGGATATGGACATGCTGGAACATGTCCAGAGAAGGGCCACAAGGATGGTCAGAAGGCTGGAGCACATCTACTATGAAGACAGACAGAGAGTTGGGGTTGTTGATTCTGGAGAGTAGAAAGCTCTGAGGAGACCTTATTTGTGACCTTTCAGTATCTGAAGGGGGCCTATAGGAAAGCTGGTAAGGGACTTTTTAGCGTGTCAGGTAGTGATAGGACTAAGGGGAATGGAACAAAACTAGAAGTGGGTAGATTCAGATTGGATGTTAGGAAGAAGTTCTTCACTGTGAGGGTGGCGAGACACTGGAACAGGTTGCGCACATCCCTGAAAGTTTTTAAGGCGAGATTGGATGTGGCTCTGAGCGACCTGATCTAGTGTGAGGTGTCTCTGCACGTGGCAGGAGGGTTGGAGTTAGGTGAACCTTGAGGTTCACTGACAATTCTCTGATTCTATGAAATGGAGAACCAAATATTCTTTTTTTTTTAACAGATAAACCACTCTGACAAGAACAAGAACAGATACAGTGGCTGGCCAGCTGAAATCCAAATAGAAGGCTGCATCCCAAGAAACCTCATCTAACTAAGCAAGTGCATACCTCATCAAACAAGATGAATCTGTATTTTTATTTTTTTACCAAATTTTTTTTCAGAGGCATCTGAGTACTAATTGTAAAATAAATAATTTCCACAGTTTTTAACCTTTCTTTCCTCTGTGAGGTTTTGTTGTGATCTGAAAACAAATAAATATATAGGATGAGAAGTGGAAATAAAATACCTTGGTTTGGAATTACAGTGTTCAGGAAGTCGGTCATAAAATACTAAGATTTTTGAAAATGAACATACATTGTCAGTAACTTTAGAGGGGGGGGGTGTTTGTTTGTTCATTCACTTTTTTGTATGTGTTTTCTTTTGTTCCCTCTGAAGACTGATTTGGAAATAGAATCATAGAATGGTAAGGTTGGAAGGGACCTCAAGGATCATCTAGTTCCAACCCCCTGCCATAGGCAGGGACACCTCCCACTAGTACAGGTCACTCAAGGCCTCATCCAACCTGGCCTTGAACACATCCAGGGACTGACCAGCCACAACCTCCCTGGGTAATCTGTTCCAGTGTCTCACCACCCTCACTGGAAAGAACTTCCTCCTAATATCCAGTTTCAATCTCCCTTCTGCCAGTTTAAACCCATTGCCCCTTGTCCTGTCGTTGCAGGACCTTGTAAATAGAACTTAGTCTAAATTCTAATACAAAAGCACTAGCAATAAAACAAATCATTTTGATGGCAGTTTATTAGTAATGTCACTTCTCTTCAGGAAGTATAGAAATACCAGTTACATTTGCTGTAGTTTTAATGATGCTGACAAAATGGAATAGCAATAACTTGTAAAGATCAAGTTACTTTAATTATTTTACCAAGTATAAGCTACAGTCTTTCATGGCTTGTTAGAATTATTTTTAATTCTAGTGAACTCAACTTACTTCACAAAATCTCATGACCTATTTGTGTAGAGTGTAGAATCACAGAATGATAGGCTTTGGAGGGAACCTCTGGACATCATCTAGTCCAACCACCCCCACCCCCCCACCAGAGCATGGTCACCTAGGGCAGGTGGATAGGGTGTTAGCCCAGCAGGTTTTGAGTGACTCCAGAGATGAAGACTGAACCACCTCTCTAGGGAGCCTGTTCCAGTGTTCTATGACTCTCAAAGTAAAGAAATTTCTCCTCATACTTAGATGGAACTTCCTGTGTTCAAATTTGTGCCTGCTAACTTCTTGTCTTGTCGCTGGGCACAATAAAACACATGATGGTAGTAACCTTCTAGGATCTGAAGGGTGCCTACAGGAAGGCTGGGGAGGGACTATTTACAAGGTCTTGTAATGACAGGCAAAGGGCAATGGGTTTAAACTGGCAGAGGGGAGATTTAGACTGGATGTTAGGAGGAAGTTCTTTCCAGCGAGGGTGGTGAGACACTGGCACAGGTTGCCCAGGGAGGTTGTGGCTGCTCCCTCCCTTGAGGAGTTCAAGGCCAGGTTGGAAGAGTCCTTGAGTGACCTGTACTAGTGGGAGGTGTCCCTGCCTGTGGCAGGGGGTTGGAACTAGATGATCCTTGAGGTCCCTTCCAACCTTACTATTCTATGATTCTATGATTTTAAAGAAACTGTAGAAGCCCTTTTGTCAATTTCCCTTTTTCTGAAGCACATTAAGCACATGGGACCTTTCTTAACTGGTGTTTGTTGTTTGTTCCCCTGTGCTTCAGAAACCCCCCCATGTGGTTTGGTTGTTTCTTGTAGCATTTCACTGTTTTCACTTTAGTTATTCCCCAAACATTAAATTAACCTAAAAGGACCAAGCTGAAAGAGTAACTTATCATGACGGTCTTTATTATGTATCTGAAGACTGTCCTCATTACTAAGTCTCTCATCCCTGGGCTTGAACTTACTTGGTATATTTTAATCTTTCATTACATTTTTCTCAATGTTAAAACATTTGTTTAACATCACCTTTCTTTACGTGCTGTGCCTTTAATGGGTCACAGCACTCTATGCAGCTACTTAGGAGTGGCCTGGACTCTAGACTTTGGGCAGAGAAAACCAGAAGTTGTGACATGAGAGGATGTCTAACAGATTCAGTCTGCTCTTGCTCTCTGTGTTGGCTAGTTGAAGCCCTCTTAAAATCTTAAAATCTATCACTCACAGTTGCTGCTGCGTTCCCAGCAGCTTTCTGGTATCAAGTTTCCCCACCAGTCCCTAGAGCAGTCTCTCTAGCCCAGGGATGCTGCCTAAGGAAGCAGCTAAATCACTTTGACTCGGCTGGGCTTTGGCAGTCACACAGTGATTGCTCTTTATAAGTCACCTTGCTACTGATGAAGTGGCTACAAACTGAGTACATAAGGAGCTGTTTCAATATTTTTCCACATCTAAGTAATTCTTCTTTTGTTCTTTTTGCTTGTCTATCCCACAGGTTATGTAGGTCAGGATCTTATTTTGGTATTTTACACATCTAGCAGTAAATGATGTGAACTGCTGAACTTGGCCTCATTCTTGAAACCTAGGGAAGACCCAAGGTTTGATAGCAGTTGCAGGCTATATTGCAGTTAAGAAAACTGCATCCACTGCTGTCCTTATGCATGTGTTTTTGCAAGAGAGTGGAGTTATCTATCTTCCCTATGTGCCTGTGGTGGAACACAGTTGGTTTTTTTTAAGATACTTCAGTGCTTATTCCATGAGAGGTTTGAAACAGTGGGTTCCAGTTGCCTTGTTTGTGCTTTCTAGGGATGTTAGGGCATTATGGCATTGCAAGGAAATCAAACCTTTCGTGTGCTTTGCATAAAGTGATCTAACCAATTACACTTTAGCATTCCTGTCATCCAGACTCATACCAAGACGTGTGACTTGTGTATGTTGATTTTTCTTAAGGATACAGCTTCGTGTCACAAATAATTTCCCCAGGCAGTGTTCATTTCTTTCTTGGCGTTGTAATTACCTTTTGTTACATGTCTGAATTTGAACAATAGCTTAATTAACAGCACTAGTGGTTTGCAGCCCTCAGAGTGCCAAGCTCTGAGACAGTCCTCGAGCTCTGTGCAGTTGGGCAATCACTGCCTTCTACTCTAGGCCACAATTACTCTTACATAATTTGCATTCAAAGTTTACATCAGTTTCTGTTTAACAGTTACCATGAAATGTGCAAGTACTGCACATACTCCGTTCTCTGCATGCATGTGCTCTGTTCTTTGCATTCTTTGCTTTTGCTCCGCTGTTCTTCGTGGTCTGTGCAAGCGTTCCGTGTTTTACAAGTTACCAACTGTAAAAGGTGCACACCCATAACGTGAATCAAAGATCAAACCTCCTGACAACCTCCTACAGCACAAGTCCCTGCAAAATGTTCTTCAACTCCATTGTGGTTTTGCTTTTTTGGAGACACCGTTGAGTCATCTAGACAAGAGCATTAATAATCTGCAGTAGTGAATAGCTACCGTCAGATTTGTTTTCCTTTTTTCATGCCACAGTGTTTAGATATGGTAGGCAGAGGAGCCTCAAGTACTTTGATCTCAGGAACTTGTGGATATACAGTCAGCTTGAGCCAAAAGATGCCAGTTTTTCTGTAATTTTTCAGATTAGAAGAATTTTTACAGGCAGTTTGAAAGTGAGATTTTGGCTTGGCATACATAACCTAAACACTGTTAAATGAACTGCTTTTTAAGGAGCCTTAAAAAGCTTTTCCATGGAAGTGTAGCTCTGAAAAATTAATCTTGAGAAATGTTAAATAGCTTTGGATTTTAAAATAATCACAAGATGGTGTGGTTAAACATGTAATTTTATTTGGTGGCAAGGCTGTAAGGTGTACGATCCCTACTGCAAATTTTCTTCCTTACCTGCTTTAGTCGTGTGCTCTAGACCACAGGCAAACTGCAGCTGTGGAGGCCAGTGCTGCCAGTGCCAGGTTGTGGTCAGCAGTGCAGAGTCCAGCTGGAAGCCTGTGGCCAGTGGTGTACCCCAGGGATCAGTACTGGATCCAATTTTGTTCAATATCTTTATCAATGACCTGAACGAGGGGATTGAGCATACCCTCGGCAAGTTTGCAGATGGTACAAACCTGGAGGTGTGATTGACTCAGGGGAAGGCTGTGCTGCCATCCATTGAGATCTGGATGTGCTGGAGAGCTGGGCAAAGAGAAACCTCATGAAGTTCAATAAGGACAAGTGCAGAGTACTGCATCTGGGCAGGAATAACAACAGGCACCCATGCAGTCTAGGGGAAAGACCTTGGACTCTAGTGGATAGCAAGTTGTGTCCTTGTGGCCAGGTGGGCAATGGTATCCTGGGGTGCATTAAGAAAAGTGTGTCCAGCAGGTCTAAGGAGGTTCTCTTCCCCCTCTACTCTGCCCTGGTGAGACCACACCTGGAATACTGTGTCCAGTTTTGGGCTCAGCAATTCAAGAGAGAAAGGGGTCTTCTGGAGTGAGTCCAGCAGAGAGCTACAAGTATGACTGCAGGACTTGAACATCTCTCCTATGAAGGACTGAGAGATCTGGCACTGTTTGGTCTTGAGAAGAGAAGGCTGAGAGGGGAGCTTATCAGCATCTATAAATATCTGTGGGATGAGTGTCAAATGGAGGTTATAGTTTCTTTTTGGTAGTGCCCAGTGATACAACAGGGAACAAGAAGGTGGAACACAGGAGGTTCCACCTCAGTACGAGGAGACACTTTACAATGAGGCTAATGGAGCCCTGGAACAGGCTGCCCAAAGAGGCTGTGGAGCCTCCTTCTCTGGAGACTTTCAAAACCCACCTGGATGCATTCCTGTGCTGCCTACCCTAAGTGATCCTGCTTTGGTAGGGGAGTTGGACTCAAAGATCTCTGGAGGTCCCTTCCAGCTCCTAATGTTTGTGGTTTTGTGACACCGATAGACCTCAAGCAGCAGGTAGGAAGTGATTTGCTGTGCTCTCCTCCTCCGGGTAGATGCTGTGACTTTGTGAAATATTTTGAGTGACTACTACAGCATGCAGGATTTCCACCACAATATAAGGTTAAAACCTGCAGATCAAATTCATCTTTTTCTAACCCTGGTAGGAGAATCCAATTAGTAAAACGTAAGCTTTAGGAGGTAGCATCAGTGGGGGCCTGGGTTTGTGTGTTTAAAAGGGCCACAGCAGGTGGCAGCAGCGTCCTTCTAGAGCCTCTGCATCTGTAGGTAGCTCTGCGCTTAACCAGTCCTGGACAGGCTCTAGAAGCCACAGACAGAGGTGGAGGTCACACTTGCGGCTAGGAGGGAAACCAGCAGCTTTGAGTCTAACGTGCAGACCTTCCTTTTCTGCACTTTGCCAGCGGCAGGCTCCCGTTTCAAGTATCCCCACCAGCTCCAAGCCCGCTGGTCAGTACTCCTCACAAGATGCCCCCTCATATCACTAGGCCATTAGGTAGACGGTTTAGATAAAAGCAGTCAGAAAAAGTAGCTTATTCCCATTCTCCCTCCAGTGTGAACGTGGCAAAACAGTCCCATAAAGAATGAAGTACCTGGACAGAGGCCTATGTTTAATCTTTCCATTTCAGAGAATGAGAAGCATTTCAGGGTCTTGACACGTCTTGTAAAAGTCCCTGGATGCCTGGCAGTATGAAACATTGATCAAATGAGTAGCATTTTCAGCTTCTCAGTAGTAACTGTTTCTTTAGGTTCTTTGTGTAACGTTATCTATCGCAAAGTGGGAAGTTTCCACTATATTTAAAGGAAAAATACAAGAAAGGAGAAGCTCTTTGATGAAAGGTGCCCTTTCACAGGCAGGCTGGGCTTAACATAAAACTCCTACTGACTGCAATCCACCCAGATGAGCAAAGTGAAGCTGACGCTTTTACTTGGACATGATCCCAGGCGGGAAGTATCGTGTGAGCATCATATCTCTCGCTTCTTCTTAGTTACAAGTGAAATGCTGAATGATGGCTAGAATTCTGGGAATTAAGATGGGTGATTTTAATAATGTTGAGCAACAGCACTTCCTCATTTCCTGGAACCTCAAGTTTTGATTTCACTTCTCTGCTGGGTGGAGCAGTCCCACCCAGCAGATTTTTTGTGGATTTGCAGCACTGCAATAAAACGTGCAAATACTCCACTTTCAAATGCAAACTTACCAAACATTAGTGTTTTCTTCTTCCAAACATGACAGCAGAGACACAGATGCTTTAGTCTGCCTCAGTCTTCATTTCAGGGCTCATTAATTTTTCCTTTTTTTTTAAAATTTAATAGTCATGTGTCAGTTAAAAGCAATACACATTGCAGCCTTGTACCTCTGATATAAAACTTCTGTAGTTACGCTTTATACAGCTGCTTTCTATTTACTGGCCATTGTCTACCAGAGTTCTCAGCACTGAATTTCTACCTTCTTCCCCAGGGCCAGGATATTTATGACAACCTGGACTTGGAAAAGAGGAATTACATCTTTGAAGTCAAATCTGACTATAAATTCTGGTCTTGTTCCCACCCTGATTCACTGAGTAGCATTATGCTATCTGTTCGGTTTTTGTTGCCTGCAAGGTCTAGAAATGGAAGTGTGTGCTGGTTTGAGGCTAATTAGAATATTTTAATGGAGAAAATTGCACTATAGGCTGTGAAAGGAAAACCTCATGATGTCTACTTCACTCATACGCTTGCTGGAGAATTGTTTGGGAACACTAACCAAAACAATTGATAAGTCAGTCTCTCTCTGTCGCTGGCTGGAACAGGACCTGCTGGTGGGATCTAGCAGCTTCTGGGCTCTGGCTCCTCTGCTGATTAATCCTCACTAACCACTTTTCTTCTAACCCCCTTGGCCGATCCTCCTAATTTACCTTGCATGTAAGGCAAACCTTGGGGTAAGGTACAGGGGTGGGAAGAAGGTGGAAGGGTGGTTGGGAGCCCCTCCTGGGGTCTCTGATTTCTGGGAGGGGAGTTGTGTTGCTATATTACCTTTTACTTGTATATTTCTGTAAATATTCTGTATATAGTGTAAATATCTGCTGTACATTGTGCAAAACTGTAAATATAGCTTCATCATTTAACTTCCAGTCGACTGAGTGCTAGTCTGGGTCATTTTACAAAGTGTGGGGGGTGGGGGAACTCCCAAACCTTCACAAAGTGTTAGATTTTTGAAATCATTGGGACCAGAACAGAAAACATCATTTTCTGATTCTCCTTCTGATAACGTACAGGATAGAAATGAAGCCCAGTAATAAATCTCTACTTTCTTTAAGAGTTGTGTCCATCACAAGGATTCAAATCTCTGGATGTTTAGCTAATTGCTGAAGCCTCTGCTTGCCCAGTTTCCACTCACCACTAAGCAGGCATTCCTTGCAGCAGAGGTACAGAAGCTCAGCAGTATATTTCTTGTATAACTTGTCTATTTCTGTATATTTCTGTAAATATTCCTGTCTATTGTGTATATATCTGCTTGTAAGTTGTGTTAAGCTGTAAATAGAGCTTTAGTCCTTAACTTCCAGCCAACTGAGTCTAACCTGGGTGATTTCATTTGGGGGGGGGGGGGGGGGATCTCCCAAACCAT
>VWZE01008565.1:273595-306423 GCA_013396675.1 Eubucco bourcierii
GTGGATATCTCCCAAACCATCACATCTCTTACAGGTAAGCATTGTCCTATCAGTAAATAATCTCTTCTACTTCAAATTGTTCATGGATCATAATTGTCCTTTCTTCTCATTTACTTTTTAGGCTCATAATTATGCTTGATCATTTTTAAAAAAAGGAAAAAATGGAAATATGCCATCTCCAACATTACTCCATCTGGTAAAAACATTGAAACATAGAGAAGCACTGCTGCCCTGGTTGATCAGGGTTGTTAACCCTGATAATCATCCACTCCCAGAAATGGTGTAATGATCTAAAAGGTAAGAATTATTTCTCAGATGTCAGTTGTGCTGTTTACTAAAAACTACAGCATTTTATGTCTTCAGCACTCCTGATTTTTTTCCTGCAGGTTGCACTGTGCTCTGCTTAACACAGCTTTTTTTTTTATTATTTATTATTATTTACTCACAAATAATCGATGTTTTAACAAAACGTGCTTAAAATCTCACCATTAATAATTACTCCCACCACCCTCTGCTGAGCATGTCTGGCTTCATATATAGCAGAGGTGGCAATTAGGAACTTGTTCCCCAGGCAACTCACTGATAATCAGTTTAAAAGAAACCAAACAAACAAATGGAAAAAACCAAACCTCAATCTGCAGAACTGTAGCTGAACAGAACTGGGTTTAGTAAGACCAAAGAGTTCAAGGAAATAGGATCTAATGTGTAAATGGCACTGTACATAGTAAATCCAGATGAAACCTGGAGCTGCAGACCAGCAAAAAAAGAGAATGAGAAGATAGAGGGAGTTGTAAATATGTGTTAGAAGACACATGTGGAAGGAGGAAGAGAAGTGGGGTGCAGGATAAAAAGAGGGCAAGGAAGAAAGAAAAGAGGAAGACAAAAACTTGCGCAAGTCCATGGGGCCTGACGAGATCCACCCACGGGTCCTGAGGGAACTGGTAGATGAAGTTGCCAAACCACTGTCCATCGTATTTGAAAGGTCATGGCAGACTGATGAAGTTCCTGCTGACTGGAGAAGGACAAACATAACACCCATCTTCAAGAAGGGATAAAAGGAGGGGAGATTTAGGAAGAAGTTCTTTGCAGTGAGGGTGGTGAGGCACTGGCACTGGTTGCCCAGGGAGGCTGTGGCTGCTCCCTCCCTGGAGGTGTTCAAGGCCAGGTTGGAGGAGGCCTTGAGTAACCTCTACTAGTGGGAGGTGTCCCTGCCTATGGCAGGGGGTTGGAACTAGATGATCCTTGAGGTCCCTTCCAACCTTACCATTTTATGATTCTATGAAACGCCATCAACATGAACAATTGTTTTCTTCCCTGTGAAGGAAGTGCTGACAACTTGCCATAATATACCTCCAGGAGCACTGCTACCACTGACCTTAGGACCCAGAGGAGCGGTGAAGGAGTGAGCTAAGCAGTGTGAGTTGCAATTTTGATTATATTATTGCAATTATTGTGATGCTTTCTGTATATAGGCAATCTATTTGCATTACTGTTATTTGTTTCTCTATCATAATTCAATCATTTAATAATGATTTCTGAGTTAGTCTGTTATCCCACTAACAAACAATTGATGGCTTTGTGTATCTATGAGGTGTGGTTTGGGTTTTCCCCATAGATGTGAGTTTGAACGCAAGGGTGCTCCAGCTCCAGTGCATTTTCTCACTGGTGACCCAGCAGGGA
This sequence comes from Eubucco bourcierii, assembly GCA_013396675.1. NCBI lineage: Eukaryota > Metazoa > Chordata > Aves > Piciformes > Ramphastidae > Eubucco > Eubucco bourcierii. The sequence goes on from VWZE01008565.1 coordinate 275,276, forward strand.
TGGAAATTTATGCCTCTTCTACTACCAGCTAAGTACTGCAAGGGACAAATTCTCAGACCCTTTTATCATGTTTCACTACCCAGTCGTAGATTGAGGCTGTTCTCTCTTGTTCTATCATTATTTACCTCTGAGAAGAGACCAGCACCAACCTCTCCACAACACCCTTTCAGGTAGCTGTAGACAGTGATGAGGTCTGCCCTCAGCCTCCTCTTTTTCAAACTAAACAGCCCCAGGTCCTTCAGTTGGTCCTCATAAGATTTATTCTCCAGACTCTTCACCAGCTTCGTTACCCTCCTCTGCACTCTCTGCAGCACCTTCACAACTTTCTTGTAATGAGATGCCCAAAACTGAACACAATAAAATGGATTAATTGCCTTAGTTTTCCAAGCAGCAAATGTGGAAGTAATGTTAAGAAAAATGGGCTATATTAGGCAGGAGACAGAGAAATGGTAGGAGAAAGAGAGAGCAGACTGCTGCTGAAATGGGTAGACCTTTTGTTTTGGCCCATGTCTTGCCCAAAGCTCAGCTTCAGTGTAGATTGCCACTGTCTGTCAGCAGAGCAAAGCTCTCCCACTCCGTCACATGTGCATGAGATTTCAGGACTGTCTCAGTGATCAGAGGCTTTCACATGATGGTGGCAAGATCCCTGGGATACTATAAGCAAGAATTCAATCTCTCCTGCTCTTTCTCTCTATAGTAAGGAAGGCAAAGGGAATAAGATTTTATTTTTTTTTAAGTTAAATGGAGTTGAGAAAGAAAAAGCACAACCCTAAAATAGGGGCCTCCCGGGGCTACAAAATCCAAGCTTGTGTTCAAAAGAAAACTGTTTCACAAAATCCAAATCAAAGTCTCTTTGTTCCCAGAATAACAGACCTGTCTGTAGAATTATGTTGTTTCCTTCTACTCAGACGTGATGACACACAAATGTCTTTGTGCTAAACTCACAGCCCTCATTTCTTCACTTTCCTCTGTTCTCTGGGGAACAAATTGCACCTCTGCAGGGAGTAGACCCCACACTCTGTCCCACCCCCCACCAGTAACAGAAAATCTCTTCAAAACCCAGGATGCTTTAAGTTTTACTCTTAGAAATATGCCAGCTCCCCAGCCAGAGCCCTTTCTGGTTCTCTCTAGGTTCACCGTCTAGTGGCTGACCTCCCACAGCTGATTTCATGGTCTCTGGCACTCGGGAGGCAGGGGACCTGATTTCAGTGGCTATTCATGCTTGGCTAAATGCACTTTCCACTTAATGGGCATTAAAATTTGGTCTAGAAACAGGAGACCAAATAGGCTATCTACAGGGATATTTATTCAGATAGGAAAAAAATGAAAAATAACATTTCATTCACTTGGCTACTGCAGCTGATGAGCTCAAAGCAAAACAAGAGCAACTCCCTTCTGCAGAAAGAATGGAAAACTAACATTCACCCTTCAGAAACTACTGCTGTGTGACTTCTCAGAAGTTTCTCTTTCATAACCAATGACACTACCCGTAACTGCTATGCTATTGCCCAATATTAAAGCTCAATAAATCTGACGTTATTGTGGTAAGTGCTTTCTCCTGACAGAGGATTTTTTCATCAGGCTTTTAATCCCCTACACTTAAAACACACAGTGCTCTTTACATAGAATCAGAGAATCAACCAGGTTGGAAGAGACCTCCAAAATCATCCAGTCCAACCTATCACTCAACCCTAGCCAGTCAACCAGACAATGGCACTGAGTGCCCCATCCAGTCTTTTCTTGAAAACCTCCAGGGACGTCAACTCTACCTCCCTGGGTAGCCCATTCCAGTGCCAATCACTCTCTCTGTGAAGAACTGCCACACCTTGAGTACTGTGTCCAGTTCTGGGCCCCTCAATTGAAGAAGGACATTGAGGTGCTTGAGCGTGTCCAGAGAAGGGCAACGAGGCTGGGGAGAGGCCTCGAGCACAGCCCTACGAGGAGAGGCTGAGGGAGCTGGGATTGTTTAGCCTGGAGAAGAGGAGGCTCAGGGGAGACCTTCTTGCTGTCTACAACTACCTGAAGGGTGGTTGTAGCCAGGAGGAGGTTGCTTTCTTCTCTCAGGCAACCAGCACCAGAACAAGAGGACACAGTCTCAAGCTGCGCCAGGGGAAGTTTAGGCTGGAGGTGAGNTCTTCCAACCTTGGTGATACTGTGATACTAATATCCAGCCTAGACCTCCCCTGGCACAACTTGAGACTGTGTCCCCTTGTTCTGTTGCTGTTTACCTGGGAAAGGAGACCGACCCCCACAGTCTCACTTCTGGTAGTTGTAGACAGCAATGAGGTCACACCTGAGCCTCCTCTTCTCCAGGCTAAACAACCCCAGCTCCCTCCCCTGAGGAGCTCCCTCTCCTCATAGGGCTTGAGCCCCTCACGAGCATCGTTGCCCTTCTCTGGACACATTCCTGTACCTCAACATCTCTCTTGTATTGAGGGGCCCAGAACTGGACACAGCACTCAAGGTGTGGCCTGACCAGTGCTGAGTATAGGGGAAGAATAACCAACCTGGTCCTGCTGGCTACATTATTCCTGATACAGACCAGGTTGCCATTGCCTTTCCTGGCCACCTGGGCACACTGCTGGCTCATGTTCAGCCTACTGTCTGTCAGCACCTTCAGGTCCCTCTGTGTCTGGCTGCTCTCCAGCCACTCTGTTCCCTGCCTGTTGCACTATTTGCGGTGGTTGTGGCCAAAGTGTAGAACCCCGCACTTAGCCATGTTAAATCTCATCCCTTTGGCCTCTGCCCACCCATCCAGCCTTTCAAGGTCCCTGTGCAGGGCCCTCCTACCTTCCAACAGATCCACACCTGTTCCTAACTTGGTGTCATCTGCTGGACTCAATCCCCTTGTTCAGATCATCAATAAAGATGTTGAACAGGATCAGGCCCAACAAAAACTGGGGGCAGGAGAGAAAAGACAGCAGAAGAAGTAGCATCCTGACAGAGTAACGTTGAGAAAACAGCCCAAGGACCTGGAAACAGTTGAAGACCTTGACTGCCCTGAAACAGTACCTAGTACTGATAAGTCACACCATGTGTCGCTTTGCTTTGTTGTTGGCCATGTTCAGCAACCTCAGCTGTATCCTGCAGCCTCCAACAGCAAGGGTGCAGCCTGTGTGACCAGTGGTAAGGCTTGCCACCCTGGCTGAGCTGGAAAGTCTCATTGTGAGGTGGAAGAAATACTCCTTCTGTGGAGGGGGCCCTTACCCACTTTCTTTTTTATGTAAAGGGATGAGGACACTGAAAGGATCCCCTGGATGACCCTGTGCCATTCAGGGGATGCAGCCTGGAATGCAGCCCCAGTAGGAGTGGAATACAGCAGCTTGCCCCATCTCCCCATTACCCATCTGCTTTCATCTCACATACAGATTAGCTGACTCAGTGATCTGACTTTTGGGGGGAGAAGAAGGGGGTTGTTCCTTGTGGGCAATATTTACAAATACCTCTACCATTTGCTGCTGTCAGCCCTGTACTGGCACTGTAGTAGAGTGAAGCAAGGAGGCAGCCAGCTGTGCCTGTGAAGAGTTTCGTTTCTGCCATCTGTTAAACAACAGGAAGGAATGAGAAGTGAAATCCATTATACAGGTAATTCCAGACGTAGCAGGAAACAGCTGCCTTATTTGGTCATAGCTGGTTTCGTTTCTCCTGATTCTTGTTAGACTGCGTGGGTGGAATCTTTACATATAAAGCACTAGAAGTTGAAAAGAAGTTCCTGCTTCTCCTTGCCTTGGGACACTACAAAGGTAGATTATTTTTGTTTTTCCTTTTCTTTCTTCTAAAACTAATCATGCAATTTTTGACTCTGATCTTCATTCATTTTAATAGCTGCATGTGAGAAGGCTGCATAAGAATCTAGAATAAGTATGATCAAACAAGGTTGCCAGGAGTAGGCTTTGTTGTTTTCTAGGATGGAGAGAAAGATAATAAGTAAGGATTATTCTTTCAGGAAGAGACATGGCATTGAAATTGAAATGTGTTTTAATGTCTGTACTGTGGGAGGGTGTGCTGGTTTGAGGCTAATTGGAATATTTTAATAGAGAAAGTTACACTATAGGCTGTGAAAAGAAAACAGTGGTGATGTCTAGTTCACTCATAGGCTTGCTGAGATGTTTGGTAAAAAAAAAACCGCAAAACATAGATAAGCCAATCTCAGTCTGTCTCTCTCTGGGGGCACAGAGTCTTGGGCGGTCTAGCTTCTGGCTCCTCTGCTGATTAATCTTCACTAACCACTTTTCTTCTAAACCCCCTGGCCAATCCTCCTAATTTACCTTGCATGTAAGGCAAACCTTGGGGTAAGGTACAGGGGTGGGAAGAAGGTGGAAGGGTGGTTGGGAACCCCTCCTGGGGACTCTGATTTCTGGGAGGGGTGTTATGTTTCTCTATTACCTTTAACTTGTATATTTCTGTAAATATTCCTGTATATAGTGCATATATCTGCTTGTACATTGTGCTGAGCTGTAAATAGAGCTTCAGTCCTTAACTTCCAGCTGGTTGAGTTCTAGTCTGGGTCATTTCACAAAGTGTAGGGGGGTAGGGAACTCCCAAACCATCACAGAGGGCATTGTTCAGCAATGCATTCTAGCTGATGGGATTCATGTGTAGCACCATAAGACAGAATTAATATATGCAAAGCTCAGAGGCTATGTAGTTCACTCAAATATCTTGAAATCACAGAATTCACTTCTGTCAGATGGAAGTGGGTGTGCTCCTCTGGCTGAACACAGAGTGGATAAATGCAAGAGCTGCGTGGATTGAGTACTGCAGCTTTATGATTTAGGTTTGACAGCAATTTTATTAGCCCTTGAGATGCAAAGCCAGGATCATTAGAAGAAAACAAGGCAACTCCTCTTCAGGACCAGCAGCAGATTGGTACTTCATGCAGATGTGGCTGATTAGTGCAATGTTTCATGCTGTGCCGTGTCCAGTGGCCATGTTTCCAGCACACAGGCAGGCAAACATCTAAAGGTGAGGTTCAAAGAAACCAATATTTTTCCAGTCCCAGAGGCAGGGGCAATTCTTTTGAGGGAGTATTACCAGGCTTTCAATATCAGCCCATCATCCAGATGTCACATGTCATACATGGATTCTTGACAGTTTCAAAAGGCACTTAAAAACTGCATTTCTCTTTTAACTCTTTGTCAAGGGTTAGGACTGGGCTGGCCACTAGAGGAATGACAAATGCCCTCTATTAATGCCTCTCCCTTCTCAAGGAGGAAAAGATAGAGAATAAGAGAGAGGCTTACATTTTGGGGGGGGAAGCAGCTTTAATGAAACAGGAACAATAAAATTAAATATATGCAAATATATACTAAACCAGTATTGAACCCAATAGCCACACACACACCCCTCCCTTCATGGCAATTACATCACTGGTCATACTATGGGCAGTTCCAGACCAAACCCAGCATCAGATAGGAAGTGGATTCAGGAATAAGATTCATGAACTGGCTTCAGGAGCACAGAGGTTTGCACTGAAGGCAGAAGAAGGGATACCAGCCATTGAAGATGAGAGATTAATCCTTGTGATCCCTCAACTTTATACTGGGTATGATGTATGTGGTACAGAATAGCTTGTCGATCCGTGCAGAGTCACTTGCCTTGTCCACTCCTCCCCACAGGTATAATTTTTTTACTTACAACCCTTTTACTTAGAACACTCCAATGTGGTGCACACTATCTGTCAGTTTCTATAGCAGCAGGTATAAGGAAGAGCTTTTCTGCATACCAGCCCTTGATAATAACTAGAAACATCAAGTGATATCACTTCCAAAAGCAGACACTGTCTGAAAATTTTCCTGTTAACTTTAGAAAGTGAAGAGTTAATTTAGAGGAAACTCATCTGAAAAGTAAAAGCACTAAACAGAATTAGCTTTATTCTAATTCAAACCAGGACACTTTCTTTCTTTCATCTGATGTTGTCAAAGCTCAGTCCACAAACAAATCACTGTGCCTGCATGGCACAGTGAAGGGTTACACCAGTTTATCTAATCTCTCTCAGGTCCAAGTGGAGAAGAGCCAAGAAGCCCCAGAAATCCATACATGTTGTATTATTAAGCTGCTTGCTGTAAATATCTTTGTTAGCCTGTATATTTGTATGTGCACTGTGGTTTGCACTGCAGACCTAGCTGAAAAAAACCCATCTTATAAGTCCATGGTAAGATATAACCCTTGCTCTGAAATATTTCAGAGTTGTCACATTTTTGTCAGGCCCTTTAAGACTCAGTTTATAAGTTTATCTTGCAAAGCAGTTCAGTCATGTTTATTGCTGGTAAAAGTTTAAAAGTTTCCCCAAAGTAATTTATTTTTCATTTTGACAAAGGGAGACAGGAACACCTTTCTTCCTCCTCCCCACCAATTGTATTGCTTTATTAAAAAGTAAGACTGAAAAGCAAGTGTGGAACCAACCTGCACTTGTCTAAACTTGTTTGTCCCAGGTTGGGAGCTATAGGGTTAAAACCACCCTAACCGGGTACATTTGTTTTACACGTTGAGAAGGTATAACTTACATTGTGTCTGATCATCCTGTTTGACATCTGCTCAAACTAGAAAATCCATAAATTCAGTTTGATGAAAATATTAAGAGAACAAGGAATACTTTCAAGCAGAAGTGTCTTTCTGCAAATTCATTTCCCCAAATGTTTGAGTTAAACAGTTCTTGATTTTGGCAGGGGGAAGCTAAATAATACCCAGCTTTGAAAAAATACTGTGGGTTTTTTTGTTTTGGTTTTTTTTGTTTAAATCTTCTCTCTAAAAATCACCTTCCCTGGGATATAACACCTCAAAAAAATCCAGTTTCTTCAGTCACCCATAGAAAATACTGTAACACATTTTTTACATAACAAAAAGCTGAACAAGAAAACAGAAAGTTTTCCAGATCTTCTTTCTCCAACATAATTTCAAACAAAGTCTACTATTTGGAGAGGGTTTTAAGCTATAGAAGGGGATACTGAGAAACTGAGCTTTCAAAAGATTTCCTCTGGCAAGTGTTTCTACTGCAAAAGAAACCAACTGACCTGGTTGCAGACTATGGCTTGGTGTGTCCTATGTCCTACTGCCATTGCCAGCAGCATACCTATGTAGACCCTTCTTGTGCAGCCACACAGCCCTGTACTCATGGCTCCCAGTGACTGAAGTTAAGAATTTACACTCTCTCAAAACACCTTTCAGCGAAATATTTTATTGAGAAAAACTGACTTTTTTTTGCAGAAACTGGTGTATCTTTTTTGTTGTTTCTTTACCCCCTACCCAAAACATTCTTGTTTACCCTGTGGCAACTTCTGTTTTGTTTGTTGGTTTTTTTTTTTTTTTTTAAAAAACACAATTAAAACATAAGAGGAATAGGGAGAAGTGTTTAAGTGTTTCAAGTCTAATCTTTTGAGAGCAATTGTAGTCATTTGGAAAGAACTGTGGCACCTTGACATCTGCTGAAGGTTTGAATCAGTACATAAAAGTGGTGTTTGATTTTCTTTGCTGTGATCACTGCTGCAAGCCAGTGTCATTCAGTGCCCGATGTTTGATTTCAGAAGCTGTGTACGAGAGTGATTGAACCAGATAATAGTCACTAATCGGTGAAACGCTTGTGAACAACCTATGTCATCAGCAAAAAACAATCAGCAGGCCATGGATAATCAGAATGTAGCACATAAGACACATCCTGAAAGAACCAAGATTGCCCCGAAGAAAGATATTTCTGCATCACCTTCCTTCAAACCACTTACAGAAGCTTTTGCAGTACCTCTCCCAGAAGACTTAGAAGGTGATGATCTTCCATCATCAGAAAACATGATTAAGAGAAAGCCTAACTATGTGAAGGAGGAGCTGAAGAAAAAGTGTAATGGAGAACAGGGCAAGGTAAGACAGAGATCAGAGGAGACCGTAAACCCTTCTTATTCTTACTCCTATTTTACACTTTGTGTTGCAAAATTTATTCTCTTGTGTCTTTGGTCAATCTGCCGTTGTTAGGTATAAGCAGAGGAGTACTTCTGGAAACGGGGCCAAGCAGTTATTTGAAAAATAAGTCCCTGCAATTAATCTGCAGGCATAAAAAATGCAGGTGTGAAAAATAGGATGACACCAACCTAGCAGCCAATCTCATGTGTGACATGTTCCTGTTTCATTGGTAAAAATTAGCAAATGTTGAACAGAAATCCTGAAATCTGATATTTCTTTTTAAGGCTTTGCTACCTTCGGCAGAAATAGAAGGAAAGGTTAATAGTAACCTGTGTGTAATACTTGACACAGAAATCAGATAGGTTTTAAGCCTGTGCCACAGTTAATGAAGTTGAGAATGGTTAGGATTTACTAGCTGGTAAATGTTGGACTGAAGATAGTGGAGAGGGGATCACAATAAGGTATGTTAGTAGAGGCTGGTATTTTAATGTGCTGCCTTTCTCAAGTTGAAAGGAAAATGTTCTCTCTTTGATTACATCTGATGGATAGGCATATTTTCAGAGGTGGTTTTCACAGACAAAGGTGATGCTGGGAGGCATCAGATTTTCTTTTCAAAAAATTAAGTATGAATGTGCCTGACCTGTTAGGGACTTTAAAATGTTGGTGTTCTCAAAACTGCATTTCTAAAAGCAGCAGTCAGACTGGAGCGTGGTGAGAAGAACATAAAGGGACCCATCTGCATATCTGGCAGCAGGTGGACTAGTTTTGTAAGGGGCTGCAAGTTATTCCAGGTGTTTTTTATCAAAATGAAGAGCCTGTATTGATATCTGGCATGTGTATCAAAACCCAGAATTGACAATAAAACCTGTAAGACGAATCACTCATGTTACCCTGTCACAAAATAAGGCAAAGAAAGAGGAGCCATGATGATTTAAAGTATTTTAGCCACCCCTTAAGTATGCTACAGAAGAACACCTCTGGTGTCTGTGTGCAAACTAAGTCTTACAAAACAAGGATTTAACAATCTATTCTATACTAAATTCTCTTATTGCTGAGACTACTCTACATTTACATAAACATACTTCAGTACATCTTCACTTGAGTGAAAGAAAATGGCAATTATTTTTTAAAAAATATTAACCAAGCACACTTAGTAATGAGGTCTCCTTTTACACAGAATCACAAAATCACAGAATCATAGAATGTCAGGGGCCAGAAGGAACCTCAAAAGGTTATCCAGTCCAACCCCCCTGCCAGAGAAGATCACCTAGACCAGATAACACAGGAACACATCCAGGTGGTTCTTGAATATCTCCAGAGAGGAAGACTCCACAACTCCCCATAGCAACCTGTTACAGTGTTCTGTCACCCTCACAGGAGAAAAATTCCTCCTCATGTTTACATGGAACTTCCTCTGCCTCAACTTCCACCCATTGCACCTTGACCTGTCTTTGGGTATAACAAAGAAGAACCTGGCTCCATTCTCTGGGCACTCAGCCTTTACATATTTATAAACATCAATGAGGTCACCTATCAGTTTCCTCCTCTCCAAGCTAAAGAGCCCCAGCTCCCTCAGTCTCTCCTCATAAGAGAGACATTCCACTCTCTTAATAATTTTTGTGTCTCCCCACTGCACTCTCTCAACCATTTCCCTGTCCTTCCTGAACTGAGGGCCCCAGAACTGGACACTCTTTACCTTCTTAGGTTAGCTTACAAAGATTGATATTTTTAATCAGGATGGTCATTGAGCCACCTTAACTTCTTCTACCATATTTACAGATAACCTCTTCCTAATACGGAGGTGCAAAGATGAACGATGGATGATGAACTGGGAAAAGATGCCATAGAAGGGTTTCATTTTTCCTTTGTGGAAACAACTTACTTAAAATTAAGGAAAATTAATTGTATGTTTAACTCTAGAAGGCAGAAGAACATACCTTGTACAATCAATATGAGAAAAAGATCCGACCCTGCATTGATCTCATCGACAGTCTGAGAGCTCTTGGCATAAACAAAGACCTGTCTTTACCTGCCATCGCAGTGATCGGAGACCAGAGCTCCGGGAAAAGCTCTGTCCTAGAAGCTCTTTCTGGTGTTGCTCTTCCTCGGGGCAATGGTAAGAACTGACTTTTCAAGTTTTCACCTGAGGTTCACCCTCAGCAAGTTTGCAGATGACACCAAGCTGTGTGGTACAGTTGACTTGCTAGAGGGCAGGGATGCCATCCAGAGGGACCTGGACAGGCTGGAGAGGTGGGCACAGGCCAACCTCATGAAATTCAACAAGGCCAAGTGTAAGGTCCTGCACCTGGGTAGGCACAATCCCAAGCACAAATCCAGGCTGGGTGGTGATTGGCTGGAGAGCAGCCCTGAGGAAAAGGACCTTGGAGTCTGGGTTGATGAAAAGCTCAACATGAGCCTGCAGTGGGCACGTGCAGCCCAGATAGCAGCTATGTGCTGGGCTGCATCAAGAGTAGTGTGGCCAGCAGGGCAAGGGAGGGGATTCTGCCTTGTTGCTCTTGTCAGACCCCACCTGGAGTACTGGTGCAGTTCTGGAGCCCTCAGCACAGGAAGGACATGGAAGTGTTGGAGCGGGTCCANGGTCTTGCAATGACAGGACAAGGGGCAATGGGTTTAAAGTGGCAGAAGGGAGATTTAGACTGGATGTCAGGAGGAAGTTCTTTCTAGTGAGGGTGGTGAGGCACTGGAACAGGTTGCCCAGGGAGGTTGTGGCTGCTCCCTCCCTGGAGGTGTTCAAGGCCAGGTTGGACAAGGTCTTGAGTGAGCTGTGCTAGTGGGAGGTGTCCCTGGCAGGGGCTTGGAACTAGATGATCCTTGAGGTCCCTTCCAACCTTACCATTCTATGATTCTATGATTCACTTTGATGAGGTAGAAGATTTTTTTTTTTTAATCCTTTTTTTGGGTTTGGTTTGGTTTTGTGGTTTGTTTTTTTTTTTTCCTGTGTTTTGGTTTAGGATTGGATACTTTCATGACTGAGATTGTATGTTGTGGCCATTTGAGTTAGGTTCCTACCTCAGACATAAAAAAAAAATCAGAAGAGGGAAACTTAGAAGTGAAATCTCTGAGTGGAGAGGTGAACATTCTAGGGATAGGCCATATAATGGCAACAATGGATAAGTTAATGTGATTCCTTTGGAACATCAAGAGCTTTATATCTAGAAGCACAGCTTGTACCTTCCCCTTGCTACTTCTGCTGCTTCGCCTGCACCTGCTGCTTTCTTCCCCTGCCACTGTTTTGGCTGCTGCTGCTTTTGCTGCTTCACCACCGCTTAACCCCTTCCCCATCTTTCTTCAAGTTATTATGTTCCTGTAGTAGTGATATTCTCCCTATACTGTTATATTTAAGCTATAAGAAAATACAATTTCTCTTTTTTTTTTGCCTGACTTCACAAAAAAAAATCTGTGTTGTGGTAAGTTTGTTAGACCAGGAGAGGGATCCACCCTAACCTGGTACATATGTAAATTGTGAAATCTCAGGGGCCTTTTCAGCTCTCATTTGTAGTAGAAGAAATGCATGTGCAGCTGGAGCACTGCAGGATAACTCCAGCATGGTGCATGTAAGAGTAGAGTGTAGCATGTTTGCCCCAAACGGTGAACAGACTGAAAGGTAACATCAGCATTTCCCAGCAAAGAGTGCTGCTGCAGTTTATCAGTTTCACATGGTAGACTAGTTTTGAAATGTGTTTTGGGTATTCATTTGGGTTCTTTAACAAGATTTTCTTAGAGATAATTTTTTTTTTTTTTGGAGGGGTGGGGATGTGGGGGGAGAAATATACAAAGATTCTTATTTGCCACTACACGCCTTGAATGCTATTTAAGTTAGAGAGCATTGCTGGAAGACTTTGTAGCTCAAGAAGATTCACTTTGCATCTCTCTCTGTGTGTATGTATACACACACATAGAGTCTCCACAGGTTCTGTATGAGTTGGCAATATAACTTGGTCTTTCAGGCTTAACATGTGGAAAGTATTTTCATAGGGGGTAGGTGCAACACTAAAACAAATCACTCAAAGAGGTGTAAACCTCCATCTTTGGAGGTTTACAAGATGTGATTGGACAGAACCATGGCTGACCTCATCTAGTGTTGGTGACAGACCTCTTCTGAGCAAGGAATCAGACAAGGAATCAGGCAATGTCCCTTGGAGAATTTCTGTGTCTATAGAAAGAACTAGCCAAACCTATGTACATCACGCAGTCTGTGGTTGTGTATCATACATAACATCTGCTGAGAATTTCCTCTGTCTTTGAAACTGCTGTAGGTATTGTTACTCAATGTCCCTTGGAACTGAAATTGAAGAGAGTACCAGCCTCCCAGGCATGGAAAGGGAGAATTTCTTACCGCAATGTCAGCAAAGAGCTTCAACGTGCCTCTGAAGTGGATGGAGCAATAAGATCTGGTGAGTTATAATGCATTCAACTCTGATTTGGTTTGCCCAATCCCCTCATAGTCTTTTCTTTTCTTTCTTTAGGCTGAGCAGCAATTCCCAGGCTAGCACGGTAACTGTAGTTGCAAGTAACACCAAAGGCTGAATTTAGGGCAGAAGAAGGTGGGGTAGCATAACATAGAATCATAGAATGGTAAGGTTGGAAGGGACCTCAAGGATCATCTAATTCCAACCCCCTGCCATAGGCAGGGACACCTCCCACTAGTACAGCTCACTCAAGACCTTGTCCAACCTGGCCTTGAACACCTTCAGGGAGGGAACAGCCACAACCTCCCTGGGCAACCTGTGCCAGTGTCTCTCCATCCTCACTGGAAAGAACTTCCTCCTAACATCCAGTCTAAATCTCCCTTCTGCCAGTTTAAACCCATTGCCCCTCATCCTGTCATTACAAGACCTTGTAAATAGTCCCTCCTCAGCCTTCCTGTAGGCACCCTTCAGATACTGGAAGGCTACTCTAAGGTCTCCTTCAAGCCTTCTCTTCTCCTGGCTGCAGAGCCCCAACTCTCTCGGCCTGTCCTCATAGCAGAGCTGCTTCAGCCCTCTGATCACTTCTGAACATCATTCTCTTGAGAGTGTTGTGCTGCTTACTACTTCAGTGGTGAAGATGATTCATGATGTTCAACATGAGCTAAAGCTGCTTCCTCAGCTGGATGCTGTCTGCTGCTGAGAGGAAGTTGTCTGTCAAGCTTTAAACTTGCAAAGCCCTAAATGGTTCCTGTCCTTTTATTACTGTTGTCAGTTCAAAAGCTCAGGAAATACTTGAAGTATCTGTGGCTGGAAATCCTATGATCTTGGGAAAAAACTACATTTCTACAACTGATGAGTATTTTATCCAGTCAATTTCTTTGTGGATTATTTAAACGTATTTTGTCTGCATAAAGGAAAGTTTACACTATTGAATTGGTTGTGTGGATTAACGAGGCAGGAATTATAAAATATGCAGTTAGTTTATTTCTGGGAAGCCCCGCCCACAACTTTATATAAAATTAATTAGATGGGGTTTGGAAATTCGGTCAAGAAAAATCTTTCACAAGGATGCTTCTACAAAGAGTTTAGTCATTCAGAGAAACCAGAAAACTTGGAAAAGGCTTCGCTATAAAAAACAGTTTTGCCGCACTTAGGACAAAGGCAGCCTGGAGCCCCAGGGAACAGAAAAGGCTGCTCACGGCAGGCTTCAGCGTCAGTGCCTTGAAAAGTAGATCGTGGGGCTCTTTGTTGGCAGAGGCAGGTCCCTTCAACGGGCAGGCAGGATCTGACGCTCTCACGCTGGCAGTCCGTGGCTGGCAGTCTGTTGCAGCCCCTCTTAAAGCTCGACGTAACAGTCTCCTCCAAGTCCACCTCAAAGTCCCTCTCCAAGTTCCTCGTAAAGTTACACTGGCAAATTCCCGGTGAAGTCCCTCTTCTGAGTCTCTCTTCTGAGTCCGCCTCTTCTGAGTCCCACAAGATAATGTGTCCTGTTGCCGTATATATGCTGGGGCGATTTGCTTTCCCTAGTTCAAACCCGCGGGGGTGGGGTGAGGTACTTAGCACCTACTCCTTTCAAATACCAAACCCCTGGAACCAGAGGGGTGGGGGGGAGCAGAACAGTTTCACACCCTATTCAAACCTTCGGTGGGGCAGGGACTTGGGTGTGCCCTGCCACAACTATATACTCTGTAAAATATTACAGTTCCACATATTTAGGTGTTGAATAACAATTTCCTTAGATTTTGCATAAATCAATTTACATATGTTGCTGGATCTGGAAAAAAAAAAACAAACAACCAAGCCTAAAAGAGCCTTCCGTGGTAGTAGTTACTTGGTAAAGTCTTTGTGTTCTGTTTCACTTCAATGCATTGTTTGAAGCTGGTATTCATTGTCTTGCTCTTGTGCCCTTGCAGCCCAGGATATTGTGACTGATTCTAGAGGTGCCATTAGTGGAGAACTAATTTCCCTAGAAATTTGTTCCCCACATGTCTCAGATCTGACACTAATTGATCTTCCTGGAATTGCCAGAGTGGCCGTGGGGAATCAGCCAAAAGACATTGGGCAACAGGTAAAACGCAGTCTCACATGCCAACTTGTACACAGGGTCACTGCTCTAACCTATCTCCTATCCAAGCCTTTCAGTCATGCTGCATCACTGAGCCAGCAATAGAGCTACACTAACAAACAGGCCTATTTTTCAGACGATTACTAAATTGCCAGTAGGAACTGTGAGGTCCAGGATCTCCTGTCTGTTCTACTGTGCAAGAGGGAGCTAATTACACTGTCTGTGAAGGAACCACCTCAGGTGCCTTGACACAACCTACCAATGGAATAACCCAGCCATATGGACCCTGAAAACAGTGCAGTCCCCATGTGCCTTGGGTAGATCAATCTGGAAGATAGATACATCCCAAAACATGTTGTCTCTTACCAGCTCTGTGGGTGTGTTTGTCAAAAGCGAATAGATATGATTCTAAGCTCTTCTGGAGCAAGGCAGCAAACCAGCCCTCTTACAGGTTTGGTGTTCTGTCATCCCTCACTTAAGTGCAAGAGCACATCAAAATCAGACCAACCTCAGTTTTTTTCTCATCCCTTAAGGCATCCCAGTAGGCTTTTTAAAAAACTAAACAGAATATGAGTTAAAAGTGGAGGAGGTCTCTTCTTTTCCTCTCGTTGCTTTTAGAAGAAATGCTGGCAAATGCAAATAAAACTCTGGGTGGACAAGGCCAACTGTGAGTGATGTGCAGGAGCTGAGTGTATTGTTTGTCCTAAATTGCTGTTAATTAATAATTTGAGATAAGAGTACCCTGAAATAATTAGGTATGCCTATGAAAATGAGACAAGATTAAATGGTCCAGGCTTTACTCCCTCAGAGAAGAATAATTTAATCTCACAATTAGACAGTAATCTTTCTGTTGCATTCAGAAGAAAGCAACAAGTATGACATGATCCACATAGTTGTCTTGTCCCCAGCTGCCTGCATCCTTCAGATTTGGAAGCTATAGCATCATAGCATGTCAGATATTTGGAGGAAGTAGAAAAGAGAGGCACTAACCCAGAAAAAAATTGCTTCAGCATGAGCACAATGGAGTTGTGTGAACCTTTTGCAATGCAACACAAACTACAAGAAACTTTTAGTTTGCCATTGAAACATAGAAACAGCAACAGCTAAGTGCAGCTTTGGTCTGGTTTGGTTTGTGAGTTTATCTTTCCACAAATACTCCATGAAATACAAGCCAAAGGCATTTGTTCTCCTTTCAGAGATACAAGTGTGGGAGTTACCAGCACAACCTAACTTGCTTTCTTTCCATAAATGTGCACCTAAATGTCAGAATTTGTGATTATTTATTATCTGTAATATTTCTATAATGAAAGATTACATGCATGAGAGATTAAACTCTACATAGCTTTCAGGACAGCTGTAACAACAGTCTGGTTTCATTCATACTGGATGTTTAGATCAATATTGAAGTATGAAAAGAGGCTGCATTCTTCTGCTTTTCTGCATTTCTGTGCCATTCTTTATCATGTAATACAATCCTTAGTATATGTGATGTTTAGTGTCATCAGACAGTGGCTTATATTGATATAAATAGTCACATCTTGCATGCAAACTTCTGATTTTACTCAACTTCATTACTACTGTGTTGCATTGCAGATCCAAAAGATACTTAAAAAAACAATAAGCTGCAAAGAGACACTGAATTTGGTAGTGGTGCCGTGTAATGTGGATATTGCAACAACAGAAGCACTGAAAATGGTTCAAGAGGTGGACCCCCATGGAGAAAGGACACTAGGTGAGGTGATTTTTAAATTACAAGTTGAAGAGAAGTGCAAATATTTTTTTTTCCATGAAGGTCTGATGTTCTGTGTTCCATGCCAGATCTGTGAAACTGGCAGCTGGAAGAAGGGAAGAGAAGAAAACAGCCTCTGATACAGTAGCTTTAATAATCCCTCAGTTTTCACAGTATCACCAAGGTTGGAAGAGACCTCAAAGAGACCTCATCAAGTCCAACCTGATAGCACAGACCTCAAGACTAGATCATGGCACCAAGTGCCACATCCAAACCCGCCTTGAACACCTTCAGGGACGGTGACTCCACCACCTCCCTGGGCAGCCCATTCCAGTAGTCAATGACTCTCTCAGTGAAGAAATTTCTCCTCCCCTCAAACCTAAACTTCCCCTGGCGCAGCTTGAGACTGTGTCCTCTTGTTCTGGTGCTGGTTGCCTGAGAGAAGAAAGCAACCTCCTCCTGGCTACAACTACCCTTCAGGTAGTTGTAGACAGCAATAAGGTTTCCCTGTGAGTCTTGCTGATATTCATGTTGTGAAAACTGGGAAGTTAAAATCTCAGGCTTAATGGTGGGAAAATTTTGCTGCTACCTGTCAAAAAAAGGTTTGCAGGGCAAAATTCATGGTGGGAGGTCAACTGTACGGCAAGGTTTATATTGCAAAGCCCAGGTGCAGAGAGCTTTCTAGGAGAGGGAAAACAAAACAGAGAGAAGTTGCTTTATAAAACATGGTACAGAGCATTCTCACTCTGGTGACCAGATGTCTTACTGCACCTCTGTCACCTTTAACTTCTGTACTCAATTAACTTTCTCTCTGGGTAACCTCACAGGGATCCTCACAAAACCTGATCTGGTGGACAAAGGAACCGAAGAGTCTGTCATTAAAATAATGCAAAACCTGATGGTCCCCCTCAAAAAAGGCTACATGATGGTGAAGTGTCGTGGGCAGAAGGACATCGACAATGAACTGGACTTGGCCTCTGCAATTGAGAATGAGAGAATATTCTTCGAGAGTCATAAACATTTCAGGTACTTCTTGTAGGAAGGACCTAATTAAAACTCCATTAAAATCCCTCAAAAGCTTCCTGCTAAATTGCTGAGATTCGTTAGGCTTATAAAGAGGCATTCACTACACTCACTGTTTCTCATTGCCAAATTTCTCATTGACACGTATCAGTATGTGTGTTGGTTTGAGTTTAGCTTCCCAGGGGACTCAAAAAATATATCTAACAGAAACCAATACAGTGATAGTAGGATGCCTTCCCCTCTCCCACCCCTTTTGGAAAGGAGGAAAAGAAAGGAGGGGAGAGAAGGGGTAAAAACACCCAAAGAACAGTCTTGCTATGATTTGGAAGTTAAAAGAAAAACTTTAACAACAAATAAAAGGTATTTAAGGTAGGGGAGTTACGAATAGGTATAGGGAAGGGAAAACAAGATACAAAATATATATACAACCAGATGGATGTCAATGGATTGAAGGGATGTCCACCATAGATAGAGACTGGCCATGTGGTAAGACAGGATCAGGAGGAACAGTAGTGTCGAGCACACAGGCCACGAGGAGAGAAAGAGAGAGACAGGAAGTTCCTCTGTTTATACAAGGGGTCCAGACAGGAAGTGGGAGTGGGTAAAACACTACACCTGGGGTCGAGCAGACATGGGGTCAAGTTCTGACCACTCCACCCACCCAGGAGGGTTAACCCTTTACAGTATGTCAGAAGAATTTTACACGTCAGATAAACTCTTACAGTGTGCTTTGGATACAAGTTTGATACAGGTGTCTCCTTAACCTGGGAGAAGTGCAATGAACTTCAGGAGTTTGTAACAGTTCCAAAGTATTCAAGTTAAGCATCGCACTTCAGATTGAGCTCAAGTCAAACACTGAAGGAATACAGTCTTTACGGAGGACAGAGGACATGGAAGTGTTGGAGCGGGTCCAGAGGAGGGCCACAAGGATGATCAGAGGGCTGGAGCAGCTCTCCTATGGGGACAGGCTGAGAGAGTTGGGGCTCTGCAGCCTGGAGAAGAGGAGGCTTTGAGGGGACCTGATAGTANGAGCTGTACTAGTGGGAGTTGTCCCTGCCTATGGCAGGGGGTTGGAACTAGATGATCCTTGAGGTCCCTTCCAACCTTACCATTCTATGATTCTATAAGATGACTCAACAACAATTCAATCATAACATAAAGAATGGCAGGTGCAAAGGTTTTTGAATCAATATATTTAGCACATACAGAAATAATGCAGCAGCACATGAATCTGTTGTTAGTGCGTGCGATTTTTAGATTCTTCTGTTTCCCTGTTCTTAGAAATAGCAATAGCTGCCGCAGGATCACAGGATGTCAGGTGTTGGAAGGGACCCAAAGAGATCATTGAGTCCAAGCCCCCTGCCAAGGCAGGGGTAGACCGTAGAATCTAGTGCAGATCACAGAGGAACACATCCAGACTGGGCTTGAAAGTCTCCAGAGAAGGAGACTCCACAATCTCTCTGGGCAGCCTGTTCCAGTGCTCTGTGCCCCTTGCAGTAAAGAAGTTCCCCCTTGAGTTGAGGCGGAACCACCTGTGCTGCAGCTTCATCCATTGGTCCTTGTCAAACTCTTCCATAAAAGCCATGGTACCCAGAGAGTCCCAGACTGCTGCTGCATCTCTAGTGACACTTCCCAGAGGTCATTTCTTTACTCAGTTTGTGTAGTTGAACTAGGAAAAACAGAGTAGTGTGTCAGTGCTGGTTTCCCTCCTTGCCCTGCACCTACAATCTTTTCCTGTTTTTTTCAGCATCTTTATGAAAGAAGGAAGGGCTACTATCTCTTGTCTGGCAGAGAGGCTCACAAACGAACTTGTAAGACACATTGTTGTAAGTATCAGAGGTGCCAAACTAACCTGTTTGTATTAGTGACTATCTAAACATTACTTCAGCCCTTCAGCCTTGGATTGCAACTGTTTGCAATTGGATTGCATCTTTTATGCATAGATAGCACTTACTTACATAGATAGCACTTATGATTCTATGATAGGACTGGGGGGAATGGAACACAGCTAGAAATGGGGAGATTCAGACTGGATGTTAGGAAGAAGTTCTTCAGCATGAGGGTGGTGAGACTATGGATTGGGTTGCCCAAGGAGGTGGTGGAAGCCTCATCCTTGGAGGTGTTTAAAGGCCAGGCTGGATGAGGCTCTGAACAGCCTGATCTAGTGTGAGGTGTCCCTGCCCAAGGCAGGGGCGGTGGAAGTAAATGATCCTTGTGGTCCCTTCCAACTCTGACTGATTCTATGATTCTAATTACCCTTCAATCTGATCATCTGAGAACAAATTGAACTGAGAGTAAAGAAACCCACGCTCTGTCCTCAGATTTGCCTGTAAGCTGAAGACTGATAATAGGCAAATCCTTTCATCTCTTTGTGACTCCTGCCTTTTCAATGGCAGTGATACTTCTTTTTGTTGGTGGAGTATGGATGGGCAGGGTGATGAGTTACTGCTGTGAGCTTACTAAAGGACAAGAATCTCTATTTCACTGTAAATGTCTTCAAAATTTCAAGTCAGATCTATTTTATTTTATTATTATACCAATATATGTACATTGGTGTTTTAATTTTATATTATTATTATTATTATTATTATTATTATTATTATTATTATTATTATTATTATTATTATTATTATTATTATTATTATTATTATTATTATTGTCATTGTTGTCGTTGTTATTGTTGTTATTGTTGTTATTACTATTATATATTGTATATAATATGTTATATAATATATATTGGTTATATAATATATATTAATTATATAATTATTATATGTTATATATACCTTGATGTCAGGAGGAAGTTCTTTACAGTGAGGGTGGTGAGGCACTGGCACAGGTTGCCCAGGGAGGTTGTGGCTGCTCCCTCCCTGGAGGTGTTCAAGGCCAGGTTGGACGAGGCCTTGAGTGACCTGTACTAGTGGGAGGTGTCCCTGCCTATGGCAGGGGGTTGGAACTAGATGATCCTTGAGGTCCCTTCCAACCTTACCATTCTATGATTCTATATATAATATGTAAATTATTACATTACTTGCAAGTAATGTATTATTACATTACATTGTACTTTACATTGTATTGTTACATTACATTACTTATTGCATTAATGGAAAATGCTAAAATTTGGGGAAACTCTAAATTCAGTCCTGAAGGAGAAAAAATAATTATTTTTATCCTTCCATAAAACAGGCAGCTAAATGATGGTGTTCAGTCATGTATTTATGAGGAATAGAGGGATCATTGCAGTCCCTGCATCACCACCTCCCTGGCACTACCTGTGAGGACAGTTTTTTGTCTCACTGTAGATGAAATGTTGCCCTGGAGTGCAGCTACTCTGCCTACCTTGCAGCAAGGTCCAGTTTTATTTCTCAGAGAGATCCTAGCCCCCTACCGCCTTCTACACTTACTGTCACTCATGGGATACAAGGACAACAAGCTCTTGGACTCCTAAACACAGCAATGACCACGTGTAGGTGTAGATCATTCTTAGAGGGATTCTGTTTTCCTTCCGAAACCAGGCACGTTCAACCTACATAAATTCTTTCTTTACTGTTTACCCCCTAGAAAACTTTGCCAACACTAAAGAACCAACTACATGAGAACCTCCAAAAGACATTACAGGATCTAAAGAGATGTAACAGAAGCATACCCACAACAGATTCCGAGAAGCTTTTTTTCCTCACAGATGTAAGTACCAATGTTGGTTTGGTCACAGAGCAGACCCAAAAGCTAAATGTGGGAGAAAAAGATACCACCTAAAATTAGGCAAACTGTCAGCATGAACACAACCAGGAAGCTTGTGATAGCTATCACTGAAGTGTTTTGAGAGTACCATAGCAAACATGGAAGGAATACATCATACCTGCAAAAATAATGGAGCATAGGAGCTCATGGCCTCTTCTCCAATCTTTTTTTTCCTGTTAATATATGACCACAGAACCAAATAATGACTAAACTGATTAGTTGAAATCAAGCATCTCAGAGAGGGAAAACTTTTATTCCTTCCTGCCTGATATTTTGAAAGGTTTCCAGTGTTTACAGCACTCATAAGATCAAATGCATTTCTGATTGCAAAAGATGGGTTGCAAGTCCACCTAAGTGTCTCATCTAGAAGGGCTAATTGGTCACAGTAAACTTCCACCGGGCCCAGAAGGGGTGCTTATGAAGGAAGGCTCATCAGCCTTCAATGACTTCATACAAGTCTGATCAATTAGAATTTAGCACACGATTTTAAGAATCCCACAGGAAAGCAAAAAATAAAATAAACCAAAAATTTTTCAAAGGAAACAAAAGCAAACAAAAACATATCAAGTTTGTTCTCCTCTGGCTGTTCTGGTTTTGAAAAAAAAGACCAAAAAACAAAAAAAAACCCACCAAAAAACCAGCAAACCCCAAAAATCCCCAACAACAACAAACAACAAGAACCAAACACCCAGGAGCTAAGAGCATGAAATATTTGGAGAAAAAATGTCGAAGCAGGGAGATGGCTCATTAAAAACATTAAATGCCTGCAGATTTACTTAATGTAAGCAAGTTTGTCTGAAAAAATGAAACTACTACATGACTTACATGTTTTCTAATGCATTACAGTTGGTCAAATCCTTTAATCAAGACATTTCTCGGACAGTACTTGGAGAGGAAGAAGTGTTTGGAAATGAAACTAGACTGTTCTCAAAACTTCGCGCAGAGTTTCAGTCATGGGCTGTGATTGTCCGAGAGCATGCTGCAAATGGTAAGCATGGAACACCATCACTTGGACCTAACCTGAGCTTCCTTTCCCTTGCTTTTAAATTTAAACACAGCATCATAAACACATTGTTTTCAAGAAGGTAAAAAACAAGAAGCTGGAAGCATCCATCTGCTGTAGTGCTAGGCCAGTTATGCTTTGGTCCCTGGGGACAAAGACGCAGCTTGCATTAAGTGCTGCCATTACAGAGATCAGCAGATGTCTCCTCCCAGCAAAGCAATAAAACCAAGAGTGTGGACCCTGGCACAGAATTATTTGGTGATTCTCTGAACCATTCTTCTTTAACAAAGCCAACATCCATAAATCATACTAAGCACAATGTAGTATATTTACACTATGTAACAAATTTGTTATAGTTCACAGAATCTTGGTTGAAAGGGACTTCCAGAGATCATTGAGTCCAACCTCCCTGCAAAGGCAGGACCTCTTTAGGGTAGTTTGCTCAGGAACACATCCAGGGGGGGTTTGAAAGTCTTCAGAGAAGGAGACTCCACAACCTCTCTGAGCAGCCTATTCCAGTGCTCTGTTACCCTCACTGTAAAGAAGTTTCTCCTCATGTTGAAGTGAAACCTTTTATGTTCCAGTTTGTAGCCATTGCTCCTTGTCTTATTGCTGCTGACTAGCAAAAAGAGATTGCCCCCCTCCACTTGACACCCACCCCTCAGCTATTTTTAGACATTGCTCAGATCCCCTTTCAGCCTTTTCTTCTCCAGACTAAACAACCCCAGGGCTCTCGGGCTCTCTCCATGGGGGAGATGCTCAAGTCCCCCAAGCATCCTTGAGACCAGTTCTATTGCTATTATTAAGACTGTTTGGGAATTTTGGTCTCTTCTCTTCTCTTCTCTTCTCTTCTCTTCTCTTCTCTTCTCTTCTCTTTTTTTTTTTTTAATCTGCTTTAACAGTGTGCAAGGAGTGGAGAAAACAATCTTGAGTCTGAAGTAACTGAAACCTTGTAAAGAATACTCCTTATGTACATTGCCCACCTTGCTAATTGTTTAACTGAACCCAGTTCACAACTGAGGAGCAGGGGGCTACACACTGACTGAACTCTGCTGGACATTCACTCTCTTCTGCAACATCTTTTTCACATCCGTCAGAGATCTCATTATTTGCTCCTAGAGATGAAATAACATCAACTGCTAGTCAAGCAGTAGCTCTTGAAACAAGTTGTTTTAGTCTTTTGATGCACACTCTGAGCACTCGAGTGGCTCTAAAATGCTAAGTACAAATACAGTGCAAAGGTGCTGACAGCCAGACACAAGGATACGTACATACATGCATGTGTGTGGAGACAGAAAAATAAGAGGTATGTCAGTACCTCTTATGTCCCATCTGTGAAGTACCAAAGAAATTGACATGATTTTATCAAGAGGAATAGAAGAGTAAGGCAATGATAGCAAGAAGCAATAGAAGTAAAACCATCAGAAAGCACTGCAGAAAGATGCAGCTTCTTCAGAGAACAAATGGCAACTGAGAAGCAGAAAATACAGATGGCAACACATGGCAGCTGAACCAGCAAGGGAATCCTCTGGGCACTTTAGATTATAGGTTGGATTTAATGATCTCAAAGTTGTTTTTAAACCTGATTAATTCTGTGATTATACCCACTGATCTGAACAAATGCAGTAAGATCAGGGTAGCAGCAAACAGCAACACTTACAACAGCACGGCTCTTGCTGACAAGATGCTACCCCAAAATCACACACACACAATACTTCCTTCTTAAATCTGGAATTTATAAATTGTGTGATTTAGTACTAAAGCAATGTTACCTTAATATTACAGCTAAAAAAGTTGCACCAAGTGAAATGTGGAAATACGAAGTCCAGTGTCGTGGACGGGAGCTTGTATCCTTTTCCAATTACCGGACTTTTGAGGATATCGTAAGAAAGCAAATCATAGAACTGGAGCAGCCAGCCTTTGATACACTGAACAATGTAATTGGTATGTCTCACAGCCTCGTGAAGCTGTCACGTGGGAGGCATGGGTCTGTCCAACAAAATATTTTCCTGGATAAGCTGCTGTTCTCTCTACTGGAGCATGAACTCCACTTGGGATACTTCAGAGTGGGGAAATGAATCTGATTCATCCTGGGAGTTTGCTTCTTCTCTAGAGCCTCCAAATTCTGCACATGGTCTCTAGCATTTGTTAATACTTTCCTCAGTGGGTGGTGGGAGTTTGAATGTAGCTGTAATAAATAACACAGCAAAGAAGTAGTGTAGTAGAAGTACCTAGCACCAGATAAGTGGTTTGGTATTCCCAAGCCCAGGGAATGGCATTCACAAATATGAATTAGGAATCCAGCTTCTTTGCCAATTCCTTACATGACATTTTATTGTATTTATTTTTATTTATTATATTATTTACGTGACATTCATTAGACAGTGGTTGCTGGGGCTGGGGGAAAGGGTATGTAGTTCACTGAGTAAAAACGCTCAAAAACCCCCAAAAGGTATGTCATGATCTTCTCTCTCTCTCTCTCCTCTGCCTTAGAAGGCAGCTACAGTGCCTATGATAGACTCAGTGCTCTGTACCATATGCAGTAGTCACTCTTCCTGGGGAAGCCACTTGGGGGTGAGATGCAGATATGTTTATTTGGCCAAGCGATGGTGCATCTAGTCAGATACAGCACAGAGATGGCTTTATCAAGGAAATGTCAATGACATTCAGTCTCTCAGGTGTTAAATGGTGACAGGAGGTCTTTAATGGCTCACACTCTTGGACCCAGAAGTCTAAATTCTCGCTCATTTGTGTTGGTCATAAAGGCATAGGACATGAGAACAGCTGCTCAGCTATTTCTACCTGGATATATGAAACAAATAGTTTTTGCAAGCCTCCTCACTTGTTTAACTGACTTTATTTTGCCTGTCCTTGCCTTAGGATTGATTGAAAAGAAAGTTATGGAACTCGCTGAAAGGCATTTTGCTAGTTTCCCCAATCTAAATAAGGCTACCGAGGTAAGATGATCTTTATAACATGAGATAAGAGCAAGACAAAATGGCATTTATACATACAGCCATGCTTACAGTACTTATTTCATTGCAAGCGTGGAATTTCTTGCAGGCCTATGGTTTTTATAAAATAAAGAAGAAAATTATATAATTTGAAAATTATAGCATGTTTACAGTGGCAATAATGAAAGTGCATTTTGCCTTTCAGCAACTTTCAACTTTGACAGGACCTGAAACATATATTCCTCACTTAGTTCACATCCTTGTTGCATACAACACAATGCATGGTATGGCTACCTTGGAGAGTTTATAATTCATTCCACATTTAAACCCTGCATGATTTGTAAGCACGTGGGCAGCCTCAGAGCACTAAACTGTTTTTCCCTCCCTGAAAGGCAAGTCAGGGTGTTAGCCAGCGCAGGAATCTCTTCTTTGATAAAAGGGAGTAGCAGCAGCGTACAAGCTCAAAATTATTTGACCATGGGAGAGTTAAGATAACTGTTCATGATTTTAGTACTGCATGTTTTGGGGTAAAGTTAAAAAATATGGTTGTGATTGAAAGTGCTTTAAGGAAGATGAGAAGCAATGCTGGGCAGCTAGAAAGCAGAGTCATTGACAGGGTACTCCTTATAAAGGAACCTCACAGGCAAATATGAATAAAATAGGTGGTTTGGTTTTTGACTTCCATAGTCAAACCCTACTGAGCTCCTAGGCCCAGCAGACACCAAGCAAAGAAGCTCTTTCAGCCAAACACAGAGATGCTCAGGGTGGGGTTTTAGGCATAACATGGTGAGAGGAATTAAAAGGAAGTTCTGGTAGGCACTTAAAGATGAGAAAAAGATACGTTTTTCAGAGATGTCAGGAAAGCATTTTGATGGAATTTGAGGATGAATAATGGACTTTTGCTGTCCGCACCAGACTTTTAAGTGAAAGTATCAAAAAGGTCAGAAAGTATCAGATTACTGCAGTGGAAGTCTCAAATGGTGAGGGGTTAGACAGAGTTCATTTGGTGACTGCAGCTTTTGAGAAGGGCAGGAGGGGCAATGGAGTTCACATCAGTGCTTTGGTCACTGCCTACTGCAAGAGGTAGTCACAAACAAAATGCATGCAACAACTGAACACAGGCTAAAGGCTGAATTCATAGTTGGCCATCACTGCTTGTTCCCACCAATGTTCCATTTTCCTTTGGGGTCCAAACATCAGGCTTTGACTGATACCACTCATTTAAGGAGGGGACAAAACTGCCACATTTTCCTGCTCTGTCACAACAGAAGAACCAGAATCTAAAGTATTACTCCTTGTTCCCGAGAGCTGGTCTGGGATTAGGCAGTGCTGCAGCAAGGACTGTTGAACACTGTGCCCAACCTGCCATTCCCTGGGGACACTACTAAGCACCAAAACATCTGCAAAGCAATCAGATGTCTAAGAACTTGTAATTCTTTTCTTTCCTAGATCGCAATTGAAGACATTTTACTGAAACAAAAAGAAGAGACTGAACGACAGATTCGGGCCCAGTTTAAAATGGAGAAAATCATATACTGCCAGGATGACTTGTACCTTCAGTATTTGCACATTAGCACAGAAAAGGCTGACAAAGTTGCCAGTGGGAAAGAGTTTCTGTCGGGATCTAGTTTGGATCAAAACCCTCTCCTTGCCAAGGATATGCTTCACCACACAACAGCCTATTTCAGTGTGAGTTTACGGCCTACAGTATAGCACCTCCTCTGCATTCTGAATGTTGTAGCACCTACTCCTCATCCGCATCTTGCTGTAGCCATGCCATACTACCATCCACGGAGTAGTAGCCACAGGGTGTAAGTGTCTCATCTAGGTACTCTCAGCTTCTGTATTAATTGATTGGAGCTTATGACCAGCGATGGAAGTGCCAGGACAAAGCTGGTCTGTCAGGCTGCGTTGGCACAGTCGCCAGGGGGAAGTAGTTGCGCAGGGCAGGGTATGGTGATTAGGAAAGCCTGCAGGTTGTTAACATGACACCTGGCTCCTAAACCACCTAGCTAGCTACCACCCAGCCCGGCATGGCTCCCTGGTGCAGGTCCCCCTTGCTTGGGGAATATGCCATTGGCAAGTGAGTCCTTTTTTTTTCACCTTTCTTCAGCCTTTCATGGAGAAGTGGGTGAGTCCCTGCTGTCTATACAATGCTGTCTTTCTGGCTTGGATTCCTATTGAAACAAACGTTAGGGAGAGGAAAGGACAGTCAGCTGTAGTACAGAGGAGGTGATAGGATGGGGAAGAGCCCTTCGCCCTGTAACTGTTAGTGATACTCAGTTAGTGGCAAACCCCCTCTCCAACAAAGGAAGCAACAGTCCTAGGATTGCTTTCCCCATTCCGAGTTCATCTTGCCTCTTTCAAGCAACCCTAACTTCTGCAAGCTTAACAACATTATGTACAGCATTTCAATATTTGGCAGTGTCTGAGATCTCAGGTCAGCCTGAAGCCCCTCTGCATATTCCTGCTGACCGCAGAATGTAATGTCAGGGGTTTGCAGTCAGATCCTAAACGAATGTGGCAGGAGGAGCAATGACAAAACATTGCATTAAAATAGATTTGGGTATCTGTAGAGATCAGAGTGTGTACGCTGTATCACAGATACTGCCACAGAAGTTAAGTCTCTTGAGACAAATGTGGTGTTTTAACAAAGGATCGTGATAAAGAAAGAGAGCAAAGAGAACATGCAGCCTCAGGATTTGCTTGATTTTTTTTGTAAAACTCACTTAGAAAACAACAAGTTCAGTATCAATAATCCAGTAAGGTAGCTAGAAACCTGTCTTGAATTTCAATAGGAAGGCTTTGACAAATTCCTGCAACGAATTGCTAAGGCTGCTCCAGCTGATAGAGAGAAAGCCATCAGCTTTTAGAGAACAAGAGGCAAAGTCAGAACTGCATAATCTCTTTCCTCCCACCTCGCTATACTCTGTGTTATAACACAAATGTCTTAGACGCTACTACACAGTTTTTAAACACCCTAAGTGACATTTCCTGCAATAGCAAATGCCAGGGCATCATATATCCAAGAAATTTATGCAAAGCCAAATACATTTTGGATGAGATGGAAACGGTTAAGTAGCCATGACTTTTGGAAATGACATGCATGAATCTGTGTCACCTATAACAGGACTATCAAGATTCTGGGTAGAATTTGGCTGCAGAAAATCACCTGTGTTATAATACCTAGGCTCCCTCCCACCATGGTCAGCAGTACCAAGGGAATGCATAGACCAAGTGTTTTAGCTGACTCAGACTAAATGTTTGCTATTGTCTAGATATTTACAGACTAGAAAGAAAAACTAAACATCAGGTCTTGGGTATTTTTCAGCTTGAACTCAGCCCCATCCTTCTACACAAGAGATTTACATCCACTGAGCTCCAGAGGTATCTGAAGGCAGAAACAGCTTAACTTCTTTACCTAAACCCTGTAGGACCCACAAATCAAATGTGCATCTAACTCATCTCCCCACCATCACTTTTAAGTCAAGTGCCACAAAAAGAAAGATGGCACCTCAGTCACACAGACACAAACCTTCACGTGACACCAGGAGGTCTGAATGCAGCTCCCTCCCAGGTTTGGAGAGGTTGTAAACCTCCTATTGCCCAAGAGTGCTAGAGAGGCCCTCAAGCCATGCAGATCTCTCTGGGGAAAGGGTACCACACATTCTTCTAGTTCAATCTGATTTAACTTGTACCAATAACTAGACCAGGCAGCTTGTCAGGTTTTGCAGAAAGTTATCTCATGGACATATCAATAGATCTCAGTGTCGCTGCCTATGGCAGAGGGTTGGAACTAGATGATCCTTGAGGTCCCTTCCAACCTTACCATTCTATGATTCTGTGTCATGGCAGACTGGTGAAGTTCCTGCTGACTGGAGAAGGGCAAACATAATCTCAATACTGCTGAAGATATTTTCCTTTGAGGTTAAAGGTTACTCAAAAGCTGTCTTAAACTTATAGATGAACAACCACATGGGAAACACCGCTGGAATAGAAGAATTTGCCACCTTTCGGGAAAATCAGTTTGATTGCCTGTTACATAACAGACTAGCAGCATGCAGAGAACATGGTGTGATGCCTGAAATTGTTCACAAGAACTATTCATCAGTTGTGTCTTCATGTGACTCTTGCTAAGAATAGCTGGCAGAGCTAAGAAGGGAATGGCCTCCCTTGGATTTAATTTGTCAAGGGAGAAAAAAACCCAAAACACTAACTACTGACATTCCTGTAACTCTTAATGTTTAGAACTTTAGAATCATAGAACGGTAAGGTTGGAAGGGACCTCAAGGATCATCTAGTTCCAACCCCCTGCCATAGGCAGGGACACCTCCCACTAGCACAGGTTACTCAAGGCCTCCTCCAACCTGGCCTTGAACACCTTCAGGGAGGGAGCAGCCACAACCTCCCTGGGCAACCTGTGCCAGTGCCTCACCACCCTCACTGCAAAGAACTTCCTCCTAACATCCAGTCTAAATCTCCCCTCTGCCAGTTCAAACCCATTGCCCCTTGTCCTGTCATTGCAAGACCTTGTCAATAGTCCTCCCTAGCCTTCCTGTAGGCCCCCTTCAGATACTGGAAGGCTACTCTAAGGTCTCTTCGAAGCCTTCTCTTCTCCAGGCTGCAGAGCCCCAACTCCCTCAGCCTGTCCTCATAGCAGAGCTGCTCCAACCCTCTGAGCATCTTTGTGGCCTCCTCTGGACCCACTCCAACACTTCCATGTCCTTCCTGTGCTGAGCGCTCCAGAACTGCACACAGACAGCACGAAAGAGACTAATGTCAATTTTTAATTCCTAGAAGCACTGACTTCTTGAAGAGTGACTCAGTACAACATGCTAAAAAACACGCTGTCGCTTCTTCCCAGATTGCACAAAGCTTCTTCCTCTTTCAGTTCTTTATGGGAAACAAGTCTCCTACTTTTTTCTTTTTTTTTTTTTTTCTTGCAGGGAGCAGGTAAACGCCTCTTAAATCAGATACCCCTCATCATCCTGTCCTTTGCCCTTCATGACTTTGGGGATATCTTACAACGTGCGATGTTGCATCTCTTGCAAGAAAAAGGCAACGTAAGCCATCTCCTTCAGGAGGACAGCGAAGCTGCTAAACAGAGGGAATACCTCACACAGCAAGTTACTCGTCTCACCGAAGCCCACCAGTACCTAAAAAAATTCGCCTTGTCATAGATTCCTTCAGTTTTCAGAAATATTGTTCTACATTTGTTATCTAGCATTATCGAAGAACTTTGCAAAAGCCACTAAAAATCCAACATAAACACATACCTTTAACACTCATTAGGGGTGTTGTGATTAAATAAATGTTACACACACACACACACACACACACACACCCACCCTTTTTAAAACATTTGCTTTATGAACTCTGTGCAGCCATTGAAATTGTTATTAAAAAGCTTGCGTTCTGAGGGTTGTGTTTTGTTGCTTGTTTGGGGTTTTTAATTAGGCTGAGGGCTCTTGGTTGTACAGCTCACAAACTGTATAAATCAAAGTTATCTAACCAGCCTTCCTAGCTGGCGTTTACTGTACCGCCGTAGCACTCCCGCTTTCCCTTGTGTTTTTGCCTAGCTGTGGTGGTTGTCTTCCCTGCCATTGCCTGAAAGATGCTTCTGTAAGGTGTCACTACTGTAAAGCCTCAATGCAGTAGGTAGAGAGAGTGCACATGAAGGTCATAAACTATTATAGAGGGAAAAGGAATGTCATCTGATGGGAGCATCCACAGAATACCACTGGTTCTGTTTCTCATTTTCTGTTCTCTAATTTGTAGAGAAAGGCTGAGGCTGTCTTTTGGATGCCTGAAATTTTGGGACTGATAAGCAATTCAATAGACGGTGTGCTGGTTTGAGGCTAATTAGAATATTTTAATAGAGAAAATCACACTATAGGCTGTGAAAGGAAAACATCATGATGTCTACTTCACTCATACGCTTGATGGAGAATTGTTTGGGAACACTAACCAAAACAATAGATAAGGGAGTCTCTCTCTGGCTCTTGCTGGAACAGGAGCTGCTGGAGGGATCTAGCAGCTTCTGGGCTCTGGCTCCTCTGCTGATTAATCCTCACTAACCACTTTTCTTCTAACCCCCCTGGCTGATCCTCTTAATTTACTTTGCACATAAGGCAAACCTTGGGGTAAGGTACAGGGGTGGGGAGAAGGTGGAAGGGTGGTTGGGAGCCCCTCCTGGGGTCTCTGATCTCTGGGAGGGGAGTCGGGTTGCTGTCTTACCTTTTATTTGTATATTTCTGTAAATATTGTGTATATAGTGTAAATATCTGCTGTACATTGTGCAAAGCTGTAAATA
>VWZE01008565.1:306483-321748 GCA_013396675.1 Eubucco bourcierii
TGAATACTGTGTCCAGTTCTGGGCCCCTCAATTTAAGGACATTGAGGTGCTTGAGCATGTCCAGAGAAGGGCAACGAGGCTGGGGAGAGGCCTCGAGCACAAACCCTACAAGGAGAGGCTGAGGGAGCTGGGATTGTTTAGCCTGGAGAAGAGGAGGCTCAGGGGAGACCTTATTGCTGTCTACAACTGCCTGAAGGGTGGTTGTAGGCAGGAGGAGGTTACTTTTTTCTCTCAGGCAACCAGCACCAGAACAAGAGGACACAGTCTCAAGCTGTGCCAGGGGAAGTTTAGGCTGGAGGTGAGGAGAAAGTTCTTCACTGAGAGCGTCATTGACTGCTGGAATGGGCTGCCCAGGGAGGTGGTGGAGTCAGCATCCCTGGAGGTGTTCAAAGCAGGTTTGGACGTGGCACTTGGTGGTCTAGTCTTGAAGTCTGTGGTATCGGGTTGGACTTGATGATCTTTGAGGTCTCTTCCAACCTTGGTGATACTGTGATACATTAGAAGAGTATTTTAGCATGTAGCTTGCGGCTTTTCTCCTTCCCCTCCCTAGGGCAAGGAGAACCATCCCAAAAGCTTTTTCATTTCTTGACAGCCAGTGCAAAATATAGTATTGCATGCTGTATTCATGACGTATTTCCTATGGAGGATTTAGTTTCATGGGCAAAGCTGTGCAAGAGTAATGTCTGCATTCAGCCGGGAAAAAAAAAAAAAAAGAAAGTGTGCATAGCAGTGTGCCACGTAGTGATTTCTAAGATGCTTAGAAAGGAAGCCTTCTCTTCGGGCTCATTACAGAATGTGTTGGAACTAGAGTAGTAGATTGCTGACATCTGTGACCCACCCTACAGTTTTCTTAACTGTGTTGAGCACTACAGCAAATTTCCCATGTGTGAGGATTATTGGTTTGCAGTGCTGCAGGACAGAAGTCACAAAAAAAGCACGATGCCGTAACGACTTGATATAATTTCTATTTTGGAAGTACATATTGGCTATTTCATGGTATGCCCCAAAGCAGGCTTGATGCTCATGAGCTACTGAAAACAATCTCTCTCACACCTAGAGAGGCAGGTTCACATTGCTGCAGGCACTGTAAGATGTAACAACAGAATGATGCACTGCCTTTAAGTTAAACAAGGACATTTAAGCCTCCTTTCACAGGTCAGAGCAATGGCGTGAGAACCGGTCACAAAAGACTTCCAACATTCCTGCATATCCAGCTCCCTTTCCCAGTGTTTGTTCAAGGGCCCAACATACTGGAATTAAAACAACCGCTTGGCTTATCCCCCTGTGGTGTTTTTCTTTTGCTTTTTATTTGTTAGGAGCATTGTTTGTTTGTTTTACATCAGACTCTCAAAGCATTCGACACTGCATCCTGCAACTGCCTGGGAAAAAATCCAAACAGACAAAAACCACTACTATTTGTTAAAAAAAAAAAAAAAACAAAATATTTATTTTTTGCAGTGTTTATATGTAAGATTGTGTTTCAGTACCAAAAGAGAAAATAAGACTAGAAGAGTCATTTCATTCAACAGATTTATCCTTCTTAACAAAAGTGACCTGGTATGGCTTTTTGATCCTCCATAATATGATTACAAATTATTTTTTTTAAATCCTAGTTGAGGTGGCATTCTGGTATTAATCACATTTTGCTAAAAACATACATGCAGATACATAAAAGAGAGCTCTAACGAGTTAAAAGCCAAATTTAACAAATGAGGTAGATCATCTGGTTACACAGAAAGGCAGACCTGTGTTTCTTTGAATAAAACATGCAGGCTATGTATGCATGCCTGCCATCAGAGGCCTATCGCCTGCAACACAGCCTTACTGAAAAGCACTGCCCTTTGCCTTACAGCAGGGAGAGTTCAACAGTCAGCTTTGATATGCACTGTCAGGGACCTCACCATCAAAACACTTAGCTCACCTCTCCCTGAGACAGCCCTTGGGCATCCACCTTCTACAGCTAGAGTGACTGCAGGGCTTGCCCCTTTTGGGGTTCAGCACAGCTGAAGGTGGAATGGCACTTGTAATTCCTAAGACAGTCAGACTGGTCTCACTTTGAATGATCTGACTTGGATGACCATTGGGTTGAGATCCTGAGGATTTTTAACAACCTGAATGTACAGTAATTTTTTTTTTCTGTGCCTCTACCATAGTGCATGAAAACTTCCCTTCATATATACCAAAACAAAACAAAAATTTCTTTTTAAATTGCCAACCAGCAGCTTAGAGATTGAAGGTTCACATTACTTAACATTTCATTTGAAACACTACTAAACCAACTGCCTTAGCATCCTGCTAGGAAAAATCTTAAATTAAATTGTGATCAAAGTTGCCATTGTAAGCCTGTGCCTGATTATCAAGTGAAAATTATTCAACTAAAGGGAGACATTTCAGGAGGCAGTTGACAGACTCTGGCAAGCACCTCAACAAGAAGAAAGGTGCTTGTTGTGATAATCCTTCACTGATTTAGATCAGTCACTGTAGCCAGCACAGAACCAAGTGTGCAATCCTTCATGTCATTTTTAGAAAGCAAATTCGATGAGAGAAAAAAGCAATCATTTGCAAAGTGAATAAATATCCCAGGCACCCGTGGCTTCATTTACTCTTGTTCTCAGAGACATCGATCAGCAAGAAGGACAGAAAGTGTTGTCATCTGTTTGCCTGTTTAAAAATAAATAAATACATTCAATAAAAACCACCACAATAAACAAACAAACAAACAAACAAACAGATAAATAAATGGTTCCCATTCTGCTGAAGGCTGACAGCCTATCTTATGAATTACTTGGATGCTTCTCAAAAGAACAACTTCATCAGCAGTCAGGTCAATTTATTTATTTATTGTTATAAATTGAATCAGGTTTGAGGATTTGGGGCATTTACAATCACTCAAAAAGATCCAAAATATTTTACCTGCATATTTTTATAAATCCAATCCGTAAACACAGTCATATTTCCATACACTCCAGGTCTATTGGGACTAGCACAACCAGTTCCCCAACTGGTATCTCCAACCAGCCACCACACAGAGCTTTTGTTAGTTACTAGTGGACCTCCACTGTCACCCTGCACAAAATACAAGTGTATTATTAAGTGACTTGGACATTGGGAAAGACACAATCCAAGAAGACACACTTCAGGAATACAGGTTAAGTTTCAAAACCACCATTTTAAGGCAGTCACTAAAACAAACAGTAAGGACAATGAGATTATTAAGTGAATTAAGCTTGCCATAGAGCTAAAAGTTATTTGCCCCAGGCACCAAATGACACAGGCATTATTGACTTCTTTGTCCACAAGCATAACATAAGGTATCACCGTGAATACTAAGAGCATTCATTCATTTTCAAGTACCAGATAACAAAACATCCCTGAAGCACTGAAAACGACTGCCTCACCCTCTTTGGGTATTTAGCAACAACTCAGGGCTGGCAGCCATTCAGAAGATAAAACAAAAACTCTCCTTTAAAAAAGGAATGCATCAGAAAAGAAACTAAAAGCCTTTCTTTTTTTTTTTTTTTTAAATCCATTGAATCTGTTTGTAATTATCAGATTATTAACAAAGTCTATTAGAAAGATGACAAAAATAATTACGATTAATTACCTGACAGGAATCAAATCCTCCTGTTAGATATCCAGCACAGATCATAGTAGGCAAAATCATGCCATCATAGATGTAGGCAGAATTACATCTGGAACGTTCTATTAAGGGCACCATAACGTAATTCAAGGTATTTGATGTTTTACCTAAAATTGAGACATGCACAAAAACACACATATAGAGACAAAATTAGAATAAGCATCCAGTGTCATTGCTGTTACAAATCCCAGCAGCTGGTATGGTTCAAGATGAAATAAACTTACTAGAAATATTGGAATTGACAGTTAAACTATACTGTCCATCACACAGAGACAACTGACAATGGATTTCCCTTCCAAGTCAGTGAGTTCCCTGCTTTGCTGTCAGTATACTGCAAAACAAGACAACATGGCACCTACCTGCTGACTCAGCCCCAAAACAACTAACTGTGTTATCTACAAGGCCATTAAAAGCACATGAAGTCTCCAAGAGGTGAAAAGGACCTCCCAACAGTGTCGCAGTCCAACACAAGGTACTACCGATTTCATGTTCAGGGTTCAGCTTCCCTAACATTCTCCTTCCTCCCCAGCACCTTCTTATACTGAAAGAAACCTTTCCTCCCTTTCCTTTTCACTACTCACAAATTTACTGACATCATAGTAATTTAGTTTCAGGTGGTGGAAAAGATAAACCCATGTCCTTTCCCAGTCTTGCCAGAGGGCAAGCTTGGCATGCAGCTGTCCTTGTTACACCAGAAGTGTCCCTGCTATCAGGGGCACAGACTTATTTCCTGTGCAAATATTTCTGACTCTGGATTTGAGGTTTCTTTGCAGACTGTTCAATGCAACATGTCACGACTTGGTTAGAGACAGAACACCCTGTGTAAATATTAGAGTGCATAAAAAGGGTGAAAAAATAGTGTATCAACTGATCTGGCTCAAAGTGCCCACCCAGCCTGTGTGATGGGTGTTTGCAGACAGAATAAGTAAGACAAGGAGAAGGAGGACAAATTACAGAAATTTGTCCAGAGTCAAACTATGCCAGAATCACTCTTTACCTCCTTGGTACTCTGCTCCCCACCCAGATATCCAGCACTGCTGATCAGGCTGGAACATCATTCCTGGATTAGGCAGACAAATTGGCCGCACATTATCTACAAAGCAAACACAATAACATCTGTAATCCCACATGTCCAGACAAGTCAGAATAAATGCATATGAAAGGTCTTGGCAGGACCATTGCTTATAAATGCATACACCGTGCATTTTCTCTGTGCTTCAACCTCCCTGCAGATAAGCAACACTGTGCATCCCATGCTACAGCAGCAAGCTTGTCAGCTGCTCATCCCAGATGGCTGCCTAATCTTCACCTCTAAGTGAGGAACAACCCTGGTTAAGGGTTTCTGCCTCAATTATTCAGGCCAGCTACAACAATTAACACCAGCTCTTCACTCAGTAGATGACAAGCAGAAAACCTTAACAACTACCCTCCTGCATTCTATATGCAAAACTGCTGGCAATAATCACGGTGCAAGTAGGATTTAATGCCTATGTACAAGAAACATAAAACAAAAAGTGGGTAAGCAGACAACCCCCCTGATACCGGCAGCAGAACCACTCCAGTTTACTGCTAGTAGCTTTAAATTGATGCACTGAAATATAAAGAACTTGTACAAAAAAAAAAAAAAAAACCCTTCAAGTTTAAATAGTAGTTTATCCTCTAATTTTTGCTGCTTGCTTACAATCAACCTATTCCTACAAGTAGTTTCTTGTAAAATTTGATTTTGGGGTTGGTCTGGACTTTTTTGCAATTATTATTTAACATAACTTGGTTTAGCGCTTAATCAGCTACTCCACTACTACATGCTGAATATAAACATGTAAGAGTAGGAACACTTAAGTATCACACAGCGTTCTGAGGTAGAAATACATTATTGAGACAAGCCCAAACTCCCTTTACTGTGTGCTAGATTTAAATAAATCTTACTTAGAAAACCACAATGTGCCCTCTGACTCTACTTCCACCCTGTTGTTTCTATCTCTAAGGCATCTCTATCTACATTTTGTGTTATTCCCATGAGTATCTATACAGATTTCTTGATTAACTCCAGAAGTTTTAAAAGATGTGCTCATTGCCAGTAGATTTTTGCCTTAAGAAGAGCTGAATACATACCAGTAAAACTCAGTGGTGTGTCTAACTTCATAAGAGCAACATCATTGTCTTTAGAGTCTGTGTCATAATCTGGATGGGAAATTATCAGCTGTACTCCGTAGCTGTTTCTCAAGAGCATCTCATTTTGGTTCAGAATCCCAGCATAAACCCTCCAGCTGTACGGGTCAGAAAATCGTCTACAGAAAAAAAAGAAAGAAAGAATCAAAAGTTTATCTTCTCTGGCAATGAGTCAGCAGAAAAATGGTCTCAGAAAATGTACTCAAATGCATGTATAACCAAGAATACACAGTCAATGCATTCATGTAAGGTCCTGCACCTGGGTCAGTGCAATCCCAAGCACAACTCCAGGCTGGGTGGTGAATGGTTGAGAGCAGCCCTGAGGAAAAGGACCTTGGAGTCTGGGTTGATGAAAAGCTCAACATGAGCCTGCAGTATGCAAATGCAGCCCAGACAGCAACCAAGTCCTGGGCTGCATCAAGAGCAGCGTGGCCAGCAGGGCAAGGGAGGGGATTCTGCCCCTTTACTCTGCTCTCGTCAGACCCCACCTGGAGTACTGTGTGCAGTTCTGGAACCCTCAGCACAGGAAGGACATGGAAGTGTTGGAGTGGGTCCAGAGGATGGTCACGAAGATGCTCAGAGGGCTGCAGCAGCTCTGCTATGAGGACAGGCTGAGAGAGTTGGGGCTCTGCAGCCTGGAGAAGGCTTCAAGCAGACCTTGTAGAGGCCTTTCAGTATCTGAAGGGGGCCTACAGGCTGGGGAGGGACTATTTACAAGGTCTTGTAATGACAGGATTAGGAGTAATGGGTTTAAACTGGCAGAGGGGAGATTCAAACTAGATGTTAGAAAGGAGTTGTCTACAGTGAGGGTGGTGAGACACTGAGCAGGTTGCCCAGGGAGGTTGTAGCTGCTCCCTCCCTGGAGGTGTTCAAGATTAGATTGGATGAGGCCTTGAGTGACCTGTTCTAGTGGGAGGTGTCCCTGGCTATGGTGGGGGATTGGAACTAGATGATCTTTGAGGTCACTTGCAACCTAAACCATTCTATGATCCAACTACCATTTTCAAAGAACAAGGTAAACAAATTGTAAAATATCCAGCTTTGGGAAAGCTTGTCAGATCTCATAATTTTTTTTTTTTTTTAAATCTTTGAAACATTAAGTATCACTCTCTTTCTCCTCAGTCACTCAGCAGAGCAAATTATAGTCTGAGACTGCAACACTGAAGTCTATTGATTTCCACGGCTGAGGGATCAAGCAGTTATTTCTGAGGTCTCACATGTCAGTGAGCTACAGCTTGGTTGCCATCCCCAAAGCATAGCACAGAGCTCAAATCAGAAAACAAAGGAAGGGTAAGATCATCATATAAAATTAAGTGCTTGCATTCCTTTCTCAAGGTTAAGGGCAAAGTTATTTCCCCTTGGCTTAGACTCAAGCCGTGATCCAGCCAATCAACCATTAAAATGTTTCTGCTAAGTAGATTTTCCCCCCAGCAGAAGCAGCTACCTTTCAAACACATCTTGCCACTCCACACAAGGTACCACAACTCTCCTAGAGGTTAAAAATGTACAAAGAATTGTCTGTTTTCCTCAGAGATGCCCATGTAAAATGTTCCTTGAAAAGGTATATGTCTACATTTAATACTAACCTGGTCTTTACTACCCTGTAGCATGAAGAGACAAGGAAATAAATAGTACAGCTATCTTTAAATTGATCAAGTGTTAGTTTGAGGCTGGGTGGTGCCTTTAAGAAACCACAAAGTTACAGACCTTCAGGAAAGTGTAATTTCTCCCCAGAAATCCTGCATCCCCTAGAAAACTGGCTGCAAAGTCAGTTTTCTTTCCTTCTCCCTTTCTTTGTCCTCCTGGGAAAGAGGAGCCGGTTCTTATCTCCCTGGTGGGAGAAAAAAGGCCTGGCTGACCTTGGCAAGGCTGCCAATAAGGTCTGAAGCTGCCTAATTTGGGCCAGGAGTTTCCTAGTTGAATTTTTTGCTGTGTGACAAATGGAGTGGTACGGAGGGCAGGGAAGGGGGTATTCCAGCCTGGGATTTTTGTTCTTGTGTGAAGCTTTGGCTTAATGAGCTTCTGCGTTAAGTCCAGACCATGGATTTCTTTGTATTTTATATGCTTTGCTATGCTTTGCTCTATACCTCTGCGCTATAGTACATGCTGCATTGTAGTATATGTTTCTGTAGTGCTGTATGTCATTATGTAGTGTATGAATAACCTTTCTATTTAAACTTTCCAATCCTCTCCAGTCCTGCACATGAATGGTTTTCTTTTCACAGAATCACAGAAACATTCAAGTTGGAGAAGACCCTCAGGATCACCAAGTCCAACCGACAACCCTACTGCACAAGGTTCACCCTAAACCATGTGCCCAAGAACCACGTACAAACCAGCTTTTAAACAAGTTCAAGGTTGGTGACTCCACCACCTCCCTTGGGCAGCCCATTCCAACGCCTCACCGATCTTGCTGGGAAAAAATTTTTCCTAGTATCTAGTCTAAATCTACCCAGTTGCAGCTTTAGGCCACTCCCTCTTGTTCTATCACTACTTATCTGTGAGAAGAGACCAGCTGTCCACAACATCCTTTCAGGTAGCTATAGAGAGCAATGAGGTCTCTGTTCAGCCTCCTCCTCCACAAATTAAACAGCCCCGGCTCCTTCAGTCACTCTTCATAAGGTTTATTTTCCAGCTCCTTCACCAGCTACGTTGCCCTCCTCTGCACTCACTCCAGCACCTCCACATCTCTCTTGCACCGAGGTGCCCAAAGCTTAACACAATACTCGAGACATGGCCTCACCAGAGGTGAGTACCAGGGGACAATGACCCTTTTGGAAGAGGTAAAAGAGCAATCTGTCCCACTTTAAGACAGGTCATACCTGCGTCGTGTGATATTTGACAGTTTGGCTGGTTTTTGGTTTAGTTCCCCCCCACACCCCTGTTTTTCTTTTCTTTTTTTGTTTTTTTTTTCTTCTTTTCTTTGTTCTTCCTCAAAGTGTAATTCAACATCTTCATGAAAATATTGTACTGTCTGTCATTAAGTTTGGTGCCTCGAGTTTACCTCTTAAGTTAGGTGGACATTTGTGCCCAACAGCGCCACCTCACGTAATTTCCGTCTAATTAAAAAGACTTTCCTCTTGCAGAAAGCAGACGATCTGCAGCCAAACTCCTCCAGAACATGTATTCCCTGAATAATTAAAAACTATAGTGCACCACAGAAAAATACTCTACCTAGCACCTGCATGGCAAGGCGGGGGGCAAGGGGAGGGATGGTATTTAGTTCAGTTTCAAAGCAGAAAGTTTGGGACACTTCAGTAAATCCACACATTTCAACCTGAAGAAGAAAAACCACCGTTTGAGAAACAAGTGAGCAAGTCAGTTGCTCTGATGCCCACATGAGCTAGACTCACCCTTCCACACAGTGTGCTGCTGTCACTATCCACTGGCGAGTGATGATGGAACCCCCACAGACGTGGATGCCCTTCACATGGAGGCTGACCTGCCATGGCCACTGTCCGAGTACTGCGCCACTGCCACCCACGATTCTGTTCATCGTGTTCGCACTTTTAGTGGGCAGGCCACACTCTAAAAGAGTCAATTACACACACACATGGGCATTAGTTAAAGATGAGCTGGTCTGGAAGATAGCTTCTGCACCTCTGGCTTTGCTAGCAGAGGGGAGTGCAGGCTGTGTCTGACCTCTGCACTGCAGGCATTTGATATACTGCAGCTCGGGCCCCTGCCTGAAATCCTGAGTTTCCTGTAACCTCAACCCCCTTCACACTGCAAATGTCAAGATGAGTATTTGGTAGCTGCTGCCATCAGTTCACCACAAATGGCAATAAAGTGGTTGATTACACCTTTCAATGTGTTATTCAAGCATTTCTGGCAAGCCATACAGACACACACCTTTGTGTTGTGCAACAAAAAACAACAGTAACAGCCACCACTGTTGGAACGCACTGCCTCGTGGCCAGGCATGGAAAGCGAATACACCACAGATGTGCCACTACCGCTGCCCAGTGAGGGCTAAAAATTTTCACTACAGGTAAGCAATTTAAAGGCATCAATGGCAGCAAAGACAAAAGCATCCCCCTCTTCTCCTGTCTCACTCCATTCCTTAATCTGTACCCTTTCAAACAGGGGAACTAGCATTAAATCATCTGCCCATCCAAAGAGGGCAACTTCTTATTCAGATTCAGAAGGATTTCCCAGCCAGCACATTTCAAAGCATGAACAAGCATCAATTTGAGAAACATAAGTCACTTACCAATGCAGCGCAGAGAAACCACGCTTCCTGATGTGCAGGAATCACTAAGATAGAAATATTGAAATAAAATTTTAAAACAAACAAACAAACAAAACCCCTCGAACAGGACTTTAGGCACACAGAGAAGCAAATGTTGGGAAAAGTTCAACCTCTAGCTGCTACCTGCCCCTTCCAGCTATCCTTTCCAGCTGTCCTCACTCTCCTACTCCTGCTGAGGGCTCCCTCCTTTCTTCACTTTCTCCAGCTACCCTACCAGCAGCCTTCTGACCTCCACCACTTCTTGCATGCACCAAAACTGTCATGTGGAAGAGTGCAGTCAGCAGTACAAATGGTTTGTAAGTCTATTAGGGAGCAACATGAGAAAAAAATTGTGCTGATTTAAGAACCTAAACAAAAAATCCAGGGGGACTTTGCAGGCACAGTAGTCTACAGATTTAGAGACTAGATGCTTCAGAGTAGTTTAATAAGCATTAAAAAAAAAAAAATATATATATATATATATACACACACACTCATACACACACACACACACGCCCATGCACATGCCCACGCACACATACACGCACACCCACACGCACACACGCACCACACACACGCACCCCACACCACACACACATATATACACACCCCCACATATATATATTATATACATACTTTCCACAGTGAAAGACCCACTTTCACACAGAATCACAGAATGGTAGTGGTTGGAAGAGACCTCTGAAGATCCAACCTCCCTTCTAGAACAGGATCACCAGGAGTAAATCACACAGGAAGACATCTGAGTGGGTTTTAAATGTCTTCAGTGATACTCTACAAGCTCTCTGAGCAGACTGTTTAAGTGCTCTGCCATTTTACATACTGTATGTTCGTGTGAATGAAAGAAAAAAAACAAATATGCCTATCTACCTGTATATATGCCTATCTACCTGTATATATGCCTATCATCTACCTGTATATATGCCTATCATCTACCTGTACCAGCTGCTGTGAATGTGTTACAGCTACTCTCAGCATACAGAAATTACTGTTGATGGTCAGAGAGTTTTAGAAAGGTATCTTTGACATGGCAACCTTCTAGAAATCATCAAGGGAACAGGATGGGGCATCTTCTCCATTAAAAGATGAGAGGAAAGGATGGAAAAGTGGTAGTTGTGTTTTTAAATAGAAGGGAGAGTATTTAATCTGATGGCAACAACTGCTATGTGCCCGTGTTATGTTACAAGCAGAAACTGCAGCTCTTACAACAGCTCAAAAGATCCCTGAGGAAAGAAATGTGTAATAAACAAAGATACCTGCTATACAGTTTTTTGTACAAGTCTATATTCCCAGCACTGGTGTTCACCTTCATGTAAGTTTTAAAGCTGATTTCAGTTGCTACTCCTTGACTATAATAATACGTATCTCTGCAAAACAGAAAGTCCATTATGAAACCAGGAGTTTCAGTTTTCAAACAAGTAACAATAATCTGTCAAGCTAGATCTTGTGACATGAACAACACTAATTTTTTTTTTCAAGTAAACACAGAACCTCAGTGCCAGAGACTCAGATTCTTTAAATATTTGCCAAGTTCCATTTCCCATCCAACAGCTACTAGGTTTTTATCTAATATGGATAGGAATGCTCAGCTTCATTAACCAGGACAAGAAGAAGTGCTTTTGCTGAGACACTTATACAGCACAGCAAAGTTAAGGTCCAACAAGTTGTGAGAGACATGTTTCTGTGGGACAATGAGAGAGCTATCACATGTTGCTCTTCTGCTAGGCTTTCTACCTGAGGACCAGTTCCATGTAGTTGCTGCTGGGCTGGAGTTGGAACTACTGGGGTCATTGTTGGTTTAGAGACCTGAATTCAGAGTGACGTAATGCAGCATGGGCACATACAAGTTCTATCCGCCTGGGCAAGAGATTCACTCTATTACTCCACACACAACAGTACACAGCATTTGCTGACTGGACTAAAGAGAAGCAACATCAACCACAGCAGGATTTAGGCTATGGTGTTACAAGGGGAGACAGCACTCAGGGCCACAAATGTTTGTGAAGATCTTCCACATGTGCTGGTATTACTTGCATTCTCTGAGGACCAAGGCTTTCCATGTAATGCTGATGATGACAAATTAAGTCAGACTGGATGTCATTGAGCAAGTATAATAATCTGAAACGAGCTCTGGAAAATGGTTGTATATACTGTATTGAATACAAGTGACCCTACTCAGTAACGGCTGCAAATGTCTCAGGCCTCATTACTCTCGGGAGCAACATTTTGTTTTGACTCTGTAGCAGCTGACATCACTAAAATCAGACCCATCTGGGTTCACAAGAACTAGATTGTCAATTGTTTTTTGTTTCAGATAATCATTCTTAAAAACAGCAAGAGAGAAGTTTTAACCTTGTGTGTGCGAAAACTTACACGCTGTAGCCCATGTCTTTACACGCAGTCTTCCCATAATCATCATTCCAGCCATCTTGACAAACAGGATACCAGGATTTGCTGACAGGTGAATAAACTTCCAGAATAAAGTTTGGTCCAAAAAGTCTAACTGCCAGAAAAGGAAGAAGGAAGGAAAAAAGGAAAGGGGGGAAAAAAAAAAAAAAAAAAAAGGAAAGAAAGAAAAAGAAATAAAGAACATCACATATTATACTACTTCTCTTTCTCTATTTACATGTACTGTTACCCATAATATTTTCTTGTATGTAGGAACTGGTATTAATTTACTGCTGCCCTCTACTTGAACACTGA
Organism: Eubucco bourcierii; assembly: GCA_013396675.1. NCBI lineage: Eukaryota > Metazoa > Chordata > Aves > Piciformes > Ramphastidae > Eubucco > Eubucco bourcierii. The sequence continues at coordinate 319,245 of VWZE01008565.1, forward strand.
GTGAACTTGAAGTAGATGGAAATATCACAATGACTTTATTCCTTTGTGTAAGGCAATTTAAAAGAACTGCCAGTTTGAAAATGCAAGTGTACAAGATGATGTTCACCTTTCCATTTCTATGATTCTGTGATTCCATTTCAGCTTTTGTGCTCAAAATTCCCTTCACATTCTACCATTGCTAAATATTACAATAGTCAGTCTTTTCTTATAAATTTCTTGCTATATCACAGATTGTGTATAAGTAAAATATAATCCATTGTAATATATTTTATCATTTAGCACACCAAATTTTTACAGAGAAGTGCTTGTAAAGCAAGAATGTAACATGAAGCAATTACATCTGGTATTCCATGCTCCATTATGCATTTATTTGTGCAACAATTTAATATAAAATATTTCATGCAAAAGAAGAGATTGAACAAACTTCTCCAAAACCCTATTTTTCAACCAAATGGAGAGGAACAGCCTTGGAACATATGTCAGAAAATGCTAACCCTGCATGAGGTATGTGCAGAATGAACAGTTCCCAGAGAAAGAACAAGAGCGGAGCCAGAGTTCCAGAGTGCAATAGCACCACACAGGTGTTAGAAACAAGACACCCCATCTTCGGAATGGACAAATTGACAATGTTTCCACCTTCAGCTATGTGTTGAAGATTCCATTAGCATCTTTTCAATTAGAAACACTGATCAGACCAGGCTTGCTTACACAAAGAAGTTATGAAGTAGTTAAAATATTGTTGGGAGAACAAGAAACGCAAAATATGTGGAAAAAAGACAAGCCCGAGTGAAGACCACTGGATTTATATTATCACCTGAAGTTCTGCTAAGAAGTCAATGGTAATTGTTTGTTCCAGAGACAATGTTGGGTTCAGCTTTGCACAAACCCCAATCAATTCAAAAGGCAGTATTTTTAAAACCGAGTCAAAGTTAAGCGAACTCAACCCCCCTGAGTCTACCATTTTGTTTCATCTTTTTGATCAGACTGAAAACAATCTGAAAGTCTAGACTCGGACTTCAAGGCTAAAATGATCCTATTGTAACTTAGGCAAGTATTGGACAAGGCAATTTGCTCAAAAACTTTTACACCTGACTGAAGTCCCTCCCTTGACTGTCAACACTCACCACAGCGGGTTTCATCCTCCCCATTGGGGCAGTCGTTGACTCCATCGCACCACTGTGAGGGTGGAATGCATACTCCTGAAGACCCACACTCTATTAAGGAGACGATGCAATGATTGTCTACTGCAGGGAGAGAGAACAACACAGGCATTAGGCTGAACATCGGCTTAGCCCCAGGTGACTACTGACAATTTTCATCTTAAGCAGTATTCCACTTTGATACAGCAAGCTCTCTCTGATAGTCTACCTAGCCTGAGTCGACAGAAGATTTATTACTCTGTCATTTACATCACTTGTCAGAGCAGGTCACTGATGCAACCGGCTGGATTTTCTCTACTACCTCCCTTGAATAAGGAAGCACCATTAAGTTGTCAAAAAGTAGTCAGCTTCACACTGACAAAACTTAGAAACAGAAAAGGAGGAAGACAGTAATTACTTCAATTACATCCTTCTGCTTTTGCTTGAAACAAGATTGATTTACTCAGGGTGAATGGAAAATTAGGTTTTTTTAAAAAAAAAAACCAAAAACACAACAAACAATGCTAAGAATGCAAAGTGTCATCCTAATAGCTTGAAAAGGGCTCTCTTCTCTTTCCCATTTCTTTTCTGGCTCAGAATAGACAAGATAGGCTTCTAAAATCATAGCAAATTTTTTTTTTCCATTTCCTATGGAAAGTGGCTTTCATTGAAATGGAAATCAAGATAGCACAAGACAAACATCTAAACTGAACTGAATGGCTCTAGCTCAGCTTCAGAGCTCAGTCACCCTGGCTGGGGATGAGCTGCCAGGTGAATGTATCATTTGTGGTATGGTTGACAGCTGAGAGACAGGCTGGGTCACAGGATAACAGCCTCACAGAAACAAATAAACTGACACTGATTATTTCTGACAAGAGATCCCATTTTACCAAAATAAAACATCTTGATAGTTTACAGTCTTGTAGTTAAGGGATACAAATTTACTTCAGTCTCTTTCCTTCACTTGAAATTAATTCAAGTTCAAATCCAGAACAGAGTTCCACTTTAGAGAGGGTGCTGAGCAGTAGCTGCCCTAATGAAATGCACTGCAGAATATGTTGGCCACACACAGTCATGTGCCAGCCATCCTTCGGTGCAAAAACCCTTACAAGAGGGCATCAGCTTCTGTCAGATGAATTGGAGCTTTCCAGAGAAGTCACCTGAATAAGCTACTCCAAAAGAGTAAAAAATATGATGACATCACTTTACATCAAGAACATATTTACTTGATGAATGTGAGAGCAGCATTGCTCATTAAAGACAAAATGAACAAACAACATCAACAATAACAAAAAAACCCACCAAACCCACTCCCCCAAATCCTCAAAACCCCAACACAACCTAATTAAAAAAAAAAAAAAAAAC
>VWZE01008565.1:321826-338108 GCA_013396675.1 Eubucco bourcierii
AAGAGAGGCAACAAAAGACTTCCCTGTCCTCAGTTCATCACAAAATGGAATATAAGTTAGTATGTCTAGAAATTTAATACATCGTTTCTTTCATAACAGAACAAAAAAATTCTTACCAAAATACCAGATGAAGAAAGCAGCAACTGCACAACAAATTACTATTAAAATGGATATGATAATGATTACGATTTTCCTTATGCCTGAAATGAGAACAAGAAGAAAGATAAATTAAAGTTCACAAAGAAGATAATTTCCAGCCTCCAGTATTATCGTTGACATAAAAAACAGACATTTTTTTTGCCAGGCAAACTTTTCTCTATTCCACCACCTTTCCTCCAAATCACTCAGATTTCTCTACAGTCACACCAGCATCCCAGACAGCTATTACTTCTCCATCAATGGTGGGATGGCCCCCTCAGTACAGGAGTGAGAAGGTTAGGATCCCTTTTATTCATGATCTTACTTTGGAAAGCCTTGCTTCTAGTGTTGAAAGAAACCCCAACAAAACTTACTTGATGAACACGTTCTCCCAGGTGAAGGTGCTGCTGGCCTAGTTGACTGGGTGGTAACAACAGTTGGGACGTAGGTTGGCACTGATGGCACATTTGTTGAAAAGTACTGTGGATACTGGTTAGCACCTACTGGCTGCCTGGCAGAGAAGGCATGTTCTGGCTGAAAGCCATGATTTTCATAGTATGGCGTTGGACTCTGTATGAGAATGTTGAGGTGAAGGAAATGGGAAAAAAATTAAAAAATAAATTAGGTCAAAATAAATTTCAGATGCCATCTACATTCAAAACTCTACTGATTCTGCCAGTGCAGAGGCAAATCATGCATGCATACACATGCTACCAGGAGAAAAAGATTTACAGTATATGTCTTATACCTCATATTTTGAATAAGAAAAAGAACAGACTGAAGCTGGAAGGAGTATGAAGAGATCAGTTTCCCGATCCAAAATAACTCAACCTAAGAAGGATTATTGAGCCCAGCCCTTGAGCTGGCCACAAAAACTGCTGCACTGGAACATTTGAAAAGGCAGAAATAAGTGTGATGTGGGTTAGGAACTTTCCCCATCACCACTATTTGGAATTTAGCAGACTGGCTTGGACGGCTTGAAAGTAAAATGAAGCTGTATTTACACCATGGCAAAATTTACAAGCATATATACAGAATATACTTACAAGTGTTCACAAGTATTTACAATTATATACAAATTAGAAATGCAGATATCCAAACCCCCTCCCAGACAAAGCAACTGCCTAGAAGGGCTTAAAGCTATCCCCTCTTTTTTCCCTCCCCATCTCAGACAGACAAACAAAAACAAAAGCCAGCAAATCTTAGCTGAGATTAGAGAAGAGATATGGGACTGGATCAAAGGAGAACCAAATAGGGCAACATCCCAGGACAAGTGAGGGAAAAATGTTTACATTTTAGCTTTGTATACCTCTCAGCAAACCAATGAATGATGTAGACATCAGCAATATTTTCACAAGCAATGATCTAATTTCTCTCATTTAAATAATTAATAAAATTTAAAATACAATTAATTAATCTCAAACCAGCACAAAGTGGCAAGGGCGGTTTAAAGCAGTACTTGCATCAAAAACTCAGACATGTAGCAGCCTATATGTATGCAGTTGTCCAAGTCTAGGATAAATGTTTCCTTTTGCCCTATGACAGGAGTAGGTGTACTGAAGCTGTTTCTCAAACACACTAGGCCTGAAACAGGTTGTGAAATATTTATCCTGGAAAAGTCTTAAGAACTAGTTAGAAGCCATTCTAATCCATCCCTCAAAAATAAGCTTTAAAGCATAAATCTCTCACAGGGATATTTGAGCACCTGAAATGCTAGTTAATCAAATCTCTTGCACCTGCCTCACAGTAGATCTTTCCCTTTTTGTAGGAAAGAAAACAAATACTCTACATTTTTTAAATGTAGCTTGTTAGCCAGGACATCACTCAACAGGCTGTAACTTGTGAAGAAATAAAACCTTGTTAAAAGCAAAATAAAAACAGAGACAAATACTTTTTTTACTTACTACAGTAGAGGTCATCTTTGTCAGCAGTACAGAAACAATTCAAGTGTTTGGAAGTAAAGCACGAACCTAAATAAAAACAAAAACCCAAAAATAGTCACAACCAGAAACTTAGTCTATCTTTTATGTCAGTTTTTCCTTTAGAAAAATACCAGATCTGAGAAGGGAGGGGAAAAAAGAAGAAGAAGGGAAAAAAAAAAAAAAAANGGTACAAATTAAGGTGCAGCCTGAAATCAGATCTCAATAGCTTCTCAATACAACCTTGAGGATTATACAGTGGCAACTATTCATTAACACGAGTGCCACACAAACCGAGAAGATTAAGTTAGTGCTCACTCTCACTGACAGAATGAGAGTCAAAGAATATCCTGGCAACAATCCCACACAGTGTCAGCACCAAGTTCAGGTCCTCCTGCCTCTCTCAACACTTACTCATGTATCAGCCTGAAGTTTATGACACAGAAAAAAACAACGTGAACAAAGCATCAGAAAATACAAATTCAGCAAACTCCTTTGATAAAGCCACAGCTACCAGCCTCACAAGCCTCACCTATTTCATTCATAGCCATCGTAAACAATTGTTTTCCTGCCTGTGTGTTGTAGCTACCACACCAAAAACAGGGAGAGAAGCATGTCAGGCATACAATAGGCCAACATGTCACACCAACACACAAGTTTTTTTCAGACAGAGCAAAAGAGAGGAGCTACATCCAATGTTTCCAGCATACAGCAGTTTATTTTAAAGTTAAACATTAACATTGAGTAAAACCACAGATTAGGAAAGACATGAAAAATAGAAAATGTTTATTGCTACAGTTCTGCAATAGACAGTTATAAACCTTCAAAAGCAATTATTTTAATCCATAATTTAATCTATTAAGTCCTCTCATAATGTTTCTCTGCACACAAAAAAAAAAAAAAAAAAAAAAAAAAGGCTTAGTGAGCACCTCAGTCATGCACTGAGAAATACCTTTACCCAGCTTGCAGAACAGTGCCCTGCACACAGGCACATTGCCACGACCCCTGCTGAAAGCCACAACCGTAAAGAGTAGCTTTGTGAGGACACAGCATAAAGCTACATTTTAGAATCTGTACCAAGGTGTCATCTCCCCCAAAATGGAACTGCATATGTCTCTGAAGCAGATTTCAACAGCAGCATGACACCTTGAGCACACTAATAATTCGTGACAGCTTAGAAAGGCTGATTCTGGTATTTGGTTATTTGTGCTAGCAAAAAAATGAAATAAGTATTTACTGTTGAACTCCTATTTGCATAGCAGACAAGTGAAAAACAAGTCTTGACTCCAACTTACAGTAAGTCCATAAGATTGGTGACTAAGGCTTCAGGAATTCTGCTTTATGTTGCATCCATTCTTACCCAGCTTCTCAGAACAGAGTCTGAAAGCGTAGCTCGGCCCAGACCCAAACGGCGAGTAAGAAATCACGGGATGGTGGTTTTGTTCTTTGTTTTCTGAAAAGGAGCAGGGAAAAAAAGCATTAGGAAATTTAGAGACAGCAGGCAGAAGAATGCTATGTGGTGATTCTATGCTAAGCCAACAAATATTATGACCAAAGGATAACCACAATATTTTTTATATGACCGTTTGAAAGGCTTTGCAAATTGGCAAGTGACAATCTTCCTAGCTTCTGTTTTGGCTTGCTTGGAGGGCTTTTTGTTGGTGATAAGTTGGGGTTTTTTAGGGGGTTAGGTGTTTGTTTTGGATTTTTTTGAGGTGGTGTTTGGTTGGGTGTAGTGTTTTGGGGGCTTTTTTTCCCATTTTGCTTTGTTTTTTAAATGAACTGAAGAAAAAAGTATCTCTATTGTTTAAATGGCTTTCAATTATCAATCCAAATTTAGCTCTTGTTAATCCATTTCCCATCTAGCTTCTGGTTAATAGCAATTTTTGATTATCAAAGCACAAGGAAGTCATAGGTACATACAGATTTCCATGATATTACACATGCACATTTACCAGTGTATTCAAAACATCAAACTAAAACCACCGGGTTCCCATTAGTTTGCAAATGTTTAAGGTAAAAATCTGTGTAACAGCTGATAATGATACAACCTTGTTTTCTTAAACACTCATCACCAACACTGTGAAATGTTTTACAACACATCCAGATACTTCACAGATAAGGAAGCTGGGTCATGGAGAAACAAACCTGTCAAACATTCTCCATCCCAACAACTACAGAGCTAGAAAAGAATGATCCATCTTGTCTCAGACCAATGCTTTGGCCTCTAATTCACCTTACAGGTTTTAACAGATCCCACACAAATGTATCATAAGCCCTCTCTGGTGTAAAGAGTTCAGCAGGACCATGTAATTATCTGTCCCTCCTGTTGCCAGTCCTGATGTCTGCCAAGTTATAATGGCACTTTACTGGCTACATCTGAAGAAACAAACCTCAAGAGTCCTTGAAAAAGGTTTGGTGGAGTTAAAGCATACAGAGATCCCTAGGCAAGGAAATAGGGATGAAGCTAACTCCTGCAGTGGGCTTGAAGGTGTCAGAGAGGGCCCAGGGAAACAAAGCCTTGCAGGTCAGCTTGCTAACACCTTGCTCTGGAAAAAAAGTATACCCTGGTATCTGTCACTCATGTGCAGCCAAGCCCTTGAATTTCAAAACCTTCACTTTACTCCAGTGTGCATAGAGCAGAACAAGCATTAAACAAAAGTTACTGTAGAGTGAGTCTGTATGTCATTTGATAACATACTACTATACTGAATATGAACTTCATAGGCTATTAGTCCTCCAAAGGCTTATTCTTCTCCCTGCCACAGGGAAGGCCACTCCATTTTATGGACAGGAAAACCGTCAAGCAGAGTAATCATGCTGCTTGGCTATTAAGTGGTCCTCACAAACACATTGTTCTACGTCACTCACTCAACTACTGCTGGGGGAAAAAGTGAGCCTCCACTTCTGCCTACTCGAAGCAGCATCACGGTCATGGCTCCTTTATACTGCATGTGCCTTAGCCAGGAGCCACACCCCAAATAGGCAGCAGAAAGAAAGGCAAAGAAATTCTGAAGATTTAACTACAATTCTGTCAGTGAAGCCAAACTTGAAAGCTTTCACCCTGGTTGTCTATGAGATAAATAACATTGGTGCTTAGCACGCACCGTGTCTTGACAGTTAATATTGACGCTTTGGAGGCAGAGAATTTTACAAGGAAACGACTAGATGTTATTTCCATGCCTAGATGCCTAAGTCAATAGGATGGAATAATCACCTTCAGATATGCTAATACAACACCGTGAATTCAACTTAGCCAAGGAAACCAGAGTTCCGTTGGCAACCCAAAGCTTCCTGCATTTACGTTTTACTTCAGTATGTATTTTGTGCTATCTCCTGAAACAGAAATACCATTAGGTGTTTGCCAAGTCCTATGATAGGTATCAACAATTGCAAAAACAAACAACCAAAACAAACGAGCCCTTCACAGCTAGCAAAAGCAACCGCAGGAAAACAAGAAAGGAGAAGACAGAACAATGAAAAGCCAAATGCACGAAGTCAAGTTCAGCTTCCAAAAGGAGAACTCATAAAAGCATCCAAATGCTCCTTGAATACTAACACAGTGTTCCATTTATCCAGGCAAAGAAATACAGCACATGTAAATGAACAAACTGGCAACTGAGGATAGCAAAGGACTAATTCCATCCAGAAAGGAAGTATTCTTTCATTTTTTATATTTGAAAATATGTTATGGCTACCTAAAAGTTTTGGTAACATAACCCTAATTGCAATATAACCATAATATGGAGGTAGGCAGGAAAGGGATCTGGGGATTTTTTTTTTTTAATTATTATTATTATTATTAAGAAAAAAAGAGGGGGGAAAAGCAAACAAACAGTAAAGAAGTGACTGCAGATTCATTTACACAATCTTTTAATGTACTAGGTGAATTCCTGACTCTGCTACCTGGACAAGAGAAAAGACACGTGGTCAAGTTTCCTGCTTAACAAGCAGCACTAAAAATTACCAAGACTTGCAAATAAAGTACAGAAAGGTTTAAAAAAATAAAGTAAAATAAAATAAAAATTAAAAGTTCATCTCTGTATGAAAAGGGAAAGTAACTAAATAAAGATTTTTCATCTTGTTTCATTAACAAGATTTCTTTGATACTTCATCAGGAAGTGGTATTGAGTATTTTTATCATGATGATTTAAAAAAAAAAAAAAGAGATAACGTGATTTACTTCACAGGGTAAAATTTATCCTCTGGAAGGGGTCAAAGACAAATTGGCTATCAACTAAATGTCTCAAAGTAATTAAAATTAGGTTCTTCTAATGTCATAGAATCATAGAATGGTAAGGTTGGAAGGGACCTCAAGGATCATCTAGTTCCAACCCCCTGCCATAGGCAGGGACACCTCCCACTAGTACAGGTTTTGGCTAATCTTTTCAATAAAGGTAAACTCTACTCAGTATGCCTGTGCAGTAATGTTACACATCCTTTAAAAGAACTATAGAAAACTATGTAAATATATGAAAGGTTGCAACAAACACAGCCTCAGCATTCTTAGAGAGCTTTGAAGCTATTCTAGATTAGGTCCTAAAGTATCATTAAACTGTAGAACTACTTATCAATAGGTGTCAAAAAAACCCAGAAACTTGATAAACACTACCAGCAGCTAAAACAAAGTCCACAACATTTCTCAAGGCCAGCAAAACAAGATGAATAGCACTTCTACATTGGGGGAAAAAAAAAAAAAAAAAAAAAAAGAGTTCTGAGTGTACCAGTCTCATTTTAAACAGTTATAGGACTTTGTATTCACACCACAAATAGCCATATACTTGTCTTCTCTGAAAACCGATGTCACCATGAAACTCAGTCTGTCACGAGAAGCACATAACATGCTCTTCTTTGGAATGGTGAGGTGGGAAAAAAAGGCTGAAAAGCTGTTGCCTAGCTCAGTGGATATTAAGTGGTAGAAGATCCTGTGCCAAAAAAAGAAAAAAGAAAAAACAAAACCCAAAACCCAAGCCGCAAAAAAACCCCAGCTGTTTCTAAAATGTAAGGGACCAAGAGCTCAGAAGAACCAGATTTGCTAGCGCAGGAGGACATGGACCACTGCAGATGTAACTATTGCCCACAGAGGCAGCCGTGGCACACATCACTTTTTGTGCACAGATCACAGTGTCGCTAGAGGACGAGGCTACAGAAATCCTGGCATTTGGATGCTTTCCTCCCTTACACTACATTCCCGGTTCTGCTGCTGCCCTTCTCTCTCCATGGCAAAAGTAAATAACTTCATCTTCTGGCAGTAAAATTCAAGTCTCTGTCCATGACACTGGAAGTCTCTGGCAAGGAGAAAAAGCTCTTAAGAATAGTTTTTCTCACCATATTCAAGTTACACGTCATAATTGTATTAATCTGGTACCCGAACGTACTCACTGTGCAGAAAAATAAAAACTAGTAATGTTAACAAATCAGACTTATTTGCCCAGGTCACCTGTTTTCAACCTACGAGCTGCAAGTTCTGTAAACCACTTCCAAGGTGTCTGAGACAGACAAGAAAGAAAGGCCAGCTTGCTTGCTGGAAATTTAAATTCGCTCCACCGGGAGGCTCACATTGCCAGAAACAAGTTTAGAGATCCACACATCAAAGACTTGAGAAGTTCTGATGTAGTAGCAGAGACACAGCTGAGCTACCTTTGCAGTATTAGAACTAGTCAGCGTGGACCAGTCCTTGACAGACATAGAAGAAAAAGCCCATATCTTCAGGAACAGCAGCTCCAAGAAAAATGTTTTGACCAAAATCCTAGAATACTCTTTCTCTTTTTCTTTCCCTTAAGATCTAGGAATACAGTTTCGCCTTATGTCCTTTTTTTTTTCAGGCTAGCCTACTATGACAGATTTGCTCTATCCTGACTTTCCTATGCACCAGTACGTTTTTTTAAAGTTTAAAAATTTAAGGAAGACATTTTAAGTTCTAGTATAACATCAACTTTTATCTCCATCCACTTGTCTTCTGTCTTTACATTCACGTTGTAAATTACATTGTTACATAGATAACAGCTACAACAGCAATCATTTCCCAGTTTCGTTGTCCTACCTCACATACAACGTCCATCTCTTCCCCCCACCTAACATTGCCTTAGTTGATGCAAATCACCATTCAGAGGCAAAGCTCTGAAGCACTAAAGGCACACTCACTTCAGCCGAGTCAAAAAGCAATGTTGTAAAAAAGTTACGATGTGAAAATGTTCTTTTACATTAATTTGACACCCACACTCCCACCTCCCAAGTACGAGGTGAAATTGGAGGTCCAGATAAACTATGCTCATGAGTAAAACCGCCCATGGGGAGGTACAGAACAGGGTTGATTTCAGTATTCAAAGCCTGGGCCCAGAGGTTTCAATGGCCCTGCTCCTGTGGGATGGCACTCTATCAACGAAGTCTTCCAAAACTACTCGACAAATTGTGACAACTGTAACCAAAAATTACTGCTTTTGCGCTAAGAAACCAAAGCAATGGTGACATTAACACATGATTAAGAGGTCCAAGAACTAGATGTTGCTCTGTTTTCCGTATGAGAGACTCCTAGACTGCGTGACCTTGACAAAGCTGCCCAATCTCAGTGTCTCACTTCCCTTCATCATCACGACGGCGAGGAACGGGCAACCTCCACCTTCAGAGATAAGAGGTGGGGCAGTGTAGACTGCCCCGCACCTTCCCTCCTCTGCCCCGTCGGATCGCGTTATTCACTTCGCAGCACCCATTCACTCCTTTTGCGCTAGTTTAGTTCCCAACTTGCCTCACCCACCGGTCCGCGGGGACTCGGAACTTTTCTGCCGTACGCATAACAATGATGAGCAAACGGTTAAAGTAGAGTGGAGCGCGGCTGAAAGGGCCGATCTCACAGTTCCGCCTCGATTTTACCAGCTGACGCCTCCTTTTCTAGCTCTTGGGAGACACCGATTCCGATTCCCCCGACATCGGTAGCGCCCGCGGGTCTCTCCACGCAGGGCACCGCCCTGCCGGGACCTTGCTTCCCCTATTCCCGCGGGACGGCGACTTTCAGATGCCTCTAGGGCACCTCCGCACCCCATCTCTGCCCCAAAGCAGAGCATAAGTTCCTTAGTTAAAATCCCAAAACCACAGGCGCGACTTGGAGCGGCAGGGATGGTCCCGGCAAGCGGCGCCGTGCCCCGGAGATGGCCCTTCTCGCCTGGGAGAACTCATGCGGGGCGAAGTGTCCGCGGCCGGGCCGAGCGGAAGGGAAGGCAGCGCCACACTTACCTGAAGCTGCCTGGGCTGCAGCGGAGCTGAAGCGGGACGGGATGCAGGGCGCCGAGGCGGGACCAACCGCTGCGGCCGGGGAGGAGTCACCGGCGAGGGGAGCGGCGGGGAAGGGGCAGGTGCCGCCAGGTGGATGCGTCGCCCGGCCCCTTCCCCCAGCCGCCCGGGAGGACGGCACTGCCCGCCCCGCAGGCAAGAAACAGACCCAGGGACGTCGAGGACGGCGCCCACCAGTCCTCCACTGGGGCCCGGCCGTGCTGTGCCACTACAAGGCACGGACAATCCTTTCTGCCCGGGGGGCGCGGTCTGGCAGCCGCCTCCAGCTTGATCGTACCGGACTGAGGCTCCCCCTTCCCCCAGCCCTCCTCTGTTTGCAAAACAGGCTGGAACGAAGCAGAGAGCCCCAGTGAGAGGCCGCCTCTAGGTGCAAGGAACCCCCGGGAACACGGGTGCCGCGACTCCTCCTGGCAGATCTGTCCCCAGGTTTTGATTTTGCAGCTTTAGCCTACACGAACTGTACCTTTTCTGAGCATACATCATCAGCCTTCATTAGTCTGCGTTTCAGGGTGTTGCAGGCAAATAAGTTACAACGCTTCCCTGAACAGGGCAGGTCAGAAGCTGATAAATATTGCTCATAAAATACTCAGACTGTGGAAATAACTTCCTTTTCATTTTGCCCTTTAGATCCATTTAATTGAGGGCCACTCTGAAAAGTTACTGCAATCTCAGTCGTCAGGTTGCTTAAAATATTCTAGTGATTTGTGGGAACTCTACTGTAAAGCAGATCTACAAATGAGCAAAGTATTTCTCTGACAAATCTGAGCTCCACTGGAGAAAAAACCAACCAACCAAACAAACCAAAACGAAAACAAAACACCCAAACTACTTATATCCCCAAACCTCAGAGTACATAGGTGTTTGAAGAAATTTCAGTCACATTTAATAACAGCTCAAAAATAGCTACAATATTGCTACAGGTTACAATTAGCATCTCTTTACAGAGACTACAGATAAGCCAGAGTACTCTAGTTTGGCATGAAAAGTGTTTGCTGTTTGCTTGCGTTTTCAAATGCATATCAAGGAATTTACATCAAGTGCACCAAGAAGCCAAGATACTTCCAGTTCTATGTGTTTATTAAAAGAGAACTATATATAAGGAGTACTGGCTGAAATATCTTAAAACTTTAACTTGGGCCTTTCAGATTAACCTTTTTGTAAAAGTACTTTTGCTCGTGCTCTCTGAAAAGGAATCAGTGAGATTCAATAATTTTCCAGCATGGATTCAGTTGCAGGAATTTGACCTCACACTTCACGTGAAGTGAAACATAAAATTATGCCAAGTCACAACCAAAATGCACTGCTTTGTTACATTTTGTGGTTCTCTAACATATCCACCTGTTACATGTCCTAGTCCTTACAGTAGCTCTGTCAAGGGCCTTCAGATATTTTAGGCTTGGCGTAGGGTATGTAGTCCTAAAGTTTTCCTTTTTCTTTAACAAGATGGAGAGAAACAGCTCTGCATAATTGTCACTTGGTGTTATAGCCACAAGGAGAGATGACTACACAGTCACCAAGGAGAGATGCCTCAAGATTTGTTCTGCTTTACAGAAGAACCTAAATATTTGGAAATTCATGTTTTTCCTCTTGAAAGTCATTTGGTGGCTATGTACTCCCGCGTGAGTGGCATCTAGCTCCTCTCTCAACATAAAAATCCCCCAGTTATTAGAATATCTAACCATTTATTTTTCAACAAGTTATTCCTTTTGAGTTTAAGAATATCCTGGATTTCACTTTGCATTTGTCCAAATGTCTTGCACAACGTCCACAGATAAGGAGAAAAGGAGATGTAAAACACGCAAAACCGATTCCTCTGTAAGTTGATGTCTTTATGTAGCCACTTCTTAGGTATTACAGCAATTCTTTAGCTGTTACAATCGAAACTGGACAAAAGGACACATTAACAGGTAACAAATACACTGAGCTGAGGAGCACTGAGCTGTTGTGCCAGGGAAGCTTTACACTCTTTACGGGGACCCACCTTGCTTTGTGCACGACAAAACAGTACGAGACCTGCCCTGGGGAGGATTCAGGTTAACTGCATTAAAACGAATGGCACTCAGCTTAGTTACAAGACTTGAAGATCTGGGCATGAGCCAGCAGCTCATTGATCACCGCTGTTAACACCTTTTATTCTCAGAGAGAGGGCTGAGCTGGCCAGTGAACGGTGCCTTCCCACCCCGTTTCGCTCAATTCTTCCCTCCCTCCGCCCTTGCAGGTCGGCTCCCTGTACGGTTGGCCTTTCTAACTCTTTTTTTTTTTTTTTTAAACTGGGTTAATATTCCCCAGAGTTACCTCAGGCTGCTAACAAAGGTCAAAGGAACAAGAGAGCTGGAGTGGCAGCAGAGGTGGTGAGTGGCACACTGCCTCCTCTTGGCAGCAGGAACCATCAAGTCTGTTCAATTTGGCCCTATAATCTCTTCCAAAATAGGTCTATGAATGTATTATTGAGTTTTAATTATGTAACTTGGCTTTTTCTGAACAGGATGCTGAGTTTTCATTTTATTAAAGACTTATAAGCAAACTTTGAGGGAGAGATAAGGGCAGGGTTTGGTTTTTCACGGTGACTGTATGCTTTAGGAGGGGCAGGTTTTAGAGAGGTGCTTTCCTAGACTTCACTGCCCAGAATTCCGGGTGTTTGAGAGCATCAACATGACCCAGCCTAATACTGTTCGTCTCAACACTTACTCAAACACCTTTCTCTCACTTAAATGCTAACAGTTAAATGTTTCCATAACTCCTCCATATTTATGCATGCAGGGCAGGGGGTGTTTGGAGGCTTGGGGGTGGGTGGGGTTTTTTTTTGTTTTTTTTTAACAAGTATACAAGCTAACACTCCTATAGGCTGGTGCTAAGTATCACCCACTATTGTACATCCTACCACATGATACCTTTGTCTTCCTATGACATCTCCTTTATTCTCTAAGGTAACTCTGCCCACTTGTTAATCATAAGTTGCTTTGTTTCTGCAGCACTTTGTCATCACAGATTGTTTCCTACTCTATTAATAACCAATAAATCATTTCCTCCTTTGTCTTTCACATTTCTGAACGGGGGGATAAGGTCTCTCTAAAGTCAAACTACAGATTACTTACTCGAAGTACATCAGAATGATCTTGCCTTTGCCACTTTGAGACTACCACACAAGGTACCACACCAACAGAACCAGAATTAGAGGCATCTCCAGGAAAAATTAGTGTTAAAGCATATAAACATATAAAACAAAACAACCCAAGAAGATTCAGATGTGGAACTGACTTACCTGACTCAACATCTCCTTCATTTTCATAACCCAGCTTTAAGCACCAGGTTATACCTCAGTGTAGTGGAGTCCTCTATGCTTTTTTTCTTTTTTTTTCATCATTACCATCAGAGAGAGCTCTGTGGCTGACACTTTATGACAGATGCTAGTTATGCACTCACCCGTAAAACTACATCAAACCTGGGAACTTAATTAGTCATTTAATAACTAGGCTTAAACTAACTTATGTTTACTTTGGAAGCACATTTGCATCTGCTGGTGTTACCCAACAGTACACAGACATAAATTTACCTGCTGCAGCTATATTTGAAAATCAAAATAAATAGGCAGGCATCATCACAAATAATATTTTTGTTTTTAACTGTTGAGTGCCTGTGAAACAGGAGGCAGTCCTTTGTTAGGGTACTGACTAAATATGATGGAAAAAACCACAATACCTTAAAGCAATTACCCTTTTATCTTGAAACTAGGAGAGGGTCTCATGGACTTGCAGATTAGAAAGGTGTGTCCCTGTGAACATTTAGGCTTCTTTCCCAGCCGTTGGGAACCCTTTTTTAGGAGTTCCAAGCCCTACAGAGGTGGAAACCCAGAAAATTGTCCGGATTTTTCTTGGTTCTCAGCTGTTGTTTTTCTTTTCCCTCCCAGCTTAGCTTTCTAGTATGGAGACAAAGCGAATCTTATACTTATGAAATTCTTTACCCTTTCCCAGAGGGAAGAAACCGTCAGGAATAATAAGTCACTTTAACTTCTCTTTAAATGCATGTTATTTCAATGGGTTTCTTGTCTGTTATAACAAAGCAAGAGAGAATAAAATTTCAAACACTGCTCTTTGTTAGATATTTTGGGGCTTACCATGTAAATACAGCTGTATTTTCCTACAGGAGAACAGAATTTGACATATAAATTTGACCTGCTATCCACATTAAAATAATGCACAGAAAATGAATGACAGCTTTAATTTACTGTACAATTTTCTCATGATACTCAGGATCCTTTTTTTTTTTTCCCCACTGGTCTAGCTCTTACCTTTATCTTGCACTTGTAACATAATGCAGCCATAAATCCAAGCTACTTGACCAGTTAAAACAGGTTTATAGTTACTCTTGTGGCAGCAAACAGGCCTGAAGCAACTACAATGCATCAGTGACTGTGAGTTTCGATGCAGGCTGATTTCAGTGCTATTCTAAAAAGGAATTACACAAATACATTTTTGCTTACATTTAAAATTATTTTATTTAATATCAGTTTGCAGAAGGAAAATTAATCAGTTCTTAAGCAGCTGGCTTTAAACAATGATGGAACTGTGTTTCAGGAGAAATGAGAATCAAATATATGTAATGTTGCTGAGGTATACTTAAAAATATTAATTGGGAAAAAAAAAAAAAGCAGCAAACCACAGTAAATCTTGATAAATCAAGATTATTGCTTTTCCAATTGGAAACCAAAAGTGATGTTTTGGCTCTTCTCAGTGATGCCCAGTGACAGGATGAGGGGCAATGGATGGAGATTGAGCCATAGGAAGTTCCATATAAACATGAGGAGGTTCTTTTTCCCTGTGAGGGTGACAGAACACTCCCAACAGGCTGCCCAGGGTTGTAGTAGAGTCTCCCTTTCTGGAGACAGTCAAAACCCACCCAGATGTGTTCCTGTGTGATCTGGTCTAGGTGATCCTGCTCTGGTAGGGATGAGTTTTGGAAGTCCTTTCCAGTCCCTGACATTCTGTGATTCTGTAATTATTAATTAACATTATTTTGGCAGAACCAGATCTTCTCAACCGATTATTTAACTATAATTTGTTTATAAAACATTGAATGCTTCTCATAATATATCAACAAGCAACTTATTTTTTTATAGATCAACGAAGATCATTGATTTTTATTTCTTGGTAATAATTCTGTGCTACAGAATTAAAAATAAATAAATAAATAAGGGGGATCAAAACCATTTGGACAGCTGAATTTTCTGAATACCTGCATGAGATAATGAGAGAGAAATCCTTTTGGAAAATAATTGCTTTTTGTTTGTCTGAATAATAAAGAGTTATGGATTATTTTTTTTTTTCACTTTCAAACCAGCCCCAGATTTACACTATAACTTTGGAAAAATTGTTTCCACCTACTTCCATTTCCTGCTCTTTAAAAGGGAATTAATGTTATGCGTTATTGGGAGGAAAATAGCTACTCTCACATTTAACCAAACATTTGCAAAGTGCTTGAAAACCTGTTGATTAGCCTGTTATAAAAGGGTAATAA
Source organism: Eubucco bourcierii (assembly GCA_013396675.1). Taxonomy (NCBI): domain Eukaryota; kingdom Metazoa; phylum Chordata; class Aves; order Piciformes; family Ramphastidae; genus Eubucco; species Eubucco bourcierii. Next base: position 336,685 of record VWZE01008565.1, read on the forward strand.
TAAAGTGTCCTTCTTATATTTACCTGCAGCAAGGCAAGCTTTTATGGTCTGTTCCTGCATTGGATGTAAGTACTTGATTTTTATCAACAATTGGACGTTGTTTTAATTCCTTGATAAACTGTACAGGTGGAGGCACAGAACAGTAAATCACTGATTGGTCACAAACAAAATACTGATCCAGTTCACTGGATCAAGCATGTTATAAGTGAGTGAAAATGCCATTCAGTTTCACCTCGATAGTCTTAAGCAAGCCAGCAATTCACTCAGGAAAATATATGTTTAATTGCAATTACCTGAAAGCACTGTTTGCTTAAGTAAATTCATGATTCCTGTTCCTGTGACTGTATTACTGGACAAATACTCCCAATGAAGGAAGTTGTGCAGTTCAGGAAGCTGTACTTTCCATGGAAAGATATGTTGTCTGCAACGTTCCAAAGGGTAACTTTATGGTTTTGAGTAAGGCACATTTAACAGGTTGACTCAAAAATGTTCAGCTCTTGATTTTTAAAAATATTGTTGTTATTATTATTGTGATTATTAATCTAACTGAAGAGGCTCAATGAAGCCATATTAGCAATATGAGTGAAGAAAAAAAGGGTGATACCTGCAATTATTTCTGAATCACAGTTACCACTACTCCATACCTCAGCATAAAAATGTTTTACCTGTAGTAAAACATCCTACAATTCTTACTGCTTGCTGCAATTTCCTAATTAATGTCTAACATATATTTACATTTCTTCATTTTACTTAATTGTTCTTAATTTAGGTCTGACTCTCTTCATTGTTTTATTCTGGTTTGGTGGCTACATTAATTCCTTAACAAAGAATCGTATTTGCTTTCCTGCTGCCTGTGTAAAGAAGGCTTGTGTTTGAAGGTGTAAATACAAAAGCCAAAATATTTCTTATCTTTAGAGAAGGAAGTATGAGAAAACAGATCCTTTCTGGTGAATAATGAGAACTATGGCACTACTGTTTTCTTCTAAGAGGTGAAAGATTGACGTTTTGATTTCACCTTTACTTAATTGCCAACACTTTGGCATTAAGCAGGTCATTTTTTCAAGAGGAAATTCCTGTGATAGCTTACTTGCTTGTTTCCCAAAGTTTTTCTTACTAATTCTAAAATTCCTTTGGGATGAAATCCCAACCACAGCAAAGCACATCAGAGCTTCATATGAAGCTAAAAGCAGCTAGCTGGAAGTATGTGTTTCCTCTGAGATCGATTAAACATAGGTCATCAAACTCCAGCACAGCCACTTGGTGGCTGATTTTCAGAAGGTTATTTGAAGCCACCCTGAGAAAGGAGTACAAGCTAGCTAACACAAGATACTGCTGGGGATGGACCTGATTTCCTAAATATTCTCTGGTAACAACAACAACAACAGTCCTCCTGGAAAAAAAAAAAAAAAAAAAAAAAAAAAAAA